>JAGXJF010005572.1:0-223667 GCA_019208055.1 Stipa capillata
CAAAATCAATTGTTACCTTTGGAACCCATATGGCAGGCAACCACTTTGTCAAGTGCTTACGACCTACATACTTGGCCACTATTTTCCCTTTTATGTCCTTTTGCAGAACATAGGACGGGTTAGAAGGAATGTTTACCACATTCTTGCTTCTCTGCATATAACCAACAAAGTTGTTGTTATTTGTACCTGCCTGTCTCACAAATTTTTCCGCAGGATTAGGGTTAATGACAGCAGATAGTCTATCTTTGTTTGCAGGAGAAATATAACCCAAGCCTCTCCGGCCATCGTTCTTCCTGAGCATTTCAGCTCTAATCAGCTGATAATTTTGCATGCTAATATTGGCAGTGCATAGGCCTTTCCTCATAAGCCTTTTCAACTCTTCAAGCTCCTCTTTGAGCTTGTTATGCTCAGCTGCATCCACAGAGTTAGTAGCAATAGAGGTTGAAGCCTCTTTTGAATTATCAATTACACAACCTGTGGAAGTTAGAACATTTATACGACTAGCACAGTTTAAGCATGATTCAATAACAGCATGAGCAGGCACAAGTGCATCATTAGAAATAGTAGAAGAAATATCAGTGCACATTTCATGCTTTGCCTTTAGCACCTCATGCTCCTTAAGGAGAAGCTCATGAGCTGCTTTGAGCTTTTCATGAGTAATTTCCAGATTTTCTTGGTCTAGCCTGAGGTTTTCCCTATCATCCGTAATCTCATCACAGGTTTCTTTGAGCTCCCTGAGCTTATCCCTAGGGATATATTCTCCTTCCTCTCCTTGCCATAGGCCTTATCTGTTCTTTCTAGGATGCCCATTAGTTCAGCATAATCAGGAAAGTCATCTTCAGTAAGTACCTTTGATTCTTTGGCCATGAGGCACAAAGGAGCAGAAGTGGATGACGACTGATTAGCCTTAGCATTGATCTTGGAGCTGTGTAACCTAGCTATGTCACAGCTGGGCACATTAGCCATACTGATTGCAATTCCAGCAACCTGACCTTCATCTTCAGACTCTTCCTCTAAACCTGAATCATCTGACACCCAAACTTGTCCAACATAAGCTCTAGCAGTGGTTTTGTTCTTGGAATAAGTTGGGTGCTTGTTGTTGAATGTCTTCTTCTTTCAATGAAAGTCCTTCTTCTTCTTGTATTGATTGTTGTCCTTCTTCTTATTTGGATAATCAGCAGCAAAGTGGCCTTCCTTGCCACACTCGAAGCACTTGTTGTCTTTGGATGCCTTTTTCCTTTGAATCTGTCACTTGAGCCAAACTGCTTCTTCTTCTTGTAAAACTTTCTGAAATTTCTTGTGAGGAGAATAAGTTCACTCTCTTCTCCACTGGTCATCTCCTCATTAAGTTCTTCACTACTGTCACTCTCAGGTTGTGAAGTTGAAGTAGTGGTTTTCAAAGCAATATTTTTCTTGATAGAGGGTGATGGGCTGTGCTTGCCTTCTTGCTTGATTTCCATCTCATATGTTAGTATCCTTCCTAACACTTCTGTGGACTTCATCTGATTGAACCCATCTTTCTCTTTCAGCATCAGAACAAGAGTTCTGTAGGGCTTAGGAAGCACCGGCAGAAATTTCTTGATCACATCTTCATCATCTACCCGGTTGGAGCCTAGAGCCTTCAACTGGTTGGTAATGATGGTGAGTCTTGAAAACAGGGAGTTGATGTCCTCACCATGCTCATACTCAAACCTCTCTAGCGTTGATTCCAGTAGAATTCTCTTAGACTTCTTCAGAGTGTTGCTGCCCTCGTAGATCTGCTCCAGGGTATCTCATATATCCTTGGCAGAGTCCATGGTACTGACTCTGTTGAAGTCATGCTCCTGTAGACCCACGAATATAGCTGTAGCAGCCCTAGCATTGTTCTGAATGTTTTTCTTGTCATTTATACTAGGGATGATGGTATCTTCCAACCTGTAGCCTGTATACACAATCACACAACTTCCCACACATCTGGATCAATGGCGATAATATGCATTTGCATCTTTCTTTTCCAGAAGGCATAGTTAGTTCCATTAAAAATAGGTATTTTTCCATCATAGCCTGACATCCTTTAAACTCTGGCTGTTAGGCCAAATCAAAGAGCAACCTGCTCTGATACCAATTGAAAGGACTGAAGGTGCCGACTAGAGGGGGTGAATAGGAGGCTAACTAAATTTGCTTTTATTACCTTAGCTTATCAGTTTAAGTCTTAGCAGATTACAAGTTATGGCTAGCAGTGTGACAGGTGATCAATACAGGCAATAAATGCTATGTAAATTAACAAGCAGCTATCACACAGGTATGTAACATAGGTGAGCTAACAACCTTAAGCAAATATGTAAGACAGATAACTGTGTAACAGGTAGCTGGCACAGGTAAGAGATAAGAGATACTACAACTGAGGCACAGCTAGGCTAACACAGGTGTAAAGTGATCTATCACAGATAAACAATGTATATCAGAGAATACACAAGCATGCAGATCTAATGAGTAGATAAAAGCATTGTAAGAAGTACTCAGAGAGACGATGTGGTTTTTCACCAAAGTTCCCTACTCTTTTTAGAGAGGTACGTCTCCGTTGGAGAGGCTACTCCGAAGAAATCACCAGCACTAAATCATGCTTGTTCTCCGAGTACCTGAGTGATCAGGCCTCTTGCTTTGTTTGTGGAAGTCCTTTAGCTTTGTAGCAGATAGACTTCAGATCACCTTCACAAACTACTGGTTCAGCCCACACAAGCTTGGGTGATACCAGCAACTCCTACGCCCGTCTAGGAGTAGACACTCCAAGAGTAACAGACTCAGCAGCAACAACTCTTGGAGGAACCAGTGCTCTTTGCTCAAAGCTCTAATTCTCTTGAACTAACTCTTTGGAAGTTTGGCTTTTGTTCAGGAGGTGAGAGGCTTGCAACGGTCGAAAGTGATTCTCTGGATTGAGCAAGGTTGAGGTCGAAGACCTCCCCTATTCGACCTCCCCTGGTCCCCTATTTATAGGGTTCACAGGTACCCAACCGTTACACTCATGGCACGTTGGATTAAGTGAGTCACCGGTGACAGACACCGGTGACATAGCTAATCACAACGCACAACGATAACCAGCTCAGGCAGATCGACACCTGTGTCACCGAGGCTGACACAGGTGAACCCTTAACTGACGTAGCCTAACTACTCAGCCCGGTCTTGACACATTACATGCCCTCAGCGCACAACTAACTCTGATCCCTAATAAGGAGAGAACCTCCAACAGTCTTCTAACTCGGCAGACAGACTATTGTAGTGCAGGTCCCTTAGCATTTACAAGCTCTCCCCTGGTACAGAGATGTACCCGAGTCATAGAGTGGTAGTTCACCTGTGACACAGCTGTGTCATATAGATGACTTTGGCTCTAGGGTTTTAGACAGCTAGCACTACAAAGTGCTAGCACAAACCAGTTTCACAAAAGACTAAAAACTGTTGTTACAGGGCCACTGATCTCAAAACATCAGTGCCACTATCCCACACTCTGAGAATTGGGCATAAGGAACTTCCAAAGACATTGGTACTTCATCCCTCTTGATAGTACGGGTGTTTCGTAAGGACTCAAGAAAACTAGCAAATTAGGCTTTACCTACCACCTACTGTAGTTACGGCCCTTGACGCATCAAGTCACCATCACCTTGCTTGCAACTCCTTGGACAGCACTGGCTTCTTCACAGCTGTGGCACAGCTACCTAGCATAGCTATCTCCATGTCTTGGAAACTGCCTTTGTACTTTTGGGTGGTCATCCTTTCCTGGATGACTCTTCTTCCTAGAACCTATTCATCCTGCTTACACTCATTGTAAACATTAGATTCCAGTTTGAGTTGCCATTAACCATCAAAACCAACTTGGAGGCCTAGATGCTCTTTCACAAAGTCTCCACTCTTGCACTTCCGATGTTTCTTCTTGGGCGACCCGAGACGGTCCTTCATCTTGGGGGACTCGGGAGCCTTGCCCTTCCCCTTGTCGTCCTTGGTCACGCTGCGAATAGCTTCTTCACCAGTTGTGAAGTTGTTTGCAATATCAAAGAGCTCGCGCGTAGTCTGAGGATTCTTACGTGCGATCTTGTGAATGAGGTCCGTGCTCCGAACACCCTTGGAGAAAGCGGTGATGACGTCGCCCTCCCTGACTTCGGGTAGAGAGTTCTTCTTATTGGAGAAGCGTTGGATGTACTATCTGAGGGTCTCTCCTGCTTCCTGGGTACAACTGTCAAGATCCCACGCATTCCCAGGCCTGTTATAGGTGCCCTGGAAGTTGTTCACGAAGAGGGTCTCAAGATCGGCCCAAGACTGGATGCTGCCCTGAGGCAAGCTAGTGAGCTAAGCTCGGGCCGAGTCGGCTAAGAACAAGGGCAAGTAATGGATCACGACATAATCGTTGCCTGCATTGGTCCTGCACGCCGTGTGATAATCGGCCAGCCAAATGTCTGGCTGAGTCTCGCCTGTATACTTGTCAATGCTGGTGACTCGAAATCGTGGCAGGAAAATGACGTTGCGGATGCAAGGGCCGAACGCCTTTGGACCTGCGTAGGCCATGCCGGAAGGAGTCGGAGAGCGGCACTGGCTAGTAGCACGGCAACCGCCACTGTTGCCGTGGTGGCCGTCGCAGTTGTCTCTCCCGGTGTCCCGTCGGGTGTAGCACTCGGTCTCGAGGGCGTTCTGTACGTCGTGGTTGGGTCCGAGTCGGCTGTGGACCGAACCGGCGGGGTGATTATTTTTCCCCGTGCCGCGATGAGTGTGGCGTCTTGCCTCGAGAGTGTCCTGTGCATCGCGGTCCAGTCTGAGTCAGTTACGAACTGACCCAGCAAGGTGATGGTGCTCTGGGTTGGTATGGCGACTTTCGGTGGCGTGTGAATTCCCAGGCGGGGAAGAACGCCGGCTTCGGGTGTTCGCAGGAGAAACCGCGCAGACCTCGAAGATCTCGGCCTGCTGGAGAGCTGCCGCTTCCATCAAGATTCGGAGCTGGCGGAGTGATGGGGGCAGGGTTACATGTGCCCGGATCAGTTTACAGATAGATTTCCTAATCAGTTATAATTAAATCCCGAGATATCAGGTAGGTACATGTTTATCTCTTGTACTCCAAGTTGATAATGCGCCCCCGTGTAGAAGTCAGACTCCGAGTAGTCGGTCCAGCCCACCCTATGTCTAGAGAGCCAGCTTTGTCCTCCTTGACGATACTCGGGTGCTATGTCATCGTCATGTTGTCACCTGAGTTTAGGAAAGAAGCTGCCAAGATGCCCCTTCCTAGCTACAAGAGAAAGAGAATTGAGACAGTGGCTGTTGATGATGATGTCCACATTATCTCTGGGACCTCCCAATCCTCAAAGCCATCATTGAAGGACAAATTGGCCAAGCAGCAGCAAGACATTCTTGCTATGAAGAAGGAGAAGTAACCACCTGTGCCACAGGTAGCTGACCCAGGTGCTCGTCTAATGCTTTCTCTGCCAGCAACTTATCAGAGAAGAGGGAAAAAGAGTTCTAGCTCAGTCAGTACGGACACTCTCTCATCTCTGGATGTGCACAAGCCAATATCTCCTTCAACATTCATTATCTCAGAGGGAGAAAAAGGACAAGCAGAAGCCATTGAGTCACCACATGTTCAAGGAATAAGTTCACAGCTGCCTCAGACAGCTCTGACACAGCCAGCTGCCCCTGATACTCAAAGTTCTCCATCAACTCCTTCACCTGCTCAATAGCCAGCGGTCACAGCTGTGCCCTCACCTACAGAAGAGTCACCAAGGTCACCTGTGCCACAGGCAGATGACCCAGCTGAAGAAGAAGAGAGCTCAGAAAGCTCATCAGATGATGGCAGAGGTGTATCAGTAACTCCTCCAAGGGCAAGAGAACCCAGAGCTGACTCTATGAAGATTATCAAGCTGAGGACTCATCTTCCAATGCAGAATTAGATAATGAACCTGAGGAGGAGGTAGAACAAGAAGAAAGCTCACCTAGTCACTCAGAGGATGAAGAGGATCTGGAATCCAAGTATCACTATATGTTCTCTCATGCTCAGAGGACAGAGGTCAATCAGATGAAGTTCATTCCAAGGGCTACAGCTATGAAGCTCCCCAAGTGTGACCCGAGAAAATCAAAGAGCAAGGTTGCCTCAATGAGCCTTATTGCTTTCATCAAGATGAGGTCTACCTGCCCATATTTCAGTAAGGATAAGGAGTTCTTGGAACCACACTGCACAGACCCCAGATTTCACAATGATCATCAAAAGGGGGTGTATCATGAGATCCTATCCTCCAAAGGATACGTAGATTGCAAAACCAGTCTCCAATGCTGAAAGAAGAAAGTTCTATCCAAGGAACTTCACATTCCCTGCCAATGCCCCCTTCAGATCATGTGTACTTCAAAGGCATCACCATCACTGCCAAGCACTTGGTAAAGGTTCTCAATGTCACCCTTCAGCCAAAGGGAGGCAACATAGATGAAGTATACAATCCAGTGTGGCAGGTGTTAGTGCATATTGCCAAAAACCAGCATTTTGATGTGGCAAGGTACATCTTTCATGAAATAAATGCTATTCAGAAAGACAAAAGGCTAAGCTGAGGTATGGGTCATACATCATGTATATGATCCTCAAGAGAACAGGTCTTCCAGAGTCAACTTTTGATATGACAGTGAAGACAGCCAAAACCCAGCTCAGACCTCAAGCTGATGATCACCTTGATGAGATGGCTGTGCCAGCACTCTTTGGTGATCCAAGTGATTCACTTGTGCCACCCACTGGTGACACAGCTGGTCCATCAGCCTCTCAAGATCCAGCTTCTCAGCCTCAGGCTCCTCCTCGCCAACTGCCCACCAGTGCCACAGCTGGTGATCCTGCAACTGACCTAGCCGAGCTTGTATCTATGACACAGGTAGCAGAAGATGGCACCCTCTCCTCCTCCATGATGACTCAAGAAGCTGCCAGAGCCTATCAGAACAAAGTCATGCCTGTTCAGTTTGCTGTTCTGCACAGAGAAGTGAAAGGTCTGCATATCAAAGTAGACTCCTTGCAGCAGCAGCTCACAGAGGTTCTCCAACTCTTGAAGTCCAAGCCGACATGAGGTTTCTTCTTCCCTTACCCCTTTCTGGTGTTTTTAGTGTCAAAGGGGGAGAAAAGCTTAACTGTAGGGGGAGTGAGTGGCTTTAGGGGAGCACAGTAGTGTTGTGTTACGTATCAAGACTTGTTTTTCCTGTTTCAATTTCTTAATGATGCAGTTTAATTTATGTTCTGGGCTATGTTATTCTGTCATGATTATGTGTTGATATGATTGGTTGGTTTTTTCTCTGATCTGATTTATGCTCTGACTCTTCACACATTTTCTGCTTCATGTATAAATGTTTGCTCTGATCAGAACTCATGTTAATGAATGCTCTGATCATGCTAATCAATGCTCTGATCATGCTAATCCTTCTTTGTGCTCTGAACATGCTTTAAAAGAAAATTTAAAACTACATCATTATTAGCTCAGTTCAGTTTATTACTCATGATTCATTTAACTTTCTAAACTGATGAATTGCAAGTTGTGAGAAAATACTACTCATGTTTACAATTCAAATCTGTGCATTTGCATTCCAAAAGAAAATCTTTTATGCACAGCTTCAGGGGAGTATATTCTAACAACTTGCATGTGTTCTGCTCATTCATATCTTTAATTGATAATGTTGAATGGGTTGCCACTAACCACCAAAAAGGGGGAGATTGAAAGAGCATCTAGGCCCCTAAATGGTTTTGATGGCTAATGGCAACCCAAACTGGGATCTAATATTTACTTTAAGTGTAAGCAGGAAGATTAGATTCTAGGAAGAGGTTTCATCTATGAAAGGATGACCACTAAAAGTACAAAGATGTTTTTCCAAGACAAGGAGATAGCTGTGCTAGGCAGCTGTGCCACAGCTGTGAAGAAGCCGGTGTTGTGCTAGGAGTTGCAAGCAAGGTGATAGTTGCTTGATGCGTCAAGAGCCTTGACTACAGTTGGTGGAAGCTGAAGTCTAGATTTGCTAGTTTTCTCGAGTCCTTAGGAAACACCTATACTGCCAAGAGGGATGAAGTTGCAATTACTTTTGGAAGTTCTTATGCTCAATGCTCAAAGTGTTGGATAGTGGCACTGATACCTTGAGGTTAGTGGCCCTGTAACAACAGTTTTGCACAAGTGTGAAACTGGGTTGTGCTAGTACACTGCTGTGCTAGTTTTCTAAACCCTAGAGCCATAGTTACCTGTGTGGCACAGTTGTGTCACAGGTGAACAACCGCTCTATGACTCAGGTACACCTCTGTGCTAGGGGAGAGCTTGAAAATGCTAAGAGAACTGCAGTGCAATGGTTTGTCTGCTGCATCAGAAAACTATTGGATGTTCTCTCCTGTTATGCATCAGAGTTTGTTGTGTGCTGAGGGCATGTAATATGCCAAGACCGGGCTGAGTAGGGAGTCTACGTCAATTAGGGTTTCACCTGTGTCAGCCACCAGTGACACAGGTGTCGGTCTGCCTGAAGCCTTGTTACTGTTGTGCGTTGTGGTTAGCTGTGTCACCGGTGTCTATCACAGGTGACTCACTTAATCCTACGTGGCATGAGTGTAACAGTCAGGTGCCTGCAGACCCTATATATAGGGGACCAGGGGAGGTCTTTGACCTCAAGCTTTGCCAGCCATTTTCAACCGTTGCAAGCCTCTCATCTCCTGAACAGAAACCAAACTTCTCATGTGTTAGTCAAGAGAGTTAGAGCTTTGAGCAAAGAGCATTGGTTCCTCCAAGTGTTGTTGCTGCACATTTTGTTACTCTTGGAGTGTTTACTCCTAGACAGGTGTAGGAGTCGCTGGTGATCACCCAACCTTGTGTGGGTTGGCCCAGACGTTTGTGAGGGTGATCTAAAGTCTACCTGCTGCTAAGCAAAAGGACTTCCACAAGCAAAGGAGCGTGCCTGAAGTTTCAGGTAAACAGAGAAAAAGGCACCACAAGTGCCGGCTATCTCTTCGGAGTAGTTTCTCCAACGGAGACGTGCCACTCTGTAAGGAGTGGGAACTTCGGTGAAAAATCATCTGTGTCTCTCTCTGTGTGTTTACTTTCAGCACTTACTGTTTGATTACCTGCTTGCTTGATTGTGCTGTTTGTTAGTGCTGTGATACATCTTTTCACCTGTGTTATCTAGCTGTGTCACAATTGCTGTATAGCTTATCTCTGATCTGTGTTAGCTACTTATGTGACAGCTAGGTGTTAATCTTCATGTCATTTGCTACCTGAGTAGTCTATCTGTTTCACAGCTAGCTAAACCTCTTTACCTGTTAAGGCTAATGCTTGATAAAACGAGGTTGCTCTTTGAATTTGGCTAGCCTCCTATTCACCCCCCTCTAGTCGGCTCCTGCGATCCTTTCAGCCTGGCCTCAAAACGACTCGGGGGGCCTAGCGGGCTTAGTGGGTCGGTCCAGCAGCTTAGCAGGCCTCGCAAGCCCACAAGCGCACAGGCCAGACCCAATAGGCCGGCGGCGGCTTCCCTCATGGGCCGAATAAAAGCTCATCCGGGCAAAAAACAGGCTGCGGAGCTATATATTCGAAGTTTAGCCCCCTAGTTTCCGTATAATTACGTAATTCTCAGCCTTAGTTGAAATACAGCATTGCAATTTTGTAGTTTAACCCTCAGGTTTTCTGTTAATTACATTTTAACCTCTAGTATTTAAGTAAATTGCATATTAGCTCTCAGGCTTTATGTAATTTTATATTTTAGACCCTCAGGTCTTAGTATATTGCATATATCAATATGTAATCATGCATTAAGTGTGTATTACCTCCGTAATACTAAATATATTAATAGTTTTATATTATGCAAATTTGTGAATGTATTATGTGATTATCTTCTAAAATTTTGGCAAAGCATAAGGTAATGGAGCCTATATCATCGGCTGCGATTGTAGTATCGCCCCTTCTTTGCAACGAAGTCCATGATAAAAGCAGCGATTTATTTCGCCCATTATTGTGAGGTCTACGCCACTTTGCGGTGACTACCTTCAATGTGCATAACGAAAATTCAAAAGTATAGAGTCTACATTTTTTGCGGCGATTGTAGCATCACCCATTTCCTCAGAAACGAAGTCCAAAAATATTAGCGACGATTTTATCGCCTATACTATATAGAAGATCTACACTGGGGTCATTACAAAATCATCTTGCCCCAATTTTGCGCAAATTTAGCATCATTAAAATTTTCTTTAATTTACTCTCAAGTAGATTAATACAAGCATGATCATTCATGCAAGACAATGGTAGACATATCCAAAAAGGACTTTGCCGAACTTGCCCTAGATGGGAACAACTATTTGACATGGGTCATGGACCTTAAAATAAATTTATTAGGTTGTGGTCTTGGTGCTACCATAAATCCACCTCAAGAAGGCAAGGAGGCTCTACCAGAAAGATCAAAATATGCAGCTTTGCATTTCATGCGGCATCACCTCCACCCAGATCTCAAAATTGAGTATCTAATGGAGGAAGATCCACTAGACCTATGGACCTCCCTCAAGGAGCGTTATGACCAATAAAGAGCAGTCATGCTACCAGAAGCACCACGCGAATGGTCCAACATTCGTTTTTGGGACTTCAAATACGTGGTGGCTTACAATCCGCCATTCATAAGATCAACGCTAAGTTGAAATTCTGCAACAAGGCTGTTTCAGACACCGATCTAATCAAAAAACCTTGTGTACTTTCCATCCATCTATGCGCATATTGCAATAGCAATATCGCCAACAAAAATACACCAAACATTCTGAGTTGATTTACACGCTTCTCCAAGCTGAAAGGCATGATGAACTTCTTATGAAGAATCATCAAAGTCGCCCAACGGGCACTATGGCAATCCCTGAAGTTCATGCCAATACTCAAAACCAATTTCATAGTCGTAAGAGGAACCGTAAAGAGTTCAAAGGAAAGTGGAAATAAAACAACAAGCAAAAATACGTACTAATTATTAAAAGACGTACTCTATTGTCCATTATTGTATTGTATTATTATGTACCTCAGACATAATAGTTAATATATATGATGTATGTATTCTATATAAATTAAGTTCATGACGAATTTTTTTTTATTTTATATAAAATGTTCAAGACAATCCGATGGAGGAAGAAATATGTTTAGTGGATAGTTGCACCACTACTAAGGGAAATGAAATATTTCCAAACTCTGAAAAAGAGTAAAAGAAATGTTATGACTATCACTAGACGCGATGCCATAATCATAGGCCTTGGTCAAGCCCCAATCATTCTCCTCATGGGTACGAAAATAATAATCGAAGATGCTCTCTTGTATCCCAATTCATCTTGTACCCTACTAAGTTTTAAAGATATCCGTAAAAATGGTTTCCACGTTGAAACTAGTGTTGAGAGCAATGATGAAAATCTCCTCATCACTAAAAATGACAGATATGAAAAACAAATACTTGAGAAAATTCCTTCTTTATTATCTGGATTGTACTATACATACATCAGACTGATTAAACATGTTGTGTACAAAGTAATTTTTCAAAATCTTGACAACTTCAAGGTTTGACATGATTGTCTTGGTCATCCTAGAATAGGGATGATGAGAAAAATTATTGAAAATTCTGTTGATCATGATTTTAAATTGCAAAATTTCCCAAATCCTCAGATTTTTTTGTGCACCGCATGTGCTACGGGGAAATTAATCTTAAGACCCTCTCATTTAAAGATCCAAAATGAACCACTTAATTTCCTTGAATGCATTCAAAGAGATATATGTGGTCCGATTCAGCCATTATTTAAACCATTTAGATACTTCATGGTTCTCATTGATGCATCTACAAGATGGTCACATGTGTGTCTATTATCCACAAGGAACCATGCTTTCGCTAAAATAATTGCTCAAATTATCAAATTATAAGCAAATTATCTTGAACATAGGATAAAAACCATTCGAATGGATAATGCTACTGAATTTTTCACTTCTCGAGCATTTAATGATTATTGCCTAGCATTAGGCATAAATTTAGAGCACTATGTACATTATGTACATACTCAAAATGGTTTGGCTGAATCTCTTATCAACAGAGTCAAATTAATTGCTCGACCACTTTTGTAGAATTCGAACCTACCAACATCTTGTTGGGGTCATGCGGTTTTACACGCCGCAGAATTAATTCAAATTCATCCAACTGCATACCATACGGCTTCCCCCTTGTAGTTAGTACGTGGAAATCAAACAAGTATTTCCCATCTGCATCAGTTCGGCTGCGCTATATACATACCGATATCACCACCGCAGCGTACATCCATGGGCCCTCACAGAAAAATGAGGATCTATGTGGGGTATAATTCTCCGTCAATAATAAAATACATCGAGCCCCCAACAGGGGACTTATTTACAACTCAGTATGCTGATTTCATCTTCGATGAAGATAATTTCTTGGCATTAAGGGGAGATAAAGATAAGTACCACAAAGAATGCCGAGAAATAGATTGGCATGTCACAGGCATTCAGTCCTTAGACCCACGGCACATAAATTTAAGTACTGGGACATCAGAACAACCTAACACAAATGTTGAGGAAATCACAGTGAGTTAGAAGATGGTAATGAAATTTCCATAAACTATATCGATGCAGGAGTCTTTTAATAGAAAGACTACAATTGTTGATATTTACTTCTCCTCGAAAATTGCTAGCAACCTCCAATTGAATCCAGAACCTAAGTCCATAGCAGAGTGCCTCAAGCACTCAGATTGGTCCAAATGGAAGGAGGCAACGAGGCAGAATTAGGCTCACTCAAGAAAAGAGAGATATTTACTTCAGTTATGCCAACTCCTCAAAATGTCTTCCCTATGGGAGCACAGTGGGTTTTCATTCGACAAAGAAATGAAATCAATAAGGTGGTGAGATATAAAGCGAGGCTTGTAGCACAAGGGTTCATGCAGAGACCTGGCATTGATTACGATGAAACATACTCTCCTGTTATGAGTGGAATAACGTTCCGATCTTTAATATCTTTGGCACTACAGATGAAATTATACATGCAATTGATGGATGTTGTCGACGTTACGGGGCCCAGGGTCCCCTAAACCGCTGGCAAAGGCCCAACTTGACACCACGTCGCCAAGGACGCGGGAGTTAAGAAGAGGTGCTCGGGGGCTTACTCGGAGCACTGTTCCACTCGGCTAAATCGAGGGGTGCCCCGAGTCGTCTCTTAAGGACGCTTCCCGAGGGGCCCAAGGCGACATGGTCCCCGCCCAGGACGAAGCAGGCAGAAGTGCTCGGGGGCTCACCCCGAGCACCTGAGGCGACCTGGCCCCCGTTCGGGTCACCGAGTGCCTCGCCCGGATGATGGAGCGGCCTAGGGAGTGTGCTCGGGGGCCTCCGATCCCGGGAGCCCCGAGCACCCCTTGTGGGCCCCTCCTCAGTCCGCATGGCCCAACAGGCGCATTTAATGCATGTGGCGGGTGCGTTAAATGCCCGTCTACTCCAAGTCCTTGCGGACCAGAGGCGGTGTCCTGACCGGTTCCCATTCCCCCAAGTGATAAGCCCTGTCAGCTATCAGTCTTGGAGGGGATGGAGAAGTCTGACACCCTTTTTGACTTTGAGGGCGTGTCTCCGCGCGCCCATACGCATGCCCTCTGCACCTGGTCCGTGGGACCCGGTTGTTGCAGCATAGCCCATGTCAGGAGACGTCAAGTCTTCATCTCCTGACACGGCCTCATCATGATGATCCGGTTTCCAACCGAGGCGTGACCGGCACTGTTCCGCTACAGCGAATCTCAACCACCGGCGTGGCTTGCCCATGCCCCATTCGTCAGCAACAAGCATGATTGTAAGATATTTACCTTTCGGCCACTGTGGCGACCCCCGGGTATATAAGGGGAGAACCGTGGCCATGCAAAAAAGAGGGCGCTTCTAGAGGGAACCTCACACATCCAAACCCTAGAAGAAGAGCTGGAGCACCTGTGCCGCTAGTTCACTGTAATCTCTCCACATATTCTCAAATAAACAAAAAGCAGGACGTAGGGTTTTACACCTAGAAGGTGGCCTGAACCTGGGTAAATCATCGTGTGTTTTATAGTTTCCTATCCTGCCAAGCTCTAGCTCGGCGTAGTTTCGTAGATCTGCGTCTCCCCGGCCGAATCCCAAAGGGGGTCCATCCGGACCACCGATACCAGCGTTTGTACGTCGATAGATGTAGTGACCACATACTTATATGGGTCACTCGATTCGGATATTTACATGAAAGTCCCTGATGGACTTAAAATCCTAAATCCAAATGCAAATCATAACATGTATTGTGTAAAATTAAAAAAGTCACTATATGGCTTAAAACAATCGGGAAGAATGTGGTACAACCAATTAAGTGAGTTTCTTTTTCAGAAGGGTTACTCAAACAATGATGATTGCCCTTGTGTATTCATAAAGAAATCCTCAAAGGGATTTTGCATCATCTCAGTGTATGTTGATGATCTCAATATCATTGGAACTACAAAAGACATACAAGAGGCAAGCAATCATCTAATGACAGAATTTGAGATGAAAGATTTGGGCAGAACCAAATTCTACTTAGGTTTATAACTTGAGCATTTTCCCTCAGGAATCCTTGTACATCAATCTGCTTATATCCAAAAAATCTTGGATAAATTCAATATGGATAAATCATATCCATCCAAGACTCCTATGGTTGTTCGATCTTTAGATAGAGATAAAGATCCATTTAAACCTAGGGACGATGATGAATAGATATTAGGACATGAAGTTCCTTATCTCAGTGCCATCGGAGCACTAATGTACTTAGCAAACTGCACCAGGCCTGATATTTCATTTACAGTTAATCTATTGGCTAGATATAGTGTATCCCCTATAAAAAGGCATATGGTCGGTGTAAGGAATATCCTTAGATATCTCCAAGGCACAAAAGATCTTGAGTTATTCTATCAGTAAAATCAGGATATGACTATAGTGGGATATGCAGATGCTGGCTATTTATCTGATCTCCATAATGCCAGATCACAGACTGGTTTTGTATTCCTACATGGTGGAACAACCTTCTCTTGGAAGTCCTCAAAATAGACTTTAGTGGCTACTTTCATTAATCATTCTAAAATAATTGCATTATATGAAGCATCACGCGAATGCGTATGGCTTCACAGAATGATTAACCACATACAACAGTCATGTGGAATTGGTTCCTTACAATCACCAACTATTATCTATGAAGATAATTATGCTTGTATTACACAAATGCAATCAGGTTATATAAAGAGCAATATCACAAAGCACATTGCTCCTAAATTATTTTATCCCCATGAATTACAGAAAAGTGGGGAGATAGAGATCTTGCAAACTAAGTCTTGTGAAAATCTCGCAAACTTATTCACAAAGTCCCTACCAACATCTTTATTCCAGAAATATTTTCATGGAATTGGTATGAGGCGAATTCGAGATTTGCAAGGTTCAGAGGGAGTAAATTCCAAAAATATAACCTGATAATGATCATCAGATCATATATATTGCACTCTTTTCCTTTATGAGTTTTTCCTAAATGGTTTCTCATAAAAAGGTTTTAATGAGGCAATATTGATACAAGCACTATATATGTCATATTGTTTTCTCCTTATTTTTCCCATTGAATTTTAAAGGAGTTACATATTCTTTATACATATATTTATCCTCATATTTTTTCCACAGGGTTTTAGAGGAGTTTTGCATATGCACTTTATATACAAAGGTGAAATTGATCAAGGGGGAGTGTTGTGAACTGACATGTCCCATTGGAGGGACATGACGCTTTGTGATCAATTAAACAACCATCATTAGCGGTTGGTAATGAAGTTTCAAGACGACAACTGTTGTCATTTCAGATTGTATATATATGTAACATCATCCAAAGATCAATACATGAATCACAATCATTGTATCGAACCTCTGTCTCAATCTTTACTCTAAAGTTGTACCCCAATAAATTCCAATGATAAACACATGACAGCGAGGAGGGACGTCATCAATGCTCCCTTGTCATCGGTCGATCAAACTAGAGCTAGCAAATTTCATAAAGGAAAATTCAGCAGGGTCATATGGGGTCCACAAGCTCTCCCTAGGAAGCTCAAGAAAGTAGCCCATGGTTTAGCAAGAAGGCATGCAATCACTCTTACATGAGTTCAATCCTGTATCATCTCTCTTGATGTAGATTCATGCATGTGAGTCAAGTTGGCAATAGGCACAATACCTGACGAGCCAAGCTATCCGTACCTGATACCTGCCTTTTGGATTTACCCATTACCCATACCCGTTCCTATTTCACAACTCATAAACTATGCAACAAGCAAAATGGAGCAACATCGCATTTAAGATTAAGATCACAGCTCCACAAGCACCAACAAACACAATAAGGAAGTTTATAACTTAAACTTACAAGCCATAATCCTAAAAAGTGCATAACTTGGAAGTTTAAAGTACAAATAAAATAGTTGACATATTACAAGCCATAGTTGTAGAAGTAAATAACTTGGAAGCTCCAAGTACAAATGTCCTCAACTCCTCATTCACACAGTGGCCCTTGAATATTGACCTTCGTTCAATTAGTCAAGTGTAATTTCCTAAGATAGAGAAAATTGTTTGTTAAGAGTGTAAGCAAATTAATTTATAATGGCCATTTAAATAGATCACATGTATCCCTTCTTGGATGTCTTGAAGACAAGTCCAAAAGCTAGCTTGTTGTCTTCTCTCATCATCAATAAGAATGCAAGTTCATAGTTGTAAGTTTTACTATATAATGAATAGAAAATAATAAACTCTTAGATACGCACGCATATGGCATGCCCTTTTATTGATTTCGAAGCCAATTTTAGGTACACATTAAAACCTCCAACATCTCAGTAGTGAGACGGCTATGATGCTCACTAAGAACTCTCGCACTTGTGGAGAATGCAGACTCTGAAGCAATTGTGCTCACTGGAATGGCAAATATATCCCGTGCAATCAACCCCAAAGTAGGATACCGTGTCCTAGTTATTTTCCACCAGTCTAATACATCAAAATTTTCCTTTGTATTTGAAACATAGTCATCCTCCAGGTAGTGATCAAACTCAGACTTTAACCTCACACTACCAGCTGGCCTTTTCTTAGCAACACGTGCATTAAAGATAGATGAAAGATCATCTAGGCCCCTAATTGGTTTTGATGGTTAATGGCAACTCAAACTGGAATCTAATGTTTACAATGAGTGTAAGCAGGTTTAAGAGGTTCTAGGAAGAAGTGTCATCAAGGAAAGGATGACCACCCAAAAGGTACAAAGATGGTTTCCAGGACAAGGGAATGGCTGTGCTAGGCAGCTGTGCCACAACTGTGAGGAAGCCGGTGCTGTGCAAGGAGTTGCAAGTAAGGTGATGGTGGCTTGATGCGTCAAGGGTCGTGACTACAGTTGGTGGCAGGTAAAGCCTAGATTTGCTAGTTTCCTTGAGTCCATAGGAAACACCCATACTATCAAGAGGGATGAAACAGTAATGATCAATGGAGGTTCTTTTGCTCACTGCTCAGGGCGTTGGATAGTGGCACTGATGCTTTGAGGTCAGTGGTCCTGTATCAACAGTTTTGCACAAGTGTGAAACTAGCTTGTGCTAGCACTCTGCAGTGCTAGCAGTAGAAAAAACCCTAGAGGTTAGAGTCACCGGTGTGACACAGCTGTGTCACAGGTGGTCTAGCGCTCTATGACTCAGGTACATCTCTATACCAGGGGAGAGCTTGTAAATGCTAAGGGACCTACACTGTAATAGTTTGTCTGCCGAGTCAGAAGACTGTTGGAGGTTCTCTCCTTATTAGGGATCAGAGTTAGTTGTGCGCTGAGGGCATGTGATGTGCCAAGATCGGGCTGAGTAGTTAGGCTACGTTAGTTAAGAGTTCACCTGTGTGTGCCTCCGGTGACACAGGTGTCGATCTGCCTGAGCCGATTATAGTTGTGTGGTGTGAATGGCTGTGTCACCGGTGACTTACTCAATCCTACGTGACAATAGTGTAATGGTCAGGTGCCTGTGAACCCTGTAAATAGGGGACCAGGGGAGGTCTTCGACCTCAACCTTGCTCAAACCAGTGAATCATATTTGACCGTTGCAAGCCTCTCACCCTCTGAACAAAAGCCAAACTTCCTAAGAGAGTTAGAGCCTTTGAGCAAAGAGCATTGGTTCCTCCAAGAGTCGTTGCTACCGAATCTGTTACTCTTGGAGTGTCTACTCCTAGACGGGCGTAGGAGTTGCTGGTATCACCCAAGCTTGTGTGGGCTGAACCAGTAGTTTGTGAAGGTGATCTGAAGTCTACCTGCTACAAAGTTAAAGGACTTCCACAAGCAAAGCAAGAGGCCTGATCACTCAGGTACTCGGAGAACAAGCACGATTCAGTGCTAGTGATCTCTTCGGAGTAGCCTCTCCAACGGAGACGTACCTCTCTGAAAAGAGTAGGGAACTTCGGTGACAAACACCTTGTCTCTCTGAGTATTTGTTATATTGCTTCTAGTTACTCATCATACATGCATGCTTGTGTATTCTTAGATATATATTGTTTATCTGTGATCAATCTCTTTTTCACCTGTGTTAGCATAGCTATGTCTCAGTTGCTGTAGATCATATCTCTTACCTGTGTCAGCTACCTGTTACACAGCCATCTAGTTTGCTCATCTGTTTCTAAGTCTTTAGCTTACCTGTGTTATCTACCTGTGTGACAGCTACGTGTTAATTTACACATCATATATTGCCTGTGCTGCTCACCTGTCACACAGCCAGCTTATCCTTGCAACTTGTTAAGACTTAATTTGATAATCTAAGCTAAAAGAAGTGAATTTAATTAGCTTCCTATTCACCTCCCCTCTAGTCAGCACCTTCAGTCCTTTCAATAGACATAACTTCTGGGGATTCATGTGAAGATACAGTCGCACTGGAATCCATGCTATCTTCCAAATTTACTTGATACTCTATCATAAATTCACATAGCATATCATGGATGTCCTTAGCATGCTTAGCACATTTCTCTTCACAATCATCACCAAAGTGCATTTCAAAGCAACTGCTAACATCTGAGATTTAAATCAAGGATCAAGAATAGTAGCAATGCCCATTCATCCTTGTATGTCAGACCAATACTTATCAAAAAATTTGATCATGCTAGCTATCATTGCTTCTACAGTTTCATTGCCACAAATTGACCACTGCCTCATCTTCATTTAAATCTCACAAATTTTTGGGAAGTAGATATTAGCAGTAGCATACCTTGTTTTAGAAAAAAATTTAGTGATTTCAAAGAATATCCTTAGCCTCTCAAAAACATCCATTGCAAATTCCAATTGTTCACCACTAGGAGCACAAGTATATTGTTTCACTAAACGCTTAGCACGCTCAAAAACAGTCTTATAGGGTAAAGCAACAATAAGCATGGTAAAAGTTGAGTTCCATCTAGTGTTGCAATTAAGATTCAACTTTTTAGTTATTGGGACATTGACAAACTTGGTAATTTCCTCAAACTTTTCTACTCTTTTTTGTGTGACAGTCTAAAAGGCTTCACTATCACGAATGTTTTCTATAGCATGATGCATCACGTCTAATCCATCCGTAAGAATCAAATTGAGAATGTGCACACAACAATGCATGTGTATCTTCATACCTTTCAGCATGAGCTTACTCTCCCCTAGCTTCCTAATAAGAGAAGGAATTGCCGCATCATTTCTAGAAGCAGTGTCCATAGTCACAGTTGATAGCTTCTCATCAAGATTCTGTTCAATCTAGGATTCATACAATTCACGAGCAATAACTTCACCCGTGTGTGGACTTGGCACATAAATGAACATACATATAGAGTTTGATATCACATTCAATAAAGGTACAAAGCTAAATGCCGAACAAAATATTACCTCATGATTATATTTCTCAGCTTCCATGAGGCATCAATGAAATGAGCTGTGATAGCCATGTAGCCTCTCTTTTGATTGTCAGAAGTCTGCATGTCGGTAGTGATAGCAACTCTAGACTTAATTCCTAACATATACTCGATGGCTTTCTTCTTTTCTTCTTTATATTGGGAGACAATGTTCTTCCTACCAAAGGATAGAATTGTTGAATTAGGCAAGCAATGTCAAATGGACAATAATTTACATAACAAATCATAAGTAAACTATTTCATACCTAATAGTGTTCCTTCCCACCATTTTGAATAGGGATTGTAACAAATCTCTGGAAACTAGCTAATCAACCATGCGTAGGGGATAGGCATGCAACACCATCATGGAAGCAAGTTCTTTTCTAGCAATCTCTTGACCGAAAGTATAGTTTTCCACCACCACTTTTCCAAAATCTTTAGAACTAAACCTCAAAGAACTTTGTGAAAGAGGTGGCTTTCCATGTCCTTCTATCGCCACCATTTTACTCTTTCGGTATGGGCAAGACTGAATATGAGCAAGCAAATGCTTAGGCCCTGTTTGGTTGGGCTTCTGGGGGGCTTTCCATTGGAAAAAGCTCCAGCCCAACCAAACAGGGGCTTTGGCCAAGCTTTTGCAAACAGCCGGCATCGCTTTTGAGTGCAAAATCGGTCACTGCGGGAAGCCGGCCGGGAGCAGCTTCCCGCAGTGCACACTTAAATGGGGTGGCAGTGTGCCCTTCCATTTCATAGAAATAACAGCGAAATGCCATTCTCCTCCCGATCCCCTTTCTTCTATCTCGTACAGAGCATCGTCCTCTCGCAAGCAGCATCGTCCCCACCGCGTCCTCCCCACTGCGCCCTTCCTACCGCCCGCACCGCGTCCTCCCCGCCACGCCGTCCCCGCTGTCCCCACCGCGTCCTCCAAGCCGCACCGTCCCCGCCGTCCCCGCCGCGCCATCCCCACTGCCCCCAGCATCGCCGGCGTCCCCAAGCTGCAACTGAGCCGTCCCGACACATCCTCCGTTGCCGCGCCATCCCCTCCACCACGGTGCCTCTCTACCGACACGCGGCTCCACAGCGTGTTGCTCCGCCGCCCACCATCCGAGCCAAGCTCCCTCCCCGTGTCTTCGACCAGATCTGAGCCGCCCCCGCCTCCAGCCGCGCCCAGTGCAGACCGAGCCCTCCAGAGATGGTCCATTGCTGAGCTGAGCCGTGGCTTCCCCGACGTCACCGTCCCTGCGTGCCCTGCCTTCATCCACGTCTTGCATCGAGGTGGCATCGACGGAGTCCGTTGCCTCCACCGACAGCGTGTCGTGCTCCCACGCGCCGTCCGACGCCGTGTCGTCCTCCCGCACAGCCGTGAGGAGCACCAACGCTGCCTTCATCGCCGGCCAGCAGCATCGGTGCCTGCTCCTCCCGCACGGCCACGAGGTACAGTTCTCACCTTTTACAGTTGAGTCATTTTCGTAGATCCTGAGAAATGAAGAACTGATTGGCCATCTCGGTCAGGGTCACGAATTACACAGGTTATATATTATAGTTCTTCCTTTGCTTTGCATTGGAGTATGATATGATATTGTGTGCACTGTTGCAATCCATCAGTCCATGGTAGAGCTTTGACTTGGTTGTTTTTCTCATGGGGGCAAGCAAAAGACAAAAGGCCTGAGCCTGATCAACCAATGCACTGGACGTGCATGTCGTGGAGTACTGTCTCAGCTTAGCTATAGCTTTGAACTAACAAAAAAATCCTGATCCATAGCCGTGCTGCGTGCTATGCCATTCATTAGGCAAGCTAGTACTCAATGACCCTAGAAAAAGCGAGATAAAGTAATCAAGTCATGCTTTTTTTTCTTCCATCCGTCGAGCTAGCTTGGCAGAAATGTTCATGGTATGTTTTACATGTACGTAATCAAAAGACTAAAACTTCAATCATGAATGATGATGAGAATCTATTGGAAACAGATGTATTTTATCTTTTTAGGGACTCAATTGCCGTTTCTTTAGAGAACACTTTATCAATCCTGCTAGTGAGTTATGGATTATACCAAATGAAGAAATGTTTTTGTAAATAAAAAGTCTTATGAAGGATTATACCAAACTGAAGAAATGCTTGAGCATGGAATCTAGCTTTTACATGTTGGTGAGTTATGGATAGCATGCACAACTTCTAAAGAAATCATTAGGACAAATAAGCCTAGCTTCTTCCATTCTTTCATACATATATATATGACTTGCTGTTACGAGTTTGCTGTTCCAGTGCTAGAATCTAACACCAATCCATAGAGAGCATTGCACAAGCTCTAGAATTCTATTATTGTTCACTGTTATATTGAGGATTATGGTAACTTATTTGCAAATCATGGGATTAGCTTTGTGTTATTTGGCATATATAAGTTGTTTTACGCAAAGCTTTCTGTGATGAGTATGTGTATGCAACCAGACATGTATTTCAAATGAAGAAAAATAGCATGATCCCCAACCCACAACAATTAGTTTCTAATTCTTGTTTTCCTAGCTATAACTTATGAAACTGATCATGTCATTTCTTTACTGAATCAACACCCTTAATTTAAAACTATTAGTTTTGTCTCTTGGTTTACCAGTAAGAGATGTACACATGCTGAAATGATGTCTAGGATTGGATGTTAGCATCGTGCCTTCATTAATTGGATTACCTGTTGTCCATATTGGATTTTGCCATGCTTAAATTTGTAATTGTGTTAGATGGCTACCCCGAAGGCAGTTTGGGATGCTTTTACAACAAGGGCGTTTGTTGAGATTTGCAAGGATGAAACCTTAGCTAGGAATAGGCCTAGCGGTTGGTTGAGTACGATTGGGTATAATAATCTTGAGGCTAGATTTGTTGAGCGGACGGGGAAACGGTTAACGAGGAAGCAATTCAAGAATAGGTGGGATTTCATGAAGAAATATTACGTGCTATGGGTGAGTTAAACAACTCAACAACAGGTCTTGGTATATGCCCGATAAGGAAAACTGTCAACGCACCTGATGAGTGGTGGAACACGTAGATTGGGGTAAGTGCACTCTGAAATCAAATTTTGAAGTTTAATTTAATTTGAAGTATCTGTAATATCATTAAGATCCTGTCTTTTCGGGATTTCAGCTAAACAAGGAGTATGCCAAGTTTAGAGATGGTCCACTGGCGAACTTGGAGTGCTTGCAGGTTATGTTTAATAAGGCTTTTGTGACCGGTAATACTGCCATCGTCCTGGGATGGTGCTTGGTGGGGAGCCTAGTGCTGTTGATTTGGAGGGTTCTGGTTCAAGTATAGATCGAGCTGAAGAGGACTTCTCAGGGTCAGGGTCGAAGAGAAAGAAGGGAGCAAAGGGCAAGGGGAAACAAAAGAAAAACAAATATTTCCAAGAGTACAAGAAGGTAGCACGTGCTATATCCTCTCAGTGCACAGGCTCCATCCAATCTGGAGCTGGCACCATCCTTACAATCAAGGAGGTCATATAGTTGATGATTGAGTGTGGTGCTATACAAGGGACTCCTCTATTCTTCACTGCATGCAACCTAGCTCTCAAGCCGAAAATTAGAGAGTTGTTCGTGGCAATATCTAGTAATGAAGAAGGTTTGATTACCTTCAGAGGTCACATGAAAATGGCCTGTAGTATTTCACTGAGTTGGACTATTTGTATGTTGTATTTGTAGCAACTGCCATGTATTTCATTCGCACTTCTTGTATGTTGTCGTATTTGTACTATTTGTATAAACTGTCATGTATGTTAGGTATACTGTATGTTGTATTTGTATCAATTGTCAAGGATTATTATGTGTTATTTATGTGAGTTTTTTATGTATGTTTGACCAGATGAGTGATGAGGAAGACTACGATGAGGAAGATTACGATGAGAAAGATGATGATGAGAACATTGAGGAAGAATTTGCACATGCAGATGGGAGTAGTGTCGAATGGACATCTCTTAATCGGTTGCAAAATTTGGAACAGCTGAGACAACTAGCAATGTTGGGTGAAGATTATGAAAACAGGTATTTGAACAAACAACCTGATCGGTGTCCTGTATAAACTGGATATTCTTGGACGGTTGAGAAGCTCAATCATAAAAAATCTTGCTATAGGATGTTTAGAATGTCTAGGAGAGTATTTGATGCATTGCATCAAACTCTAGTGCAGAATTATAACTTAACATCAACTAGGGACATGACATCTATAGAGAGTTTGGCAATGTTTTTGTGGATGGTTGAAGGACCTAATTCTGTCGGTGATGCTAAAGTAATATTCTGTAGATCTACATAGACAGTGCATACAAAATTTTATGGAGTGTTGAATTGTCTATATAGTATGTCTGTAACACCCTGATTTTTCGAAACCTAAAAATTAGGGCTAACAAAAACTTTTTGCTAATAATGTCATTTCAAAATTCACCAGATTAAAAATTTTATTCAAATCATGCTTCTGCTAAACACTAAAATGAGTCAAGCCAAATCCTCCACCTCTGTACCTATTTCCTTAATCTCTGCTCTGTCGGAGCTCTGTCCAGCAAGGTATTTAAACTTTGCTCTACACCTTGTTCCCCTACGTGGCGGACCACCTTTGCATTCCCGCCACGAGCACCCCTTCGGCATCCCTTCCCCTTTCTATCTAACCGGTGCAACCTAGACCAACATGTGCCGCAAAGTGCCCACACGGTACTTCTGCGAAATTGGAACATATACCCACCATGAACCTCCTCCGAATGACTTAATTTTCTGCCGTCTACTCCGCCATGTCCTATCGCAAGTATGTGCACATATATACTGCTTTTATGTATACGCACATATGCAAACCCTAATCCTCGGCACCTCGGTTCCCCTCCTGTCATCGAACCTCATATGCACGTATTGGTGGCAGAAATCAAACCACAGCTCACCATAACCTCGCACGTCCATTCCATCCACATGCAGACCCCATATATGCTAAAATCTTCAAGTGTATGTGGGACACATACACACCACACCCTAAACTATTGATCTCTCAGTAAAACGATAACCACTATGGTTTCTCTCCTTACCATATGACATGCAAATAACTTTTCACCTCTACATGTTACTATTCCAGGACATAAAATATCTATATTTTTATCCCTCTACCAAATAACCAATTATCCTTTTACCATTCTTCATGTTTATCCACGTCTCCGTAAATCCTCACAAATTTTAGAAATATCCTGAGACCCTCCCTAACATATTTCTATAAAAATACCTTGAGGTCCCGTGCAAATATTTCAAACCATTTCACGTTTGAGTTTGAATCAAATATTGAGCCCTAATTCTTTTCCTCTCTCAATACTCGAGCAAAATTCTAAGCTTATATTTTATATTCATCCTAGACTCGAATTGCTCCTTGTAAGTTATTGTGTCATACCAGATAATCTCCAGGCCTATCAGGCACTATATGTGTCTAGGGGAATAAGCATAAATACGGCTCAACCTCATTGCACCAACCAGCACATTTCCTCACCCCCGTCTCATTTTTTTCTCTGACCTATATTAGTGTCCAGCATTTTCTTTTCTGCCAACACATTGCCGCACACTACAAGTCCCCTGTGCTCTTTTTCTCTACTCCTCCTAAAACCAAACCAGCACTCAATCCCCTTCCCCGCCGCCACCTTCTATTTCTTCAGCACGCCAGCTACCTCATGTTCCTCACTCCACACCCCAAGCCACCATGTGCAGCAGCTCTTTTTCTCCTGTCATGCATGTGCTGCCGTATGCTCTTTTAACACCAGCACCTGCTAAGTCAACTGCTCCATCTTTTCCTTTCTTATCTCTACTCTTTTCCCTGAGCAGCTCTACACGCCAAGCAATTCTCAAGCTCCTACTCTTCTTCATTCCACACCAAGCCAGCCCTCTCTCCCTCCTCCATTTACTCCCTGTCAACTTCCTCAAACGAGCCGAGGCCACTCCCTCCTATTCCCCAAGCTCCAACTTCGCTGGCCGAGCTCCTCAAGCTAGAGTTCCCAAGCATTCGAGCTGCCCCATTGCCCTTCTCCATTGCTTCTTTCCCCTACTCCTAACCACAGCCGAGCTTCCCCTTTCTTCCCTTGCTCCCCACACGAGTGCTCCCTCACCCCAAACTGCTTCTCCTTCGGCAACTGCCTCAAGCACCGGCGCCGGCATCCTCATTCCCTAAAAGGCAGGCCGAGCTGCCAAACTCTCCTTCCCGAGCTGCCACTCCATATTTTCCCCAACCGAGTGCCCGAGTTCTTGACCCATTCTTTTTGCTGCTTTCTTGGCTCCAACTTGAGCTCCCTTAGCTCTCCTCCCCACCTCCGCTCGGACCTCGCCAAACGAAGGCCTCTTTCCCCCACGCCACACCCGAACCCTGCTCCGGCAACTCTCCGGCTCCGGGACCGCTGCTAGGCCACCAACACGCTCAGCAAGCCACCAATGCTTGAGCAGCCCCTCCTCCTTGCCACTCGGCTTGGCGCCAGGCCACGCAGGCCAAGCCCGAACTCGAGCTCCACTCCCCTCCACCTTTCTAAGCTCCCCCTACAAGTTGAGCCCCCTGCCGCTTCTTCACCCGGGCTCTACCACTCCTGTCGCGGTAGCTCGCGGCAACCACCGCTGCCGCCTGTCCCCTACCGCGGCAGCTCGTGGTGACGTGCTGCCCCTGCCGCGGCAAGCCACCGACGGCCGCGGCAAGGAGTTATCGCCGCCGACCTTCCCCCTCTGCAGCACGCCAGCACGAGTCCTTCCCGAGGCCGCCGCCTGCTTCTTGCTCCCGGCCACCGCACGACCCCAGCGCCTACGGCAACCACTGCCCCTTTGTGAGCTCCGGCAGCGCCACTCCCATCCTCGGCTCCCCGCTCCTCGCCACCCCCATCACGCGAACGCGCCCCCGACCAACTCCACCATCAACCGCCAGTGCCCAGCCGCCGCCGGCATCAGTGTTCCTTGCCGCACCTTCCACCCGGTGACCTCCCCTGTTCTCCCAAGCAAGCCGCATTAGCCGAGCGCACCGGGGGAGAGCACGGCCACTGACTTGACTTTTCCCAAAAGCTCACTCTCTTCTCTCTAGTTCTTCATTTCTTTTCTTTTCCAGCAGCGCAGCTCCTTCTAAAGTTCTCAATCATCCGAGCTGCCAACTTCCTTTTCTTCTCGGTTTCAACCGCATGGCCCACCAAGGAAAGCGCAGCATTAGGTTAATCTCCTCCCCTAATCCCCTGGTAAGGCTCTAGGGCACGTGCTAATAACGACCTAACCGACCCCTCCTCTTTTGCCTAATCCCTCTCTCTCTCTCTCCCGTCTAATTCCGGGTATTAAACCCTAAGCAAACCCCAACATGTGTACAAATCCGGTCATTAAATGGTTAGCCACCAGACACATTGAGAGAGGGTGCAACACTCCGGAGCATGTCTTCCTATTATGAAAGCGTATTCTTCCCATCTCCTATCCGGAAAGCGTTTTCTCTCACAGAAAACGTAAACCCATTGTTTCATTCTCCGGTTTCCATCTTCATAGTACTAAAGACGTATTCCCCGGTTCCCTCCTTCAGGGTACGTTTTCCCCTAATGGAAACATGACCCCTCTGTTTCTTAATCAGATGTTGCATCCTTATCCCGAAGGTGCATTTCCAGAATGCGTTTTGACACTATCCTACTTTTTCCTCCAGCAAATATTCGGAGGCCCATAACTTCTTCGTCGTAGCTTTGATTGACCTCATTCTTGTTCCTGTATTCATCTAATATCAAATCCTATCCAGTAGCACCAATTTCATAATTTTGGAATAACTGGAATTTTTAAATTTGAAGCAATTCAAATGAGCATGCCATATATATTTCTCTAGCATAGTTTAAATTGGTTAATTCCTTGTTGCATAAAACCAACCAAGTAATGTTAATTTCAGTATATCCTTTATTTTTGAAACCTTTTGTACCATAATTACAAAAAGGGTTTTGAAAACCTAATGATTGCAATTCAGCTATTATATGCATGTAAGTATATGTATGTGCACCTATGTCATTTTAAATTTTTTGTTAACAAGTTTCATAGGGATTGCCAAAAGCTTTGGAACCTCTATAATGTCCTCTGGACCTAAACTTTATAAGAGGGCTAAAAGCCTTCACATGCTAATCAGTTTATAAACATGCAAACCCTAGTTTTCCTATATGTAAAAGCCCTTACTTCATGTGATATTAATTCCATCGCAACATTTTGAAAACCCTAGCATCCCTCTAAGAACAATGCATGGTTTTAAATGTAGCTTGAGCGTATTTTGGTTCTTAAATGGTTCTTCCTCGAACCGTTGGTGATTCGCTGTTTTTCCCGACGTTTAGTCCCAACGTTGCGAGACCTCGCACGAAGGGTTCTGAATGATCACTGTTTCAGGTTTAAAGTTTAGGATCGGCCAATACTGCCAGGTAAGCTCTCCACCTTTGATCATGTTGAATCCCAAGTTTACGAAATGCTATTTTGTTTACGAAACATGCATGCTATGTTTTACGACTTGTTATTTTATGTAGAAAAGTTGTGACCGATGATTAGCAAACCCTAGTTTGACACTGAACTCCTTGTCACCCTAAGGACTACGTATTCCGGAAAAGTTACCAGAAACCTAGGGTAGAGTATGTATGTATGCTTAGGCCTGCAGTAGCAAAATTAGGTTTTTTTTAAAGGAAGGAATACTCCCATATTTCATGTGATGAAAAGTTTGAAAATGGACCGTCGTGTCCGAAGGTGTATGAAGGTAGAATATCCATGGGTGGGATGTTTTGCCGAAAAGAGGTTTTGTTAAAACTTGAAAACAAAATGGAGAAGATTTTGATCCGGGTCGGAAATGAAGGAGGAAAGCAGGAAGCTTGTTAAAAGCGAGGTAATGCCTGGCGTGGTTCTCGCTACCCGTTTACGGGTGAGGTGTGAAGTCGCTCTCGGATCACATAAGGACCAAGCTTAAGTGCCGTTTAACCAAGTCTTACCGTACGTCCACATATCCTTTGTGGGAAGGACTTGATCTAGTACCCGGTCTGAGACTAGCATGAACCCGTAGGCAGTGTGCAGTATGCAGATGAGGTTGTAGCCTCTGTAGAGAAAAGTTTCCGCGGGAAAGCGATGGCTTGTTCGCCACAAAGTTGGAACACCAACCTCCTTGTAGCGATGATACTGACTCAAGCTAGGTTTGGGACATGTCCTTCTGGTAGGTTCATGGCTAGGTTTACTCCGGTGAAGAGTCTCGTTGTAATAGCCCTGTCAGTATACGTCGCGAAGTATACCCAGGGTGACCTACATCGTGTGGGTAAAGCCGTACCACCTCTGTAGAGGGTTTAAACTATTCGAATAGCCGTGTCCACGGTCATGGACGAACTTGGTTGGACCACACTAAAGTAGATCTGACTTTCAAAGTCAAAATGAGTTATGGGTTTAAGGACACGATCCGCCGTGTTCGCAGGGTGACATGAAAGCCTCCCCGGTGAAGTGGGAAGGAGAGAAGAAGGGATTCCCGTTGTAGCGGGCAATCGCCAACATCCCCGTCATAGTGGGTGAGCTGAGACTCCCCGTTGAAGCGGGTGATTACCAGACTTTCCGATGTAGCAGGAAAGCACAGTTATGATTTCCCGTTGTAGCAGGGAAGAAAGGCGAAACAAATGCTTGGCTCGCAATGCCATGACAATTTACGAAAAATTGCTTTTGATATCTATTTACGTATTTCATGCAAATTTACTTTCTCGCACAATATGAAACATAGGCTAGAGCCATTTCTTGAAATACCCCTGCATACATTTATATCCGTGTCAAACTCCCCGGTGGGAAGCTTGCGAGTACATTTAATGTACTCACCTGGCTTGTTGATTTGGCCAGACAGAAGGGTCGACAGCTCGAAAGCAACGTTGGTATCCGCAAAAGCTAGGGCGTAACCCCAGTCAGTTGCCTATCGGAAATGGCATACTGATGGGCCGCACCACCGCTTGATTTTCCGCTGCAAGATTCTAGCCGTTGGGCTAAAGGTATAATTATTCGATCTTGAAGATCGGTTTTATATCATATGCTAATAAGTGCGTGTATGACCTTGATATACAGGTTAACTTGTGTGTACCGGCTATTGATCATGGGACCGGTACAGTAAACACAAGGGTTTATCCGGTCTTAAAACCGGGTACGCCACAATGTCCCATAATATCGTTAAACCAAAGGATCCAACATTCAGCCAAGTCCATTCAAAGCTACTAGAACCCCGTTTCCATGCACACTTTAACGGTTGCATTGGTGCAATAGATGGCACGCATGTGAAAACCATTGTCCTGGCAGAGAAGTCAATTGAGTATAGAAATCGGCACGGATACACTTCGCAAAATGTCATGGCATTTTGTGACTTTGACATGCGCTTTACATTTGTTGTTGCCGTTGGCCAGGATCGATACATGATACACGGGTTCTAAACAATGCACAAGAGAAGTTTGTTGATGTATATCCAAAACCACCTCCTGGTAAGTACCTTATTTGTTGTGCACGCAACTCTTTTAATTCTAATAGTATATAGATTCTTATATTGTCGTATTTGTTATGTGTAGGCAAGTACTACGTTGTTGACTCAGGATATCCAAACAGGACCGGTTATTTAGCGCCTTATAAGGGAACAAAATATCATCTACCAGAGTTTCACATATCACGTGCGCCTTCGGGGAAGTGTGAGGTGTTCAATCATGCTCACTCAGCGCTCCGGAATGTGATTGAGCGATCGTTTGGAGTCCTAAAGATGAAATGGAGGATCCTCTTACATGTTCCAAGTTACCCAGAGGAGACACAAACTCGTATTGTTCATGCTTGCATGTGTCTTTACAATTTTATACGGGAAAGCAAACTAGCTGATAAGGAGTTTGATAAATGCGATACTGATGAGGACTACATTCCTGATGTGGGACAGGCAACCTCTGCAGGAAATGAAGATATACATGGTGTTGCGATGGATGGCAATAACATGAACATTACTCGGGAACGAATTGCTGATTCCCTGTATGCTGCAAGACGGTGTTAGCTTATTTTTTTATTTCAGTATGGTTTGTATAACTTGTTCTCTCTATTTACGTACATCTAAACATGTAATATGAATTTTAATTAAGTCATAAACGATTGTTTCGTATTAATTCAGGTTGACAACACATCAAATATGTTAAGTACATACTAATACACTCATTGCACGGTAATTATGAGCATCAACGTTCATCAATATCTGATGTTAGAGAGAGAGAAGAGAGAGATATAGAAGAGAGAAAGAGATAAGAGAGAGATATAGAAGAGAGAAAGAGAGAAGAGAGAGAGAAGAGAAACAGAGAGAGAGAAACAGAGAGAGAGAAGAGAGAGAGAGAAGGAGTTCGATAAATGCGATGCCGATGAGAACTACATTCCTATGTGGGACAGGCAACCTCCGCAGGAAATGAAGACATAAATAGTGTTGCGATGGATGGCAATAACATGAACATTACTCGAGAACGAATTACTGATTCACTGTATGCTGCGAGAAGGCGTTAGCTTGTGTTTATGGTTTGTATAACTTGTTCTCTCTATTAACCTACATGTAAACATATATTTTGAATTTTAATTAAGTCTAAAACGGTTGTGTCGTATTAATTCAGCTTGAAAATATATTTTTATGATTTTTCTATTTTTAAATTTTTTTTGGATTTTCTGATTTTAAATAATTTTTTCCCTTTTTTATTTTTTGAATTTTCGAAATTTTTCTCTTTTTTATTTTTCTGATTTTTTTTCTGATTTTTTGAATTTTTTATATTTTTTGAAATGTTCCTATTTTTTTGAATTTTTCTTTTTTTTGAATTTTTCTGATATTTTTTAATTTTTCTAATGTTTTTGAATTTTTCTGACTTTTTTGAATTTTCTGAATTTTGCTTTTTTAAAAAAAAATTTGATTTTTTTTATTTTTAAGATTTTTCATGATTTTTTATTCACAGAATTCACAACTCTAGAGGCATTTTAGACATTTTCTCATACAACAGCCAACAGCCACAGCCCAACCAAACACGCACGTTCACAGACTCACGTGCCAACAGCCACAACCACTTCTCCAAACAGTCAGCCAACAACCGCTTTTGCAACAACCACAGCCTAACCAAACACGCCCTTAGTCTCATTTTTTGTCTCAGCCCCAAGAAGCTTGAAACACCAGTTACATTTTGCCTTAATCTATCCTTGGCTATTTTTTACTTTCTTAAATTCATTCCAAGCTCGTGAAGTCAACTTTTTCTTGGAGCCAACAATGCTATCTTCACTCTCATGAACAAGTACCTCAACCTCCTCATTATCATCGATTTGAACCACATGTTGTGACTCAGACATAGATTCAGCTATAGATGGATTCAAGGACTGATTGCGGCTGCTGCTTCCTATTGGGGTCGACATCTTAATCCTTACCTAACCAGAGTCCAAAACAACACAAAATTTGATTATTGATCATTTTAACTACACAATATATTATAAAAATATCACATTTGTGGTGCCATTTCATATTATAAGCATATACAACATATACAATATAAGTATAATTCCTACAATATATAGGCTTAAATGGAGTACTACTAGATTCACGCAAAAAAATGCCTCATTAAATTCTTCCTGTTACAAAACAGTACTACAACATATACTAAACCAGTCAAGATGTTGAACAAGAGGTGTACATATATTAGTGATTCCAAGTGAAAAGTTAGCGATTCCATGTTGTCTCAACTATAAACAGACATTGAGTACAGATTGTCTCAGCAGTACTGTACTAATTAAGCTAATTCAATTCTCCCTAGTTTAGTTAACCTGTTGCCTAAATTGCCTTCCAACTGCACAAGCAAAGCCGTCATATACTCATATCAAGATAGCTCGCAAGCATCAGTGCATCACCTCTTAGGCAATTAACCACGAGATAGCTTGACACTGCATAGAGAAATCCATTAGAGCTAGTAGCAGTTGCAGGACAAGAAAAGAAGCCACGCTCGCCTCACGCATACACCAGTGAAGAACCGGACACCAAATCACATACCTCAGCTCAACCATGAGCCTGTGAGGTCGTCACGTGGCCACCGCCGCTCGGATGCGAGGAGGATGGCTATGAGGTCGTCGGGTGGCCACCACCGCTCGGGTGCGACGAAGAAGGCGGTCGGATGGAAGCCATCGCTCAGGTGCGTCGAGCTCAAGGTGAGGCGGCGGTGGTGAAGTGTGGTGGTCGTGGGGAGGTGCGGGCGGCAGCGCAAATGAGAGCTCGAGGCAGTGGTGCATGAGGTGCGGTGGCCGCAATGAGGCGCGGCGGTGAGGTGCGGCGTGGAGGATGAGGTGCGGCGCACGGGGAGGATGATGTGCGGCGATGGCATGTGGGTAAGAGAATAGAGAGGGATTGGGGAAGACTGTTAAGGGAAGATCGAATGACTGGTTAGGGCTTTTTGGAGTGTGCGGCTGTCATTTCGGGCCCACTTGTCATAGGATACCCGATGGGTAATGGGGATGGGAGGGAGGGAGATGGACGGCAGTTGGTGGCTCGATCTCATGGAGGGAGGGAAAGGGGAGGGTGAAGAGCGCCATCGACCATCAGCCTGGATGGGAGAGAGGAGCGGGGCTCGGTGGCAAAGGGAAGACAGAGGGAGAGGAGAAGGCAGCGGTGAAGGGTAGACAGGGGGGCTCAATGCAACTTAGGGTTTGGGCTGTGGTGCGGTTGGCTTATACAGGGATTGGGCAATGTAGTGTGGGCTTATGGCATGGTTCGGTGTCACTACCGGATTCAATCACTCTGCCGTGTGCCAAATGCACACGGCGAAGGAGGAAAAGCACTCGGCAAACCATTTGCCGAGTGTTACACTCGGCAAACAGGCGTCGGCATACAGCCTGCCGGCAAAGCCCTATTTGCCGAGTGTTTTCTGTCGTGCACTCGGCAAATAGTTTGCCGAGTGTCAAAACGGACACTCGGCAAACAAAAGGTAGTTTGCCGAGTGCAGGCACTCGGCAAAGCCGGTCGCTTTGCCGAGTGTGACACTCGGCAAACACGGTGAACAGGAACAAAAAAATTGGGACGCCAGCGGGGCACTGCTGTTTCTCCTCGTGCCCGCCATGTCATCAGCACTGGTGTCCACGAGGGACCGACATGTCGGCTCCACATGTCAGTGGCAGAGGTGGGCACCGTGTATAAGCACCCGATGAGTGTTCAGAGAAGCTCGAGAGCTGAGGCGCAGCCGCGTATATAAACCAGTCAACCGCCCGGTCGACAGGCGAGGTGGGACTAAACCAGTCAGTAGTTTGCCGAGTGTCGGAAATCGGACACTTGGCAAACAGATGTTTGCCGAGTGTCAAAAATCAGACACTCGGCAAAGCCGGTCGCTTTGCCGAGTGTGACACTCGGCAAACACGGTGAACAGGAACAAAAAATGTTTATTTGTTTATTTCTTTGTTTCTTTTTTTGTTTACAACTTTTGCGAAACCTTCTCAAATTTTTACCACAGCCTATTGATATCATATAATGACACCATGCAAAGTTTCATGTTTTTCTGACTTCGTTTACATTTTTTAGAATTAAAAAACCAATAACCTCCATGTTCGAGGTCGAGTCTTGGCACCTTGATGTTTGGAATTCCTTTCCTTTTCTTGGATAAGACCTAAACATAGACTAAAGATCACAAATAGGATTTTTCATCCTAATTTTGCCAAATTTTTCATGCACTTGCAGTTCAAATTTGAATTATATTCACTAAATGCCTAGAAATGCACTAAATGACTTAAATATAGCAAACGAACCCCGAAAAATACCAAATTTTGACATGGAACATGTAATGGTGTATCTTGAGTGTAGAAATTTTTTTAAGATTAACCAATGAAGCAACCATCACTTTGCCTTCAAATCTGACCCATTTCCTCTCGAAACCTAGATTCTTCCTCAAAGATGGTCCGGTTTCTAAGCAGTGTACGTCACAACTTTTGTGAAACCTTTCAAAAAAAATTTCACAGCATATTGATGCCATATGAGGGCACCATGCCAAGTTTCATGTTTTTCTGACTTCGTTTGTATTTTTCGGAATTAAAAAACCAATAAGCTCTATGTTCGGGGTCGAGTCTTGGCACCTTGATGTTTGGAATTCCTTTCCTTTTCTTGGATAAGGCCTAAACATAGACTAAAGACCACAAATATGATTTTTCATCCTAATTTTACCAAATTTTTCATGCACTTGCAGTTCAAATTTGAATTATATTCACTAAATGCCTAGAAATGCACTAAATGACTTAAATATAGCAAACGAACCCCGAAAAATGCCAAATTTTGACATGGAACATGTAATGGTGTATCTTGAGTGTAGAAATTTTTTTAAGGTTAACCGATGAAGCAACCGTCACTTTGCCTAGAAAATGCACTAAATGCCTATAAAAGGAAATAGAGGGGCGGAAAAAAATAAAATAGAAAAAAGATGTGTTTGCCGAGTGCCGCACTCGGCAAAGCGCGTATTTGCCGAGTGCTATGTGGGCGGCACTCGGCAAAGTACGTCTTTGCCGAGTGTCGTACCTTTGCCGAGCGTTTTTATTTTAGCACTCGGTTTTCTGGACCTTTGCCGAGTGCCCGATGTTATGCACTTGGCAAACTCTCTGGCACTCGGCAAACGTCGTGATTTCGGTAGTGTGTGGGTTTTAGCTATCAACTCAGACAGTTCAGCACATAAACCGACTTGGACGAGTGGTTAGAGAAAAAAGACGTTTGTGATCTTTTATAGATGAATTTTTTCTGAACCGTTTAAAGTAAGCTATTACCATAGACGATTTATTTTCTAAACCGTCTCATATATAAGTTAAATATTTTATATTTATTTTAATATTAATGGTTTTAATCTAGTCATCTCTGGTAAGAGGTTTAAAATAAAAGATCTAGAATGACATTTTGTACAGTGACGTCGCTGCCGCGATGTGCACGATCGCGGCAACCAATGCACGTGCCGTTGTCGCGCTCTCGTCCTGACGTCCTTGGCCCCTGGCCGCGCTCGCGTCGCGTGTGCGCTACCCAACTGCCACTGAGGCTGCTGCCGCCGTGGCCGTCGTCCTCTTCCTCTTGCACGCATATAGAGCGCACACGGCTGCATGCTGCAGCGCGCGACTCGCAGCAAGCTAACGGCCGAACACACAATGCACCACAGGTCGCTGTCGCGTGGCCGCCCATGCGCGGGCATTCAATGCCGCGCCGCCTGCGCAGCGATGGTTCTGGTGCTGCTACCTGCCGTGCCGGCCGGCTCAGGTGGCTCTACGCACCTAGATCTGATCCGCCTGCAGACGGGAGGACGGCGACGGCAACAGCGGCAGCGGCACACTCTCGGGTTGGCTTGCACGGCTGGGGTTTCGTTGCCGTGCAGCCGTCGCGGCTATCCCATGCATGTGAAGCGCCGTCCAAAACTACCGAGTCAACTTACGTGTCAAATCCATCAGAGGTGCATGGACGTGTACACGTGCGCGCGCGATGCATGTTTGAGCAATGTTTGTTGGTGACTGCTATATCATTGCAACAAAGCTGATTAAAACCATTCTCGGTTATTTGTTAATCCATGACCGATGAGCGAAACAGCTAAGTTGTTAATCCATGTCCGATGAGCGAAATTGCTAAAGGTACCGTGGGTTTTTCCTCCTAAAGGGAAAAACTTGTCTGGTCAATATCTAGCTCCAGCAATCAAAAGAACTCTGATGTTCTTATTACATCCAGCAGATCAATGGTCGGCTGTAGTTGGTTAAGTTAGGCATCGGTGGCTCACACATTCGCCAGATCTAAAGCAGCGATATGTTCTACAGCTTCTACTTCCTCCCCAAGCTCGTCTCAAATTTTCCGGTCTGCATGGTAGTTCCGACTTTGGCTACCTCGTGTTTTAAGTCTCCAAGCAGTGCAGGAACCGGCGACATCAATATCTCTGATGGTGTTTTCAGGGCGGTCGATCGGCTATCTCAACCATATATCTATCGGCCACTGATCGATCAGCTACTCAGCCTGGGGATCTTCTCCTCGGGCAATGTTCCTAGCTGCAAAATATGAATTCATGCCCTACGGTCCTCGGTGTAATTCTTTTTTATACATATTTGTACTGTTGGAGACTATGTAAAAAAGTACGTCTTTTTCTTGAGGTAACCTCTTCATATCTACATGTTAATTCGTCTCTTTTATAGTCCTCCTCTGTAACTGTTGATCTAACAAAATTGGGTGGCTCAATAACAATACGTTTAATTAAAAAAAATAGCACCGCCCTAATCTAGGTTTGGTCTTTTCAGAATTCTTTTTGTTTCCCTTGTTTCTAGGCAGGAACCCTTTGTCTTCGTCTCCAACTGACACTTCGACTTTAGGCGTCTACCCTCACGTGGCGGTGTTTAAGCTTCGTCTTCTCCGGATGGCGATGCTACTCTCTTCTCCGGAGCCGCCATCCCGCCCCGCCTTGCGCTGGCCCTCCACCCCACCGGCGGCAACATGGCCTCATCCTCCTCTGTCTCGCTCCGCCTCGACCGCCACGACCCTGTCTCTGGCAAGGCCACCTACGTCTCCATGGCCGTTGTGCGCCTCTCCTCACCAGCCACGGCCTTCGAGGTCACCGACCACTGCGACGCCGCGCTCCTCCGTGGCCATCAGACAGTGCCCTGACGCCAAGGCCAATTCCCTCATTTGGCTAATCGACTGCATCCCGCCCGCTGGAGCAGCTGCCTCAGCCTCGGCCATTGAGGTGCACATTGCCGGATGCTGTGCTGGCGAGCCTATCGTCCTCACGCGCGCCCTGTGGCTCGCCACCCCTGAAGAAGTTCCCACCTTCCTTGGCGACGCGCAGCTGGGCGCCGCCACGACCATGGCCAACTAGGCTACCATAGCGGGGGTCAAGCTGATCGTCACCGAGGCCTGCGCCGTTGAGAGGGTGCGCGGGTTCGCTGCCGAGCGTGGCATCCGTGATGTCTCTGTGGACAGGGACTTCAATGGCTACCTCGGTTTTAGGGAAGTGTTGCTAGAGGACTCCTCCACCGTTGCCGCAACAAAGATGTGCACCCCAACGACGTAGTGGCTCACGGTACAATGATTTTGTTTCAGTAGTACAATAATTTTGTTTTTTCCATGAAATCATCTCTAATCAAATTTGTTTCAATTATACAATGACTCTGTTGCAACAAATTATCGATGCAACAACAAAATCATAAGTTTTGTTTCCCAAAAATCCGACATTTGTGTTGTATATATGTCGTTGTTATATTGGTTCGACAAATTTGCTGCGCTAGTTTTAGTAAAATGTTTCCCTCTCACTATGCAAATGTTTCCACGTTGCCATAATAGAAGGAGTCTATGATGCCAAAAATCTAGTGATTTGAATCATAAGTTTGTTTCCCAAAAATCCTAAATTGTGTGTTGTTGTTGTATTGGTTCGATAATTTTGATGTGTAAGTTTTAATACAATGTTTTTCTCTTATTACACAAATGTTTCCATATTGCCATAAGAGAAGAAGCCCAAGATACCGAAAATCTAACGATTTGAATCATACCCAAAAATTCGGGATTGTGTTGTATACATGTTGTTGTTGTATTGGTTTGACAATTTTGCTGCACAAGTTTAGTAAATATTTCCCTCTCACTACACAAATATTTTCATGTTGTCATAACAAAGATTTGTTGCCAATCTAGCCGTCCATGGAATTAACATCTAATGGCTACGAGATAGGACTACAAATTCTAATTTCATCGTATCGATTTGTAGCAGCTCTCTTTTCTTAACCTAAAATTTTGCCTCTAATTTAATGCGGGAGGCAATTAATGGGCCGTTTTATCCTAAGAAAAACATATTAATTGATCTCAGTATGTTGGAGCATGAACTCACGGTGCATATGAAATGTACATTGTGCAATCTTCTCGTAATATTATAATCGTATTATAATACGTCATAGAGCGTGACAAAGTTTTGAAAGTGTGTTGTAACAAAGATTAACCTAAGGACAAAACACATTTCCTTAAAAGTCGAAACCTCAGCGATAACGGTTTGTGAAATTTTATAGGGTGTTAATCGGTAAAAGAATTAAGTTAGTTTAATATATTTCTCGAGATAACTCAATCTTTTTTCTTTTGCTAAGATCCGTATAAAAATATGCCGCCGACGAGCGTAGAGCTAAAGCAACGGCAGTATTTTCTTGATGCACATAGGCAGTATTCTCTTGAGTCACGAATTCACACCGATGGCTCTGCCTCTACTCCTCACGCAGTTCACCGCTTGTAGTTCGTATCCATCATACGACATGCCTTGCATGCGTTTGCAACACGCCTAATGGCAATGCATCAGCGTACAGTTGACGACACCTAGGAAATTAGTCGATGCCCATCAGGAAACTTGCAAGCAGAGTTCTCAACTTCTGATGGCTCCCAGATGACTTCTCAGAGGGAGAGTGAGGGTTGTGTGCTTCGGATGGGCCATGGACTTCTTTCTGTATGGGCCATAGATCGACGCAATTCAGTGCTGGACAGCCCTCCGGACAACCAGATGCAAGGACAAATGTCAACGTACAGTCTTCCCTAAAGAAAATATCAACGTACAGTAATTGCATGATGCGTCCCAAATGTCCCGAGAAAACTACACTGTTTCAAATTAGAAAATAATATATTTTTCTCCTTTAACTATTGATTAAATCTAGTTTTAATCTCTATACTTGAAAATCAAATAAACTAGACCCTAAATTTTTAAAATAGGATATATTGGTTCGTCTTCTTACTCAAAGTGGTTTAACCGATAACATGACAGTGGTACACGTGGCAGTCTAGTCAATAAAAAAATCAAATTTCAGCAAAACAAGTAAAATCAGGAAAAAATAAAAAATCAGATTTTATTTTTAAAAGTATGTGAAAATTTATAAAATTCTGAAATTTTTTTAAAAATTAAATTTTAGGAAAAAATAGAAATATTCCATAAAGTTACCAAAAATGATCGGGGAATTGAAAATTGAAAAATCTTAGAAATTCTAAAAAATAAAAATTTCAGAAGCATTATGGAAAACCATGGAATTCCTGTATTATCCGGAATACTTCTGCTTTTTCCTTTTTCTATTTTTTATTTTGTCATTTTCAAAAATTTCCATATTTCCCATGATTTTTATGATTTTTCAAGAAAATCTGATTTTAGGAAATAAAATTTCAACGTTTTCAAAAAGATTCTGATTTTCTTTTTTTAAATTTATTTGGTATTTTATGATGATTAGGCTGGCATGCGTGCAAACCACCATTACGTCATCAGTCGTACCGTTTTGAATAAGATGAGTGACCAAGTCTATTAGGTTTTGAAAGTTAAAAGTAAATTTATCCAGTTTTCCAATTTCGAGACCTTTTTTGATAGTGGTTGGGGGGGGCATATTTTCTTCCTTTAAATTACAAATAACTTTGTAGGCGACATGTGAACGAGTCATGTAACATATAACACGTCGGGATTCTAAACTATTAATTAGCCAGAAATAGTTATGCACATTGTTGGACTACCCAGCAGCTTGTGAACGTTTGTGTCGTGTATGCAACAATGTACGGGTGGTGATGACGTTACTCTCTCTTGTAAGACGAGAAAATAGAACTATAATGTGCATTTACCTTACATAAATGCAAGATTCAATGAGTTAAACCAAAACAATCACTGACGAAGCAACACTAAGTTTGAGCTTTTTTTTTCTAAATCAAAGAACCACACTATTTTGCAAAAACGTATCATAGAACCACATTTTTTTATTTGTGTTCCACAAACCCACATATTTCCTCATAATATGACACAAAAGTACACTTTTGCACTTGCCATATACGTGACCGGTGGAACCCGCTGGTCAGTGGGAGACCAAGAACAGTTTAACCCTGTTAACTTCTCCGTGGGAGGAGGGATCTACTTCATCTTCCACAAGACACCGTTGATTTCATTTGCATATCCTGCCTTGTAATCAGCTGACACTTCTCCCATTCAACATGTTTCCGCCGGTCAGTGGGAGATCCAGAACAGTTTAACCCCGTTAATTTCTTCATGTGAGGAGGGATCCACTTCATCTTCCACAGGACAACGTTGATTTCATTTGCATGTCCTGTCTTGTAATCAGCTGACAACATTCAACATGTTTTAACGGGCAAACGCCCTGAACATCTCCAGTTTGACATGGACCTGACACTTCCTCCAGCGATCCACACAGGACAGAGCGCTTTCCACTTCCATCTCTCGAAGGGAGAAGCCTAAGGTATTAGGGTGTTCTCTCCACTGACAAGCGGGGCCCCGCCTATTATGTACATGGTAAGCGCGGAGGTACAGTTTTGTGACACATATACTAAGCGTGTGGTTCTGTGAAATATAAATAAAAATGTGATTTTATGATACATTTTGCTAAAAACGTGTGGTTCTTCGATATTTAATCTTTACTTTTAAAAGAAAATTCCCTTTTTAATTGTCTCTTAAACATGTCATATCCTGTGAGCAGATTAATTAAATCGATCGAATCAAAAGACAGATTGCTCCCATAGTACCAGTAGCAGGTGCGATGGGCGATGGCAATCCTGGCAATGGCATGGGAGCACACAGTTTAATGATGCATAGAAGCGTCTCTATCAGGAGATCCTACTACGTACTGTATCAGGAGGCTGAATTCGCCGATGTTGATCGATGCTGCCAACAATTATTGCATATCATGGCTTCGAAAAGTGTCACTTTAGAGTTTATCCCATCCAGCGCATACACGGACAGATGCACGGGCCAGCTCACCAACCTCAGGTAGGGCATTGAATGCACTTGCAGCCACTGCACGATCTCACGTACTGTAGCCCTAGATCCGCTCCGGCCATACACCCCAAGGACCCAGCCGTGTGCGTGCTCCTACTACGAGTACGACAACGACTGTAGCACGCACCATGGATGCTCTGCTCCACCCCACACTTCAAGAAGAAGAGAGCCTAGCTAGAAGAATGCGTCTCTGTCTTTTGGAAGCGCCTTTTTAATGGAGCCTGCCATTAATTCCTCGTGTCGTCTCTCCGTTCAACGGTGCAATCAGTGCAGTAGAAAAAGGCCAGTACCTGATTATGAAACAAGCAAACTATTGCGTTGGATCATTGCATACTAGTCTCGCACATGTATAAGCTTCGGTCTGATCATGCAGGAGCAAAATCAAGAGGAAGCCATGCGTGCATCTGCATCTGATGAGTAGGAAGAGTGGTACTATTCTCAGTGTTTTCTGAACCTGCTGGACAGAGTTGCCAGAGTGATCCATACCCCATGCGCCTGCCTCTGCGGCTGCATGCTGCTCTGCCTCTCTCCTCTCTCCTGCTGCTTTGCTACGTGCTACTCCAGCTTAAAGGCCAAGGGCAAGGGCTAGAGCCACAGAAAAAGAGGAAGAACAGAGTGAAAGAGACGTAAAGAAAGGAGCAAGAGTAGAGAGAGAGAGAGGAGTATGTTTGTACTGCTACGAGTACGTGGGTGATGTGATGGAATCTGGCGCATGATTAGATTAATAGCTGGGGACGTCTGAGGAGTGGAGATATGAGGCAGGCTTTTTCACACTGAACGGCAGATCATCTCTCAGATACCGATGAACCTCCCTCTTCCTCCCCTGTTCTCCTTTCTTGCAAACTACTATCTGTTCCCCCTGTCCCTGTCTGTCGCTGCTTTTCTCTTTCTCTCTCTACAGGATGGAGAGAGAGAGAGAGCAGAGAGCAACCTGCACAGCTTCTCATGCACGCTCGCGTTCTGACGACTGCTGGCTCTGTGCCCTGGCCTGCTCTGCTCTCCCATGTCACACAAGCTACAAGGCGCCCAGCTCACGGCCATCATTAACTCTTCTATCCCTCCACTCAGGATCTTCTAGACATGATTCAAACGCACATCAGCGTGCATATACGTGGAGTGAAATGAAGCAGTCGAGGACTTGAGATACGTCTTGAATGCTTGTAACGTGGAACTTCGCATAGATTTTGGGAAATGATAAACATAATAGTAACCACGTAATTCTGGTCTTCCTCCGTAAAACACACTGATACAGACCACCTTCCATGCGGTTAAAAAATATCATCCACGTCGTTTTAGTGACCGTTGAAAATTGATCATCAGGATAAGTTGCTGAGAGCAAGTCTATCAGGCCCCCTAAAATTTCTCCCCTAAATCTCTATAGAGGGATTTTCCTAAAAAATTTATCCCCTAAAATTTTTTCAACTCCAGCAGCTCTCCTAAAACATCTCCCCTATATTTCACTCACCTATATTTTAACAATATCTTATAACTACCATTTGTAACCGTTAAAATTCGAACGACTGTAGTTCCAACGGTTAGTTTTCAAACGGTTAGTTTTCCAACGGCTAGTTTTCCAACGGCTATTTTTCTAACGGCTATTATTCCAACGGCTAGTTTTCTAACGGCTATTTTTCTAACGGCTATTATTCCAACGGCTAGTTTTCCAACAGCTAGTTTTCTAACGGCTAGGTTTCCAACGGCTAGTTTTCAGGTCTATATATACGATATCATCTCTCATATCTCTCTCTCACAATCCTGGTTCTATCTTCTCGTCTACATCTATTTCCCCATCTCTCTTTCATCTCTCCACAACGATATGAGTCACCGCCGCAGCTTAGCCCGACGATTGTGCTTGGATTCCTCTTCTGATGAAGAGGAACTCTATATGGCTGCAGTCGTAGCAGAGGAAGAACAAGAGCGGTTCGACGCTCCATGCCATGGCGGTTCAGTGTCGGGACGTCAATTTATTGATCGTGAGAGCGCCGAAGGTTATCTCAGACTCTACAAAGACTACTTTGCAGAGAATAGTACCTACCCCGAAAGGATGTTTCGCCGCAGGTTTGCAATTGTTGCTTTTGTTTCTTTTTCACCGTACTGGTCAATCTTCGTGTCTCATTCATTATATTCGCGCAGGTTTAGAATGCATTGTCCTCTTTTCTTACGCATAGCGAGTGCTATACAGCAACATGATAGGTATTTTGTGCAGAAAAGAAATAATGCTGGCACTCTTGGGTTACATTCTTTGCAAAAGATCACCGCAGCATTCCGAATGCTAGCTTATGGACTACCAGCATTCCGAAGTGATCATGGACTCTTTTCCAATAACAAGCACGAGATTGGTCGACTCCTATGATTGTATCTTGAGTTACCTCTCGTCTTCAAAAACGCTGAAATTTTTTTGCCTCTTTGAGCTTGCTTTCACAATTGGGGTAGGTTGTTCGGATCCATCGAGATCGACGTATTGTGATTCACTCCAACTCACATCATTCAATCCGTCACTTTGCAAAAGGTCAAAATATTGTTGATTATCCATCACAACAATCTGCATCAACACAAAATATGTTATGAATTAATCAAAATTGTTTCAACAGAGGTGAGATAATCTACTTCGGTGCATTTTTTGTTCATATCAAACAGCATTAACAATCAAGATGCTTGAGAAATTGGCTGCAATGGTTCATGGTCATATAAATGTCTCACTCTCTCAATCTCTCTGTCTCTCGCTCTCTCGTATCTCTCTCTCTGTCTCTCGCTCTCTCAATCCCTATCTCTTGCTCTCTCAATCTCTCTCTCTCTACTGCACGGGGGGAGATGGCACCGAGGGAGAGGGAGGGGCCGGTGGGCGCCCGGGCCGGGTCAGGGCGGGAGGCGGCGGTGGCCATGGCCGCGCCCCAGCTTCCCCCGCCGCCACGCACCCCGGCTTCCTCCGCCGCCAGTACCCGTGGCGGCGATGGCGCGGAGGGAGAGGGAGAGGCCGGCGGGCGCCCGGGCCGGGGCAGGGCGGGAGGCGGAGAGCGACGAAAGGGAGAAGAGCGGCGACGCGGCGATGGCCATGGCCGCGCCCTAGCTCCCCCCGCCGCCGCGCCTCCACCGGCGGCCACCACACGCCCGGGCTTCCTCCGCCGCCACGCACCCCGCCGCCACAAGCCCGAGCTTCCTCCGCCGCCACGCGCCCCGCAGTCCACGCCCCCGCATCGACCTCCGCCACGCACCCCTGCTCCGGATCTGAGGACGGCGCGGGTGGCGGACGCGCTGTGGTGGCGGCCGCGGCTGCTCTGCGTCCGGGACATGCTCGAGCTCATGGCGATGGCTCCTCCATCTCTCTCCCCGAGGTCATCCTCTCTCGCTCGCTTTCGATCTATGGAAAAAATGGGGGAACGGGACCAACCGGAGTGGAGGGTGCTCGTGGCCGGGGCAGGAGCGGCCGCCGGTGGAGGCGCGGCGGCGAGGGCAGGCGTTGCCGCTGCTGGAGGAGCGGCGGAGGTCGGTGCGGACGAACCGGAGTGGCGGCGTGGTGGCGGGAAGGAGGTTTCCGGATGGAGTCGTTGGCGATTTCGGGGGAACGGGGATGAATCGGGGAGCCCCAAAAGATAGGGGAGGGGGAGCTCGAAACTGGGGCGAGCCTAAAGTCGGGGACGGGATGGGGGGTCTGTTGGACAGCGTTTTTCCTCCTCTCTCCCCTAAACTAGCGACCGGGGACCCAACCGGGGGCCTGATAGACTTGCTCTGATATTGTACATGATTCTTAGAGCCATACCAGATAACACGTTTGATCTATCACAGTTATTCTAAATGAGCAGCCTGAGATTGACACGTCTCATCCGCGATGAATTCATGTGGAAATAAGATATAGACCTCATCCTAAATGATAGTTTTATTATGACCATTTGAAATTACAACTTAAAAACAGGAATAAATATTTTGCTTTTACTAACAAAAAACAAACTCATCAGAATTTCAACAGAAGTCACATATAGACAGCACATCACAACATAATCTTATAAAACATAAATGATACATTATATTCACATAATCATCAATCTACACATTAATGAAGTCAAATGACATAATTTCTTCAAAATCTGCTTAGACAGGTGTGCATAAAAATAAAGTAGCACCTACATGCACCACAAGTCTACTAATCTATCGGTTTATGGTTTGTTGAACTTGTTTGTAGGAGATAAGACATTTGTAACAAAAAAAAGTAGGCGAATTGCCCTGTAATGTCGATGAGGTTAATTTCCTTCAACGCATTCTCGTCCATTAATGTCAAAACCTGTAGCAAGTAAGTTTAAATTGTGTATATATGTTAAATGAAAAGTATTAGTACTAAAAGTTAAGATTGACTAACTGTGAGTAGGCCCTGAAGGTTTTTGATCCTCGAACATGGGACGAGTTTCATTATATTATTGCAAACATAAATAGCCACAAAGGTTGGTTTATGGCTATTGTTGGCTACACTGAAAAAATAGTAAAGCATTTAGTTATGCATAACATTTTTTATGAAGTAAAATGATATAGGAGAATTTTATCGTTAACTAGGGAATACTTAAACGGTGAAGTCATGAAGCGAATTCTTGGTTTGTACTATCTTAGATCTCCCTCAATGAGCAACATATGTGCCGAATGCCCTACGTGATTCCTAAATGTAAGACAATTGAAGAATAAAGAAAGAATCCAAAAGGTTATTGAGGAAATGAAATATGCTCTATCACCTATCGATAAACTAGATGATAGCCGTGAAGTCATGAGGCTTATAGAAATCAACATATGCTACCTTGTTTGATTTAGGTATAATGACAATGAAGATCCAATGATAATTGTAGAAGTTTATGTTCACGGTTACAACCCATGTGTTTATATTGTATAAATAATCAAATAAATATAGTGTACATTTACTCTTTGTTGTATGAAGAACTATGAATCCTTGCTCTATCGAGTCCACAATGCTGGTACCAAGTAATTGTAGATGACTTTTGAGTTAGCGGCAACGCTTTGCTTTGAGACCAAATGTGGGTCAAGGAGACCTGCCGGTTCTTTCCTTACGGTGCACACTAATCATGTGTCTAAGTATTGAAAACAAAATAGTTAATATGTATGCATTTAGTGGTAAGTTGCTTGAGTGTAGACAACAATTGTAGAATACGTACAATGTTAAGCATCTCATAAAGGAGGTGTCAAGTTCCGAAAGGTTAAAGAGGAGGAACAAGTAATGGAAGCCTAATGTGCAATCACCCTCCTTATGGAGGAAATACTCCAGCTTGAAATATAGTCATACTCTCTTGTCTTTCTACATCCTGTCTGTTGGAAATGGTCATGTAGTGCGCATGCAATTTTCTGGCACAATAAACCTGCAAGTGGCAGTTCAATTGGTGTGAGGAATCGGTCTCCAGGCATATACTCGCAGGCTACCTCCATTTTGTTAATCTTGTCATCAGTTAGTGCCTTCTCTTTGCTGTTCCCTTTGTCCTTCGCTTCTCACTTAAGGTAGCTGTAGTTGACCATGGAACTTGGAAGGTGGCTCGACATGCGGATTAGAGGGATCAATGAGCCTTGGTGAGATGACCGGAGTTGATACAAGAGAAAATGCGGGAAGCTGACGATGCTGATAGTGCATTCTCCAAAAATATGTCCATCTTGCGCCACTAGATGAATGACACAATTGTATCTCTAGAAATGTGGTGTTCAAAGCCCTCGAGTATGTGAAATGGCGGGACTTGCATGGATTTAGGATAAACACAGCCCATGGTGCACTTGGCAAAAGCTATCGCTATAGGAACACCGTGCAATAGCCCCTTCAACGGGTGGATACACCAAGCCGGAAGCAGTCTCCAGGAAAACTCAAATGCGCTATAATCACTTGAAGCTTGCACCTCTTAGGCTCGCAGATGTCATTGATAGGATATATGACACTAGTATTATCGAGACATTCAGAGCTAGCTGACGCGTAGCTACTCCGACGGGCATCGGGGCTGGGGTGTCCAATACCTTCTTGCTGTACTCTATAATTTTCCTCCATGTTGGCAATTTCTCTTGCCAACCTCGAGCATTAGTTCATCGCTTATCTCAACTTTCATCCCCTGTTTTTTTGCTCCGCTTTCGCTCTATTCCACTCACACTTCGACTCTTCATCAAGTGAGAATGACTTGGTATATGTGACTTGGATCCCTTCCTCGAGTATGATCTGGGTGCTCCTTGGTTCCCAGACCAGCTGTGCGAATGTGATTAGCCCTATCAGACAGAAAAGAGCCTTGGGAAGCTTGAATAGACTTCAGCTCTTTCTGCAAAAAGCCAGAGACGGTTATGTTAGTAAGCATTAAGTTATTTCTGGACTATCAAATAAATCAGGTAGTAGATTTGAAAGTGCATCTAGGCCCCCTAAGTGGATTTTGATGATTGATGACAAGCGGTTAAGGGACTAACGTGTTTAATGAGAATATGAACAAGTGTTAGTCCCTATGAAGAGATTCAACAGGCACCTCTGTGACCCCTAAAAATGAAGAAAAGAAGTCGGCACCATAATCGTACTTATATGCAATGTATTTCGCATTTTAATTGAGTAATAGGTGGGTTGTACTATTAAGAGGGGTGCGTCCTAGAGGCTAGTTGATGTGCTTAGTGCTCTTGAGATCATTAGTCAAAATCTTTGTTAGAGACACTTCATCTACAGGAACACAATAGTCTTTTAAAAAATAGTTACGTCGGATGTTTTGATTGCAATACCAGAAGTTTGGTAGTTTCGGAAGTTCTGAAGTAGCCGTTGTTTTAAGGCCTCTAGAAATAACAGAGGATCAGATATCAGTATCAGAAGTTCCGATCTAGGTAGGCCTTGACTGTTGAGTCAGGAAGTGTGCCATATTGGAAGGTCTGATATCTAGATCGGATGTTCCGGTATAGCCGGAAGTTCCGAAGTAACCTGTTTTGAGCATTCTAGAAAAACTGAAACTTCTGATTGGAATATTGGAAGTTCCGGTAGCTTCGGAAGTTCTGGAGTATCATGTGTTCTAAGCTTTCTGGAAAAACCAAAAATTTCAATGTGGATATCGGATGTTCTGGTATGCTAGGAAGTTCCCGAGTAGCCTTGTTTTCTAAGCTTGGGAAAATATCAGAGGTTCCAACATGAGTATCAGAAGTTCCGATATTACATTGTGCAGTGATCGAGTGGGGTGGAAAGTAGCTATTGTATTTGAGCACATCGGAACTTCCAATTGTTGACATTAGAAGTTCCGATGTGCTCAAATACAACGGCTACTTTCCACCGTTCCGATGTTGACATCGGAAGTTCCGATGTGCGTTTTTCAGTGGGTAGCGGCTAGTTTTTGAGGAGTGCTATTTATAGCTTCCTGCTCCCTTCCACCAAACACCTTTTGCAAATCCATTTCTTGCACACATCAAGAGCTTTTCCCTCTCCTCTCTCAAGCCCAAAGGTCAATCTGTCGGTGTTCTGATCCGGCAATAATGAATGTGGGGCAGTGCATGCGTAGCAAATCTAGATTGGTGCACACGAGACACAGAGTTTGAGCAGGTTCGGGCCCTTGAAAGGAGGTAATACCCTACGTCCTGTGTTTGGTGGATGATATTGCTTGTATCCCGGGTGCCACAAGACCTTGAGAATGGATCTCAGGGGTGCTAGGTTTATGTGTCTAAGAGATTGCTAGGTTGCCCAATAGCTTGAGAGCTTCTATGTGAATCTACCGATGGGGGATCCCTTCCTCGCCTTATATAGTCGACGGGGGTAAGGTTACCAGAGTCTGGATCGGTTTACAGATTGATATTCTAATTGGTTACAACTAGAATCCGGGATTACCAGGTAGGTACGTATCCTTGTCTTGTACTCCAAGTCGATGAGACGCCCCTGTGTAGAAGTCGGACTCCGAGTAGTCGGCCAGGCCCACCCTTTGTCCAGAGGGCCGGGTTTGTCCTCCTTGATGATACCCGGGTGCCATGTCATCGTCAGTAGCCCCCGAGTCCTTCACGATCTATCTGCTACTTGTTTAGATAACATCATTGCTCCAAAACCAAGTGCTTGTTGCCTTTTCCCTTGAGCAAGTTTTCCGAGTAGTATCCGCCTGAGCGCGCCTCTTGTGGCTTGCGGGAAGATTGTGAGGGACTCTTAGAACTCCTGTGGAACAAGAAAATAATAAGCCAAGTAATATTCACCCATAAGGCAGAAATATCATGGCAGGTGAGCTAATAACGGGTTAGTCCTGGTGATATCCGGTCATGTCCAGTGGATGGAGACCGGCTAATAGCCTAGCGGGGGAATACCATAAATCCCGACTAGATTCCCGAGTGGTATCTGGTTTCCCGAGTGATTCGGGTCCAGTTAGCATCCTTCTGGGGGAATACCCTCGAGATTCATGTCAGAACCAGAACACAGGTTGTAGCGCTTCGATCCCAAGTTGTTCGGTATCCAACTAGCGGCCTGCTGAAGGTGCGCCACAACTGCCCTTCGCTCGGGTGTATTCAAGTGATTGCATTCCCCTGGATGCCAACCACCGAAACCCTTCAAAACCGTAACATTCAGTTTCAATTTATTCGGTAACCGAATAGTGACCCATTAAAGGTACGTTACAGTCGCTCTTTAATGTGAGGTGTATTCAAAACGGCCGTTATCCCCGGAAGGCTAACCGTTGAAACCCTGGTCATGCGGAATCCGAAAATGGTAATGCCACGTCGTGGAAGCGCAAGAGTCGCATGGTTAGTGCCGAGAAGTCGCGTCGTGGAATCGAACGGTCGCACCCGTGAAAATGGAAAGACCGCGCCTATGGGAATGGTAACACCGCGCTCGTGAGGGCGGAAAAACCGCGCCGCCAGGCTGTCCAGTGTTATAAGGCAGGAAGGAATCGCGTGGGCCATTTACTCTTGCCTCATTTCGCACTTTGCCTCCTCTGCGCCCAACAGCCGCTTCGTCTTCCTCGTGCCCCACCGAATCGAGAGAGCCACCGCACATTGAATCCGATCCACAGCCTTCCTTGCGCCACCTCTCCACCACGTAGTGCTCACGCTACTGCTTCGTAGCATACCCAATTCCTCATCTCCGCCAGCCGATTCTAGGTTGGGGATCAGGAAAAACCTAGATCCGTTTCACCGCTGCCGGATGCCCACCTCCATCTGGGAAGCAAATCCATTCAAGGAGGAAGGGGACGCATTGGTGTGGGCGACACTCGGTGAAGGGATTTCTCCAGCTGAGTCGATGGCGCACTGGTTGAAGTCCACAGCTACAGAAGCCCGGCTCAATGCCATGGTGGAGGCGGGAGTGCTGCCACCGAAAGAGCTGATCAAGTGGCGCCCCGCCGGCGGGGAGGACTTTCCCCACTCCCAACACGAGGGAAGTCGTCGTCCACTGCTCCTTTTCCCACCGCGGCTTCTCCATCACGGCGCATCCCTTTCTGCGTGGACTGCTATACTTCTAGGGTTGGAGCTGCACAACCTCAACCCCAACGGGATGTTGCACGTGGCGTGCTTCATCACGCCGTGCGAGTGCTACCTCGGGATAGCGCTGCACTTCACGCTCTGGAAGTAGCTATTCGTCGTGAAGCCTCAGTCGAGCAGAAGCAACCCGGCTGTGGTGGGCGGCGCTAGATTAGCTATGGGGCGGCGTCGGCAAGAATTACCTCGAGATCCCCTTCCAGCCGTCGAACAAGGGGTGGCACTCGGAGTGATTCTACTGCTCCAACCTTGAGCCCCCACTTCCGAGGTTCGAGGGTTAGCCGCCCGAGATCAAGGCCAGCTGGACTGAGCTTCCCCAGGAATGGGAGCGACCCACTGTTGAAGTTCTCCAGGCGCACCTCGCTCAAGTGCTCCAGTCCAGGGTTACCGGGGTTGGAGTCATCGCCACCTTCGTCTGCCGCCGAATCCAGCCCACGAAGCTGAGGGTCCATCTGATGTTTGAGTATACCAATCATCTGGATGTGACCCGGGAGTCGGCTGAGGCCCTTTCGGAAGAAGAGGCGCGGCAACGAATCAGAAGGTTGCTGGCCCAGGGAGCAGACCTGGACACCTCCGATCACCCGGCGCCTTTCAACCTCACCAATTCCCCGAACCAGGTGAACAACCACTCCTCCGACTTCATAATTTGTAGTTTGTGCTATAGGCGAGTCATACTCGGACTGCATTTGTGCGCCCCAACCTCGCAGGACCTCTTTGGCTTCAGTTCTAGCGCCTCTCTTCTGGAGAATAAGGTCTGGAACCAGCCACAGTACGCCACGTCCCTGTAGGCGGGCAGCCGCCGCAACGGAGAGCCGGATCCTCTACTGCCGGTGCCGGGTCATCAGGGGGAGGGACATCCGGTGCTGAGGAGCCTGGCGCCCCTCCGCTGAGTACGGCGGCTCCTGCGGGAGAGGCACAGGACGAGGAAGACGACGTCCCCCTCATCATGCGGCGAACGAGGAGGCCCGCCGCCGACGCTTCCTCAGGAGGACAGGGCAGCTCCTCTGCCCAACCTGACCCGGCGATGCCAGCCGCTGTCGCCAAGGAAGTTTCCCAGGCAGCTGGAGATGAAGTCCCCCTAGTCAGAGGGGGAAGAGGATCGCTGACGCCGCCTTCGGGGGACAAGATGGTTCTTCGGCGCCGCTGGCCTCAACAACCGCTGCACCGGGGTAGCAGGCCTCGAGGCGTAGGAGGCACATCCCCCTCCCCCGGGACGTCAGTTATGCCACCAACAGTGTGTCTTCTGCCCTTTTTTTCTTTTGCTTTATTGCAGATGGTAGTCATAACCCGGATGTCTTTGTAGGCCGAGGAAGCCAGCGGATCTCCCAAAGTCAAGCCTAGTGCCCAGGGATCCGGCCAGGGCGGAGGAGGTCCAGGATCGGGTGTCCGACCCCCGTCTCCTCTGAGGGATGCCTCGGCTCCTTCTCCGCAGCCTTCTCCCTGACGGGGCGGCGCGCCCCCTACCCCGCCTTTCGCTCCTCATCTGGAGGAGCCCAGCGCCGGAATGCAGGCTCCGACTGCGTCAAGGCAGGCGGACCCGAGTCGGGCAGGAACGTCCCGCCGGACCACAGGGGAAATCTGGCGATGTCGGTGGAGGAGATCGAGATCGAGCGCGTGCCCCCTCCTCTGCCAGGCTCCCAGCTGGTCCTCCAGCCGCTACGGGTCCGACAGACGGACCCCGCGAGGCCGAGTGAGGTCCTCTGGGAAATCGACGATGTCTGGGAGGCTGAAGAATGGGGCGAGGTGATGGACATCACCGCCCGGCTCGGAGAGATGCTTCACGCGCTGTTGAAGATGGTGAAGGAGAGCGCCAACCTGATGAACGGCAGGCTACGGCTGTTGATGTAGGTAGGGTTTTCGCCTTTGTGTTTTTGTTTCTACTTTTCTATTTTTTGCCTGTGAGTGCGCCGATGGTTCACCCACTGGGGAGTAGCCCTTGAGCCTCTGCCCGACTGTCTCAGGCGGGCGGAGGCTCTTTCTTAGCCTGTAGATTTCACACTGGGGGCACGGTCAGTGCACCCAGTGGGTGTAGCCCCCGAGCCTCCGGCTGACTGGAACAGTTGGGCGGAGGTTCTTCTTGGCTTGCAGGTTTCACATTGGGGGCACGATCAGTGCACCCAATGGGTGTAGCCCCCGAGCCTCTACTCGGTTCGTGGAACCGAGCGGAGGGTCTTGACACTTTTCTCGAGTGGCTGATATTGTATCCAAGTAGCTAACTTCCTCTGTTGTTTCTTGCAGAGATTAACCCATCGGTCGAGAGAGAAGACCGAGTTCCCTCAGGAGCTGCTCCCCGCCTTCGACCGACTCGGCCAGCACAAGGCCAAGTGGGACAACTTGAAGGGTACCCTCCAAGCGACGCAGGAAGAAGCGCGCGCGCGAGGGGTCGAGATTGCGGCCCTGAGGAAGGGCCTCTCGCAAGAGGCCGCCCGGGCTCGAGGTAAGGAAGCCGAGTGTCTTTGATCGTTTTTGTTTTAACCGTGCTGACTCATCTTCTGCAGCTGCTGAAGACGAGGCCTCCAAGCTCAGGAAGGAGCTCGAGGCGATGAATGCCCGCGTTGGGCAACTTGCCTCTACAGAAGACAAGGCCTCCAAGCTTGAGGAGGAGCTCGGGGCGACGAAGGCTCGCGTCGAACAGCTGGAAAAAGAGGCGGCCGTCCTCGACGGTAGCCTGAGGAGGGCTCTGGAGGCCATCGAGGCGGTGAATAAGAGGGCCTCAGACTCTGCCGCCGGTAAGTACTTGACCCAGGTCCTGTTTAGTTGGAGACTGCTAAGCGGCTTGTTGACATATTTGTACTGTCTCCACAGCATTCCAGGTGCGCATCGGCAAGATCAACGAGATGGCCGAGTCCTTGAAGGCAGCCGGTCGGAAGGTCTGCGATGCGTTGTGGGAGGACGACCTAACTCCGGACCAGATGGAGATGGTCGTGGAGCGCCTTCGGTGAGCGCCTGATGAAGTGAAGGCGTTGATGAGGGAGCACACCTGGGCCAGAGTCGAGTATGCGCTCGTGGTGACTAAGTCCCACTATCCGGCGATTGACATGAAGGAGATCGAGGATGGGCTTGCCGCCGACATCCCCGAGGAGGAGGTCCCGGCACTGATCGCCGAAGTTCTTCTGGCCGCGGACTCCCTGGCCGAACGCGCCAGCTTGTAGCAGTAGGGAAGCAAAAAACATTTTAACTGTGTGATATGCATTGTAAGTACTCGGGAAATCCGAGTGTACTTTGGTTATGCATGTTTTTTGGGTGAACTTTGTCCGATGTTTGTTAATCTCATTCGAAAAGATCCGTTCGTGTGTAAGTTAACTCTTTGTGTGTGCCCTTGCCGATCCGTCGTAGCCCCCATTGCGTAGAGAGTAGCCGTGGGCTGTTTCTCGTGTAGCGCAGGGTTGTGGCGTAGACCGGCGACCGAAGACAAAGGGTTAACGCCGAGCCTTGTACACAGTACTAGAAAAATTGTTCGAAGGAGGAGAGCCCGAGTGCGGCTGAGCGCACCCAGCGTGGTCTAGCCCCCGAGTGTCCATTACGCACCGCCGAGAGCGTGCATGTTGGGTCAATCGGGAACCCCGAGAGTTGTTCAGATAGGGCAAAGAAATATTTATTCCTTTGTCTATTTTTGAAATATGGAAGTACAAAGTTTAAGCATAGAATCGATGTAGCTGTTCAATGTTCCACGCATTGGTGATGACGTTGCCATCCGTATGCTTCAGTCGGTAAGCCCCCGGGCGTAGTACTTTAGCAACACGTACGGACCCTCCCATGGTGGTGAGAGCTTGTGCTTATCTTTGTTGGACTGGACTCAGCGTAACACCAAGTCGCCAATGTTAAACGAGCGGCCACGTATGTGCCGGCTGTGGTAGCGTCGTAGGCCCTGTTGGTACTTTGTCGACCGAAGGAAGGTGACTTCGCGTGCTTCTTCAAGCTGGTCAACAGCATCTTGTCTTGCTTCGTCTGACTCGGCCTCGGTGTAAGCACGGATGTGCAGGGATCCATGGTCCAGATCAGTTGGCAACACGGCCTCGGCTCCATATGCCATGAAGAAAGGTGTGTAACCGGTTGACTGGTTGGGCGTAGTCCGCAGGCTCCAAAGCACCGAGGGCAACTCGGCTGCCCATTTACCCGCAAATTTCTTCAGGCGCTGGAAAATCCGAGGTTTGATGCCTTGCATAATTAGGCCATTGGCTCGCTCAACCTGCCCGTTGGTGCGTGGGTGTGCTATAGCGGGGAAGTTGAGGCCAATGTTGTAGTTGTCGTAGAATTGGAGGAAGAAGCCACTGGTGAACTAAGTGTCGTTGTCCGTGATAATGCTATTGGGGATGCCGAAACAGTAGACAATATCTCGAAAGAATTCGACGGCCTTTTCGGCAGTGATCATGGCAACTGGTTTGGCTTCAATCCACTTGGTAAACTTGTCGACGGCGATGAAGAGGTGTGTGTAACCCCCGGGAGCCTTCTTGAGAGGACCAACCATGTCCAAATCCCAGACAGCAAAAGGCCATGAGATCGGGATGGGTTGGAGTGCCTGAGCCGGCAAGTGTGTCTGTTGGGCGAAATAATGGCATCCCTCGCAAGTGTGTATGATGTGCTCTGCATCCAAAATGGCGGTCGACAAGTAGAAACTTTGTCGATAAGCTTTCCCGACTAACAATTTTGGCGCCGCGTGGTGCCCGCAAACTCCCGAGTGAATATCTTATAGTAGTTGTTTCCCCTGATTTTGAGGTATGCAGCGCTTGAGGATTCCAGATGTGCTCTTCTTTTAAAGTTCACCTTCAACCACGACGTAGGCCTTGGGGCACCGCGCGAGGCGCCGCGCCTTGGTTTGATCTGGCGGGACAGTGTCCTACAGGAGGAAGTCGAAGAAAGGTGTTGTCCAGTCGAGAGTGATGACTAAGACTTCTTGCGAAGTCTGCTGAGTGCTATTAGATCCCTTGGGGTGTTGAAATGATCGTAGGTGCCGACTAGAGGGGGGGGGGTGAATAGGAGGCTAACCAATTTTAGACAAATTCTTCTCTTTATCAAGATTAAGGCTTAACAGGTTGAATGGTTGAGCTAGCTGTGTGACAGGTCAACTACGCATGAAGTATTATATATGCAAATTAACACACAACTGTCACACAGGTGGCTAACACAGGTAAACAGAAAAACACTAAACAGATGAATGATAGATGGCTGTGTAATAGATGACTGTCATAGATATGAGATAAGCAATACAACAACTGTGACACAGCCAGGTTAACACAGGCAATAAGAAAGAATTGCAGCTAGATGAATATGACAATGATTCACACAAGCATGGAAATCAGATGAGCATGTAAGTGCTGAATGTAAAGCACTCAGAGAGACAAGGGATTTTTTCACCGAAGTTTCCACTCTTTTCAGAGATGGTACGTCTCCGTTGGAGAGGCTACTCCGAAGAGATCGCCAGCACGGAATCGTGCTTGTTGTTCTCCGAGTACCTGAGTTTTCAGGTCTCTTTCTCTTGCTTATGGAAGTCCTTTCGCCTTGCAGTAGGTAGACCTCAAATCACCTTCACAGGCTACTGCACCAGCCCACACAAGCTTGGGTGGTCACAGCAATTCCTACACCTATCTAGGAGTAGACACTCCAAGAAAGAATCTGCAACAACAACTCTTGGAGGAACCAGTGCTCGCTGCTCAAAGCTATAACTCTCACTTGAACCAAGACTTTGGAAGGTTTGCTTCTGTTCAGGAGAAAAGAGATTTGCAATGGTTGAAAATGGATTGCAGAGATTTGGCAAAGGTTCTTATCTGAGACCTCCCCTAGTCCTCTATATGTAGAGTTCACATGCACCTAACCGTTACACTCATGCCACGTAGGATTAAGTGGGTCACCGGTGATAGGCACCGGAGACACAGCTAATCACAACGCACAATAGTAACCGGCTCAGGCAGACCGACACCAGTGTCACTGGAGGCTGACACAGTGAAACCCTAACTGACGTAGCCTCACTACTCAGCCCGGTCTAGGCACACTACATGCCCTCAGCGCACACACCAACTCTGATACTGTCGGCATATGAACACCGGCTGCGGTGGTCCGGATGGACCCCCTTCGGGATTCGGCCGGGGGCAGTGAAGAGAGACACGAGCTGTAGAGATCTTGAGTAACCGGGAAACTTTGGAAATTGGACACACGGTGGTTTCTTCCAGGTTCGGGCCACCAGTTAGGTGTAAAAACCCAACGTCCTGCATTTTTGTGTATAGATGAATAGATGTCTGGTTACAATCAGCTCTAGCAAAGCTTGTAGGACTCTATCAACCCTAAAACTGCTCAACCCCCTTCATGGCCTTGGTTCTCCCCTTATATACCCGGGGGTCACCATAATAGCCGGAAAAGGAAAAAAACTGTAGCCATGCTATTGCTGACGGTTAGGGAATGGCGACCCACGGCGGTGGTTGCCAAGCACTGTAGCGGAATAGCCTCTGTCATGCTTTGGTTGGGAAACAGGTCCTCACAACGTACCGACGCCAGGCAACGGAGACATCCTCCGCAAGCCTCCCGCTTCGGTCACCGCTATCCGGACCCCACAGCTCAGTGGGATGCATGGGGCGCACGGTGGCGCGCCCTAAAGTCAAAAAGGTTGTCAGGCCGATGAGTTGACCAGGCCCATCATATCATAGGGATGGAGAGACGTTCTTGACAACGTCATTCTGCCCGCATGGGGCTTAGGGCACGCATGCCTGTGGACCGGCACTAAACGCGCCGGCCCAGCATTAAATGCTCCCGCTGGGCCGCGTGGGAGGGCCCCACGAGGGTCCCGTATGGGGAGCTCCAGGACTCTTGCCACGTGTGCTTGCCACGTGCGCCTGGGGAAGACCCCTGAGAGGGGCCGGGGGCCCGACTGCTCGGGGATGGACCCTCGAGGGGGCTCGGAGTCCTCGCGCTCAGGGACGGACCTCCGAAGGGTACTCGGGGTCCCCCCGAGCGCACCACTTAGCCGTTTCCATGGCGTGCTAGGCACCCTCCGATCCGGGTGGGACCCAAAATGTTTGGGCCGCTCGGGGAGCGGCTCGGGATGCCCCCTGGCGGTTGTGTGGCTATAGTGCTCGGGGAAAGACCCCCAAACTTATCTTCTCAAGCCTCCCGCCCACTGGTGACGTGGCATCGGGTTCGGCCCCTTGACCAGCAAATTAGGGGACCCTGGGCCCCATATCGCCGACAGTAGCCCCCGGGCCCGCTAGCGGACGGAGGCCCAGAAGAAGGACAAGGCCGGGGGCGGGCCCTTCGCTTCGTGGGCCGGTGAAGATGCCAGCCCACTCTGAGAACCATGCGGGAAAGACGCCTCGTGGAGGGGCGCAGTCAGTTACGAAAACTGAACCGTCCCCACGACCGCATGGCGCACGAAAAACCACAGCTTTTTTCAGATTCTCTTTTCCCTTAAATGCTCCGCCGCCCATATGCCTCCTCTATTCCTTTGCTTGCGCTCGCAAACCGTCTTCTTCCTTGCGCCATTAGCCTCCGCGCGTACTCTCGCCTTCTTGCGCACCTTCTTCCTCTTTTTCCCCGCCAAATGCCACCATGTCGAGGAAAGAAAGACGCCGTGCCTCTTCGCCACCCTCCAACGCCGGCATTCTCCCCAAGTCCCGCCTCCTCAACGAGGAGAGTATGGACAAGCTTCGGAAGATGTTGGTCCCGGAGGGCCAACGGGGATCTCCGACGGTGAGACCGGCGACATATCTGCCGGAGCCACTACTGGAGGAGACGGTCATCTTCGCCAGCTTCATCGCAGCGGGTCTAGCGCCGCCATTCTCCTCCTTTCTAGAGGTTCTGACGGAGTACGGGATCCACCTGATCCATCTCTCCCCGAACTCCGTAGTGATGCTGGCGATCTTCGCCCATCTCCGCGAGATATTCGTGGGCGTGATGCCTTCAGTGGCGCTCTTCCGTCACTACTTCGTGCTTCGGTCCGTGGGGAAGGACCGGGGCTCCGGCCGGATGGAGACCGCGGGGAGCTGCAACTTCCGTCTGCGGGGGAAGATTAGAGAGACCTACATTCCGCAGGAGACGCGGAACAAGTGGGACGACTGGCGCGTCCAGTGGTGTTACATCTCCACCGACCCGCACCTCCGACTGCTGCTTCTCGAGGGGCCGGCTCCGGCGCACAAGAAGTCGTGGGAGTACCTACCCGGGGACGATCATCTGCTGCGGCCGGCGGTGGAGCGGATCGCAGACCTGTGAGCCGTAGGGTTGACGGCGACGATGGACATTGGTGACTTCATCCGGCGGTGGCTGGCACCGCCGTGGGAGCGGGACCGCCCAGCCTGGATGTACACCGGCGCGCAGGACATTGGCCGGACGATGATCGGCGAAGGAGGGGACCTCAGCCGCGACACGAAGATCGTGCTGCTGCGGCACCTTCTAGGCTCCGTAGATCCTGCCACCGTCGAGCTACCCCGGCCAGACCTTCCGTTGTGCGTGAGCGTGCTGCGCAACGAGATCCGCGCGACCCTCCCGGAGTTCGACTCTAAGGGGATCACGCTGAAGAAAAAGGGCAAGACCACCGGGTCGCTGAACATCCCGGGGGACGACGGGGGCGACGAGGAGGTCAGGGCCGGCGATGAGGACCCCACCGACCGGAAAGCCAAGAAGGCGTGGGCGCCTTCCCCCCATCTTCACCGTCACCGTCGCCACCCCCTCCACCGCCGGCCGGCCAAAGAACGTCGGGCACCGGGGGCGGCGGTTCCGGGCGCGACAGCGGCCAGGCAGGGCTGGTCGGTGGTGGCAGCTCCCAGGCGGGGCCGGCCGGAGGAGGTAACTCGGGGCAGCAGGGCCCGGAGGCCGCTGTGCCCGCAGCCGCCGGCTAGAAAAGGAAGGATCCGCCGTGGCCGATGAGCCCGGGGTTCGAGATCCCGGCTGGTCGGTGGAAGTACAGCGGGCGCTCATCCAAGTAAGCCGGAAACCTTCTTAACTATTTGCGAAGTGGATATCTGGCGCTCGGGAATTGACCCGAACATTATTGCATTGCTTTCAGGGCGTCGAAGAAACCTCGGGCCGACTCGGGTGCGGGACTTACATCGAGCCCCCAAGTCTCGGGGGCCCCGAGAGTCGATACAACCCCGAGTGCCGAAGAGGCCCCGAGAGCCGCGGCGCCCCGCGGACCGAGGGCTCCCCGAGAACCGAGAGAGCCCCGAGGGCCGCGGAGACCCCGAGGGCTGAACTCGTCCCGAGGGCCGAGGACAAACAGGCAGCGCCCATTCCATCCCCCGAAGGCCGGGGCGCGGTGCCCAATCGGAGCGCAGCGGTGGCAGAGGCTCCGGTGGAGGCCGCGGCGACTGGGGCTCCAGCACCGGCCGCTGTTGCCGGGGGTGCAAGCGCGGAGGCGCCGAGGGAGCGAGGCTACGCTCGTCGATCTGAGAGGCCTCGGGGGCCCCTTCCAGAAATTCTCAACGCGGCTCACGCTGTGTTGGGGGAAATTCGGGCCGCCGCCGCCTCGGAGAAGGAGGCGTTGGAGAAGCCGGAGGCCGACCTGAGGGAGCGGGAGGTTGCTCTGATGGAGGCCGGTGAGGCTTTCCTTGCGCGGGTCCGGGTCACCAAGCGCGAACACGAGACGGCCACCGTGGAGATCCTCAGGGAGAAGGAGGCCCTGGAGGAGATGCGCGCGGAGGCGATCGACGAGCGCGAGGCGCTGGACCGGCGTGGGCGGCAGCTGGTTTGGCGCGAGAGCCAAATCTCCCGCCGTGAAGAGCAGCTTTCCCTCCACGAGATGGAGGCCGCCACGCGGGAGAATGCGCTCGACCAGCGCGAGCAGTCCCTTGAAGAAGGGGAGAACTCCCTGGCGAGCCGGGCGCGGGAGCTGCAAAGGGAGGCGGGGCAGCGTGTCGAAGAGGCCCGCAAACAGGCCACCGACACGCTCCAACGAGTTGTTGAGGAGAAAGATCGGCGCATCCAAGAGGTGGAGCAGCGCCTTGAGGACAGCAGTGTCTCCAAGCCGCGGTTGTCCCAGAGGGTGAAGGAGCTGCAGGACGATCTTCAGCGGGCGAAGACTGAGGCCGCCGAGGAGACGGAGCACCTTAGGGATTTGCGTTTCGAAAGGCGTGACACCACCGCGATGATGCTTGACATCCGCATGCGTGCGCGGGCTGCAATGGAGATGGCCAGACTTAGCCGTGGCGTCGCGGTGGTGGAGCACACGGACTCCCTGAGCCACCTCGCATACCACTTCGACGCTTTCGCCGAGCAGCTGGAGGCGGTGTTGGCGGCCGTGCTGGACTTGGCCACTCAGGAGGGGCGCGACCTGGCTACCGCGGTGACCGAGCATATGCTCGCGTGCTACCGCAGCCGTGATCCAGGCTTCTCCCTAGAGCCGGCCAGGCTCGGGGTCGCCGCAGAGGGGGAAGACGCTGCTCGCCAAACCGTCCGCGAGGTGGCTGAGGAGATCGCAGCGAACTTCACCCGGGAGGAAGACGGGAGCGGCTCTGAGGACGACGCCGGAGGGGACTAGCCTGCCCCTTTGTATTTTCTTTTATGTTTTTTGTTTGAGGCCGAAGAGCCTTTGTAAAAACTTTTGGTGAACTTTTTGCTTATGTAGTGCCGAGCGCGGACTTGGTTCCACGCCGTTGGACTTGTTCAAAACTGCTTTTCAGAGATTTTGTTGATGCGAAGATTGGTGCGAACTTGGCTTTGCACCTTTCGAATTGTTAAGACTTGAACTTGCTTCTTTTTCCTGGAATGCTAAGCACGGACTTGGCTCCAAGCAGCTTTTTCCTTTGCAGGGATTGGTTCGGACTTGGCTCCGAACTCTCTTCTTCTTTGCGATTTCGGGTGCGGGTGAGCCCCCGAGCGCCTTACTCTTGCAAAGATTGGTTCGGACTTGACTCCAAACTCGCTTCTCCTTTGCGATTTCAGGTGCGGGTGAGACTCCGAGCACCTTACTCTTGCAAAGATTGGTTCGGACTTGACTCCGAACTCTCTTCTTCTTTGTGATTTCAGGTGCGGGAGAGCCCCCGAGCACCTTACTCTTGCAATGATTGGTTTGGGGAGGATGCGTCCAGCTCTTGACCGGAACGGGGACGGCCCACGGGGCGGTCCCGAGGACCCCAGCCCCCGAGAGCTGGATGCATCGTCGCTGGGACGGCCCCCGGGGGCGGCCCGAGGACCCTTGCCAACCCGCGTCCTCGGCGCCCCGAGGACCCCGGGTCCCCGAGAGCCGGAGGCGCCAGGAGTCAACCCTTGGAGACCCGAGAGTCCGAGGACTCCCGGAGTCTTCAGGCCTTGGAGTTCCCCGCGAGCCCGAGGGATAATGGCTTCTTTGCCCTAGGTGATCGCCCGGGGACTTTAGCAGTGCCTGGGAATTTCATCACGGTTGATCTGTAAACTTGGCAAGCGGTCATAACAACATGATTTGCTGGCGAGAGAGATATCCATCATGAGTTTTCTCCAAACTTGCCTGCTGTCCGGACCCGGAGACTTTCGAGACTACCGACTGGTCATGAGTACGAGAGGCAAAATAGTCCGAGTGCTCTGAAGTCGGGTAGTGCTCGAGCGCAGCTGACCAACGGAGCACATATGGTCAGGGGCTTAATTGCCCTGACTCGGGGGTGCTCGGGGTACAATTAGTGGCCCGAGCGCCTTACGGCCCGCCATCAGAGACTCGATTAGTTCGGCTCCTCGTACTTAAGACCAGAAGGGATCTAATTGCGCAAGGGGGGACACGGCAGTCTGGTACTCATGAAAGTGATCTCTTTCGCGAGCAAGTGCTTGGATAGCAAAATCCGACAGACAATTGGAAGGCGAACACTGATTATATTAATATTGTTCATGCTATTGAAATAGCTTATATTACACGGGAGCCCCCGCGCAGCAGTGTGAGCTCTTGGGATACTCGGGCAGCTTGTTGCCGGTCTGGTGCCCGGGGTTAAGGAACCAAGCGGGGCGACCAGGGCTTTGAGCGGTGACCCGGAACTTCCCGAGACTCGCAGCTGCTACTCGGGGGGTTTGACCCGGAGTGTAAACAAAAACTTACCCGGGCCACTCACGGATAAAACTTCCTCAGATGCTCGATGTTCCAAGTGTTGGGCAGCAGCAGATCATCGTCCATGGCCAGTCTAACAGAGTCCGATCGGGAGATGCCGGTCACTCGGTAAGGGCCCTCCTACATGGGGGAGAGTTGGTTCTTTCCTTCCCGTGTTTGGACACGGCGAAGTACTAAATCCCCGACCTCCAGCGACCGGGCCCATACGTGGCGCTGATGATAGCGCCTTAGGCTCTGCTAATACCTGGCGGCACGGAGGGCGGCTCTGCACCGATGCTCTTCTAGGAGGTTGACGTCTTCGAGCCTCCTCTGGTCTTGGTCGCCCTCCGAGTAAGTCTTGACCCGTGGCGAGCCGAGAGCGATCTCGGAGCGGAGGACTGCCTCCACCCCATAAATGAGGAAAAAGGCGTCTCCCCGGTTGCCCTGCTGGGGGAGCTCGTCGATCCACCCGGCACCGCACCTTTTGAGCCGGTCGAAGGTTCTGGTCTTGAGCCCTTTGAGGACTTGAGTATTGGCTCGCTCGACTTGACCGTTGGTGCGAGGGTGGGCGACTGACGCGAAGCAAATCTTGATGCCGATGTCTTCGCAGTAGTCAAGGAAAGTGTCACTTGTGAATTGCGTGCCGTTGTCGGTGATGATCTGATTAGGCACCCCGAAGCAGCAAACAACGCCTCGGATGAACTTAATGGCTGTGTGCTTGTTGATTTTGCCGACTGGCTTGGCTTCAGTCCACTTGGTGAACTTGTCGATAGCGACATAAAGGTGCTCGTAGCCCTCGACTGCTCGGGGGAACGGACCTAATATATCCAGCCCCCAGACCGCGAAGGGCCATGATAGGGGGATGGTTTGTAGGGCCTGAGCTGGCTGGTGTATCTGCTTAGCATGAAATTGACACGCTTCGCAGCGACGAACCAGCTCGACGGCATCCTAAAGGGCTGTTGGCCAGTAGAAACCTTGCCGAAAGGCCTTCCCGACCAGCGTGCGAGATGATGCATGGCTACCGCACTCGCCCTCGTGGATGTCCGTGAGCAAGTCACGGCCTTCTTCCCGGGAAATGCATTTCATAAGGACGCCATTGGTGCCACGCCGGTAGAGATCCCCATCTGCCAGGACATAGCGCCTGGCTTGCCGTGCAATCTTTTTTGCCGCGGCTTCGTTCCCAGGAAGGATATTTTCTTTCAGGTATCCCCGGATCTCAGAGATCCAGGAAGGCTCCTGAGAATAGGCGGCGAGCACCCCCAGGAAGGCTCCTGAGAACAGGCGGCGAGCACGGGGTACTCGCCTGGCGGCGACCTGACGGGAGGATTACCCACTGAAGGCGCCGCCTGGGTAGAGTCGACTTGGCTCGGGGTTGCCCCTTCATCTCGGTCGGCAGCCTCAACGGACGGCCGAGAGAGCCTTTCTTCAAAGGTCCCAGCCGGGACCGGCTCTCGAGAGGAGGCCAGTCGCGAGAGGTTGTTGGCGAGCTCGTTGTAGTGGCGCGGGACATGTTGGAGCTCCAACCCGTCGAAACGCCTCTCCAACTTCCTGACTTCGCTCAGGTACGCCGACATTTGCGGATCCGAGCACTGGTACTCCTTTGACACTTGATTAATGACTAACTGGGAATCGCCTTTGACGAGCAGGCGGTGGATCCCGAGGGACGCAGTTGCACGCAATCCCGTGAGAAGGCCCTCGTACTCAGCCATGTTATTTGCAGCGCGAAAGAGGAGCTGCACGACGTACTGGAGTACTTCACCGGTTGGGGAGGTGAGGACTACTCCAGCCCCCGCGCCCTTGAGCGTGAGGGAACCGTCGAAGTGCATCGTCCAGTGCTGGGTCCCTTGTTGCCTTGGGTTGGCGGAGAGTTCTTCCCCTTCGTCTTCAGGCACTGGCGTCCAGTCAGCCACGAAGTCGGCCAGAGCCCTGCTTTTGACTGCCCGGCTACTGACGAAGCGGAGGTTGAACTCGGTGAGTTCGATCGACCACTCGACGACGCGGCCGGTGGCTTCTCGATTGTGCAAGATGCGCTCGAGGGGGTAGACAGTGACTACGGACACCTCGTGCGCTTGGAAGTAATGCCGCAGCTTTCTCGACGCAACCAGGATTGTGTAGAGCATCTTTTGGGCTTATGGATAACGTGTCTTGGCGTCGCGCAACACCTCGCTGACGAAGTAGACGGGCCATTGTTGTACACGGCCCTTGTGTGGGAGTTCCCCGAGCACGACACTCGGGGGGCCTATCCTGGCCCCGAATATGCATGGTCGCTCGGGTTCACCGGGGAGCTCGGACCACAGCACCTCGGATGCGAGATTGCCACCTGGAAATTCCCCAAGCGGGGCACCCGGGGGGCCGTTCTCGGGCCCGAGCACTGTTGACTGCTCGGGGTTGCCCGGGAGCTCGGACCCAGGCTTTTCCTTAGATGTGCCATCTGTTGGGAGCTTAGACCCAACAGCCTCAGCCCTCGCGGGAGTCCTCGGGGGCTCGGACCCGGCCTCTCGCTCGACCATGAGGACTGCGCTCACCACGCGGGGAGTGACCGAAATGTAGAGAAGGAAGGGCTCCTCGGGTCTCGGAGCCACCAAGACCGGGAGTGAGGTGAGATATTTCTTGAGGCTTTGAAGGGCTTGCTCGGCCTCTGGGGTCCACTCGAAGTGGCCCGACTTCTTGAGGAGCTTGAATAGGGGGAGGCCCCACTCCCCGAGCTTGGAGATGAACCGTCCTAAGGCCGCCATGCAGCTCGTGAGGCGCCGCACGTCCTTAAGACGAGCCGGCGAGCGCATTTGGTCGATGGCCCGGACCTTCTCGGGGTTAGCCTCTATGCCTCTGTTTGAGATCAAGAAACCGAGGAGCTTGCCCGAGGGAACGCCGAAGACACGCTTCTCGGGGTTGAGCTTCATGCGCGTACTATGGAGACTATCGAAAGTCTCAGCCAGATCCTCAAGGAGCGTAGCCCGAGCTCCCATCTTGATGACGAGATCGTCGATGTAGGCCTCGACATTGTGGCCTATCTAGGACTGAAGAGTAATACGCATGGCACACTGGTAGGTGGGCCCAGCGTTTTTGAACCCAAAAGGCATGCGAACATAGCAAAAGGTCCCCAGAGGAGTTGTAAATGAAGTTTTCTCCTCATCCTTTATAGACATGCTAATTTGGTGGTAACCGGAATAAGCATCTAGAAAACATAGGACATCACACCCCGCGGTGGAATCAACTATCTGTTCTATGCGAGGTAAAGGAAAAGGATCTTTCGGACATGCCTTGTTGAGGTCGGTGTAATCCACGCACATTCTGAGCTTGCCGTTGGCCTTCGGAACGACGACTGGATTGGCAAGCCAATCTGGGTGGAGGACTTCCCAAATGAACCCGGCAGCGAGGAGCTTGCCGACTTCCGCCCGGATGAAATCCTGACGTTCTGGTGCTTGACGACGCACCTTCTGTCGAATGGGCCACGCGTTGGGACGCACGGCGAGGCGGTGCTCGATCACCTCCCTAGGGACCCCGGGCATATCTGACGGTTGCCACGCAAACACGTCGGAGTTTGCCCGGAGGAAGGCGATGAGCACGCTTTCCTATTTGGCGGCCAAACGGCCACCGATCTTGACGGTCCTGGACGCGTCTTCGCCAAGGGCCACCTCCTTGACGGGGACGGAGCCGCGTCCCCTGGCTTTGGTCGGGGGCAGACCCGAGGCCTCAGGGAGCTCGATGATGTCGTCAGCGGCAGCAGCGGTAGCTGAGAACAGCTGCTCGGCACAGAGGACGGAGTTTTTAAGGTCGGCTGGAACTGTGATCGTGCCGTTGGGCCCCGGTAGCTTGACGGTGAGGTAGGCGTAATGGCACGCCATCATGAACTTGGTGAGCGCTGGGCACCCGAGGACGCTTTTATAGGACAGATCGAACTCGGCGACATCGAAGACGACGTTTTCTGTTCGGTAGTTGTCCCTGGTCCCAAAGGTGACCATGAGGGAGACTTGCCCAAGGGGCATGGTGAGGCCTGGGGTGACGCCATGAAATGGCATCGTGGGCTTCAGCCGTCCCGATGGTACCTGCATTTTGCTAAAGACCTCGGGGACAGGAGGTTAAGGCCCGCGCCCCCGTCGATTAGCATGCGGGTTAGCTTGATGTTGCAAACCGTCGGGGAGACCACTAGTGGGAGGCGGCCTACGCTTGCCGAGCTCTCGGGGTGGTCCGAGCGATCGAAGGTGATCGGGGTGTCCGACCACTTGAGTGGTCGGGAAGAACCGGAGCTCGGGGATGCCGAGCACACCTCACGCGCCATCAGCTTGAACTGGCGGCGTGAAGCGGGAGTGGAAGCACCTCCGTTGATGCATGCTACGGCTTCGGGTTCCTGGAACCCGAGACTGCCTTCTTCACCGCCGCGCTCGTCGTCACCGCTTTGGCGGCGATCCCCGCGCTGAGCGGCCGCCCGCTCTTTCTCGTTCCTCTCGGCGAGGAACTTCACCGTCCGGCACTCGGAGAGATCGTGCCGGTCGGTCTGAAGTATCTTGCACCACCTGCCGGGGCCCCGCTCGAGGGCCCGGGGTGACTTCTTGCTACCGTCTGACCCGCCGCGCGGCGGCTTTCGCGACTTGGCCTCCACTGCCGCGACAGGCTCGGATTTACGCTTCTTGCTCTTCTTCTCCCATCTCACGGGGGGACGAGAAGAGCTCGCGCCGTCGACCGCTGGTTGGTCGGGGCGCGGGCTGTGCCACGCACGAGCCTCAGCCGCCTCGGCGCACTTATCCGCGATTGCGAACAACTCCGCCGTGGACTGGACGTCACACGTGCCCAGCTTCTCAAGCATTTTTTCGTCACGAACACCTTGCCTGAAGGCGACAATGACTGCCTGAGGAGAAATCTTGGGGGTGGTGTTGCGCACCTGGCTGAATCACTGGATAAAGTGCCGCAGCGTCTCCCCTTTGTGCTGCTTGAGCACGTGGAGATCGCTCTCCATGCCAGGGCGCTCGAAGGTGCCCTGAAGGTTGGCCACAAACTGGTGGTAGAGGTCTTGCCACGAGCTGATCGAGCTCGGGGGGAGGTTCATGAGCCATGAACGGGCAGAGCCCTTCAAGGCCATGGGGAACCAGTTTGCCATCACCTTTTCAGCCCCTCCAGCCGCCTCGACGGCGGTGGTGTAGATCTGGAGGAACTCCTCCGGGTGGAAGGAGCCATCATACTTCTGCGGCAGCTCTGGCCGGAATTTTTCCAGCCAGCTGACGCGACGAAGGTCAGGATTAAAAGCTTGACAACCCGCTCCGTAGAGCGGGGTGCCGACCTTCCCGACCGGTTGTGCGCAGCGGTACTGGTGGCGACGCCGCTGAGGGGCCATCGCGGGTGTCCCCACGCCTCAGAGAGGTATGGGAACTTCTGGCCGCTGCCTAGCGGCGAGCGGTGTTGACCAGGTTGGCCACCTCCTGGAGCCAAGGGCCCACAGGAGATGTGCCTTCCACCTGGACGGGAGGATGCCGGAGGAGAAGCTGCGCCACATGCAGTGCGCCTACCTCTCCTGGCAGGTCGAAATCCAGCCGGTGACGTACCGGCGGGAGAGACTTGACGACTGACGGATCGATGGAAGCCGCGCCTCCGTCCGTCACGAGTCGAGGTTGCGGCAGCACGGTGCCCGCCGCTGAGGTACCACGAGGCTCTGTGGTGGCCCTGCACCTCAGGGGGCACCAGTGGAGCCGGGCCGAGTGGCTGCTTGCGTCCATGCGACTGGGAACGCGATTGCTGACTTGCCATGATCTTCATAAGCTCGGAGACCCTAACTGCCCCCTACCAGGCGCGCCAGCTGTCGGCGTACGAACGCCGGCTGCGGTGGTCCGGATGGACCCCCTTTGGGATTCGGCCGGGGACAGTGAAGAGAGACACGAGCTGTAGAGATCTTGAGTAACCGGGAAACTTAGGAAATTGGATACACGGTGGTTTCTTCCAGGTTTGGGCCACCAGTTAGGTGTAAAAACCCTACGTCCTGCTTTTTTGTGTATAGATGAATAGATGTCTGGTTACAATCAGCTCTAGTGTAGGACTCTATCAACCCTAAAACTGCTCAACCCCCTTCATGGCCTTGGTTCTCCCCTTATATACTCGGGGGTCACCATAATAGCCGGAAAAGGAAAAAAACTGTAGCCATGCTATTGCTGACGGTTAGGGAATGGCGACCCACGGCGGTGGTTGCCAAGCACTGTAGCGGAATAGCCTCTGTCATGCTTTGGTTGGGAAACGGGTCCTCACAATGTACCGATGCCAGGCAAAGGAGACTTCCTCCGCAAGCCTCCCGCTTCGGTCACCGCTATCCGGGCCACACAGCTCAGTGGGATGCATGGGGGCGTGCGGCGGCGCGCCCTAAAGTCAAAAAAGGTTGTTAGACCGACGAGTTGACCGGGCCCATCATATCATAGGGACGGAGAGACGTTCCTGACAACGTCATTCTGCCCGCATGGGGCTTAGGGCACGCATGCCTGTGGACCAGCACTAAACGCGTCGGCCCAGCATTAAATGCTCCTGCTGGGCCGCGTGGGAGGGCCCCACGAGGGTCCCGTATGGGGAGCTCCGGGACTCTTGCCACGTGTGCTTGCCACGTGCGCCTGGGGAAGACCCCCGAGAGGGGCCGGGGGCCCGACTGCTCGGGGATGGACCCTCGAGGGGTCCTCGGGGACAGACCCCCGAGAGGGGCTCGGAGTCCTCGCGCTCGGGGACGGACCTCCAAAGGGTACTTGGGGTCCCCCCGAGCGCGCCACTTAGCCGTTTCCACGGCGCGCTAGGCACCCTCCGATCCGGGTGGGACCCAGAACGTCTGGGCCGCTCGGGGAGCGGCTCGGGACGCCCCTTGGCGGTTGTGTGGCTATAGTGCTCGGGGGAAGACCCCCGGGCTTATCTTCTCAAGCCTCCCATCCACTGGTGACGTGGCATCGGGTTCGGCCCCTTGACCAACAGATTAGGGGACCCTGGGCCCCATATCGCCAACAGATACCTACTTAGGAGAGAACCTCCAGCAGTTTTTTGGCTTGGTAGACAGACTATTGCAGTGTAGTTCCCTTAGCATTTACAAGCTCTCCCCTGACACAGAGATGTACCTGAGTCATAGAGCGGTAGTTCACCTGTGACACAGCTGTGCCACTCAGGTATCTTTACCTCTAGGGTTTTAGGAAACTAGCACAGCAGTGTGCTAGGACAACCTAGTTTCACACTTGTGCAAAACTGCTGTTACAGGGCCACTGACCTCAAAGCATCAGTGCCACTGTCCAACACTCTGAGCATTTGAGCAATAGAACCTCCAATAATCATTGCTACTTCATCCTACTTGGTAGTACAGGTGTTTCCTAAGGACTCAAGAAAACTAGCAAACCTAGGCTCCAACTTCCACCAACTGTAGTCACGGCCCTTGACGCATCAAGCCACCATCACCTTGCTTGCAACTCCTTGCACAGCACCGGCTTCTTCACAGCTGTGGCACAACTGCCTAGCGCAGCTTGTCCTGGAAACCACCTTTGTGCTGTTGGGTGATCATCCTTTCCTGGATGAATCCTCTTTCTGGAACCTACTCATCCTGCTTACACTCATTGTAAACATTAGATTCCAGTTTGGGTTGCCATTAACCATCAAAACCACTTAGGGGCCTAGATGCTCTTTCAATCTCTCCCTTTTTGGTGGTTACTGGCAACCCATTCACACATATCAATTAAAGATTTGAATGAGTAGTACATGTGCATGTTGTCAGACTATACTCCCCCTGAAGCTGTGCATAAGAGATTTTGCTTTTGGAATGCAAATGCACAAGTTTGAATTAAAAACTTGAGTAGTATATTCTCACAACTTGCATTTCATCAGTTCAGAGTAAAAAAAAAGTATCATGAGTAATAGACTGAACTGAGTTGATAATGATGCAGCTTTAGAGTTTCTTTTAAGGCATCTTCTGAGTATTCATTTGATATGTGTTGTGATCAGAGCAAAAGGAAAATATTATCCACACATATCAGCATATGAACAAGAAGAAAACTACATCATTTCAAAAAGACAGTGTGCTCAAGACATAAGAAATCAGATTAAAAACAAGTCTTGATACACAGCAAAAACCAAAAGCTCTCCACTCCCCCTAAATCTCTCCCTTATATAAGCTTTTCTCCTGCTGCACTCTCCCCTTGCATGTCTCCTTCTTGCATCTCTCCCCCTTTGCCACTAAGACAGCAGAAAGGAGTTAAGGAAAAGAAGTTTCAGGTTGGCTTGGATCTCAAAAGCTAAAGAATCTCTGAGAGTTGAGTCTGCATTTGATCAACCTTGGCGTGCAGACTGGTTACTTCTTCTCAGAGCTGGAGATTCTCTTTGTGTAGAGCGGCAAACTGAGTAGACATGACCTTGTTCTGGTATGCTCTGGCAGCTGCTTGAGACATCAGAGAGGATGAGAGAGAGCCATCATCGGCTACCTGTGTCACAGATACCAGTTCAGCTAGGTCGGCTGCAGGAATATCAGCTGTGACACCAGTGGGTACTTGGGGTTGAGAGCTATGATCTTGAGGTGGCATCTGAGTTGCTGTTGGAACAGCTGTGTCACTGGGGCCGGGCACAGCTGTATCTATAATATCGCCAAAGAGGGCAGGAACATCAACTTCATCTAGATTATCATCAGCTTGAGGTCTGAGCTAAGTCTTGGATATCTTGATAGTTATATCAAACTCTGGCTCAGGTAGACCTGTCCTCTGAAGGATCATGTACATGATGTATGAGTCATACCTCATCTTAGCTTTCTTGTCTTTCTGTACTGCATCTATTTCATGAAAAATGAATCTGGCAATGTCAAAATGTTGATTCTTTGCTATGTGGACCAGCACTTGCCAGACAGGAGAATATACTGCATCTGTGTTTCCTCCTTTGGGTTGAATGGTAACATTTAGGATCTTCACAAGATGCTTTGCAGTGATTGTAATACCTTTGAAGTATACATGATCTGCTGGAGCATTTGCTGGGAAGGAGAAATTCCTTGGATAGAATTTTCTTCTCACTTCATTTGGTACTGGCTCCAATCTGAAAAGATTTGGCATATTGGGCTCCACAGGTGCTCTAAACAGACTGTTGAATTTTGGAGCTGTTATGGATAGGAGTTGGCCTCTTGTCTTCCAGATCATGATGTTTTGATTATCTTGTTCTACCCACACCATGGCATAGAACTCTCTAATCACTTCTAGATCATATCCTTGTTGTAGATTGCTCAGGAACTCAAGACCTGCTGCTTGAATAAGAGATGGAAGAGCACGCAGCCTAGAGTTTGAGAGAGCTTCCCAATCAATGGCTTTGCAATCTACAAATCCTTTAGCTGATAGGATTTCATGATAGACCCCCTTCTGTTTTTTATTGTGGAATCTGGGGTCAGAGCAAGCTAATTCAATATAATCCTTGACAATTGAGAAGTATGGATTAGTTGATCTCATCTTGATGTAAGCGTTAGAGCTTAGAGATGCAACCTTGCTCTTGGACCTCTTAGGGTCACACTTGGGTAGCTTGTTCCAAGCAGATCAGTGGCGCCCCCGGTTTTAAGGCCGGAAATGCTCATGTGATTACTGTACCGGTCCCTGGATCAGTAGCCGGCATACACAAGAACTTGATAGTGTCGTCATACATTACCGATTATTTTACAATACAAGCCATTTAGAGTCTTTAACATAATATGGCCTATTGGCCGAATTCAAAGTCTTGCAGCGGAAATACATAAAAGATACGTAAATAGACCCATCAATATGCCAAACCCTCAGGCAACTGACTGGGGAAACGCCCTAGCCCTCAAAGTCGGAATCTTCCTCGTCGGAGCAGAACTCTTCCTCTTCTTCTGGCCAAATCAACAAGCCAGGTGAGTACATTGAATGTACTCGCAAGCTACCCCCAAGGGAAGGAGTATACGGAAATAATTCATGCGGGGATATAACAAGGAATAGCTCTACCCTAAGTTGGTTGTTGTGCGGAAAGTAAGTTCTTAATTTAAATACTTGAATAGTAGATTCAAAAGCAATTTAGTAAAACTGTTTAAAGTAAAACGAACAGAATCCTCTTGAGGTAGACCCGGCTACCTCCTTACTATCGATCCTCGAGACAGCTCGGACCATACTACCCCGGGCAGTATGTCTAGCTTCTCCACGTAATGCTCAGCTGGCACTACCCTCAGTAGTACAGCGAGTCTTACACGCGCCCAGCCCGTGTTATCCCGGATAGCACGACTGGCGCCTCCTCTGGCAATTCCTTGCTACCAACCCTGTAGCGTAAATTGCCCTCTGTGGACACATCATGCCCACGTCCTTAATCCCTCTTCCCATGCTTTCGCAAACAAAAAAAAACCTAGTCTAACCAGTGTGTGGCCTTGCCAGTTCATGTCCATAACCGAGGACGCGGCTATTCGAATAGTTTTTAACACTCTGCAGAGGTTGTACGGCTTTACCCACAAGATGTAATTTCACTCCTGATGCCGAGCGCTAACAGATACACTACACAGAGTGTATTGGCAGGGTGATTACAACGAGACCTTCGCCCGCTTCCATACCAGAGTTGGACCCGCTAGGTGGTTGACCCACTTTTGCATCCCGGACCAAAAATGGGACTCCCCACCATTGTGTCGCATCAACACCTCACGCTTGGCGTAGGTGGATCTCTAGGACTTTAAACACCTAGCACAAACTCCCTACTTCCCACGGGTCCAAACCCTAATACTTGCCGGGGTACTAAGCCAAGTCCTTCCCATAAAGGACATGTGGACGTACGGTGAGGAACCGGTTTAGCGGCACTTAGGCTCGGTCCTTAACTGATTCGAGTAGGACTCCATTTCCCGACCCCATGTCGTCCCGGACGAACATGGCTCCATCCGATGCTCTACATCCCCGAACATCTCTTAACATTCCTACCCGAATCGAAACCATCTCCTCTTTTCTTTTGGTTTTTGATAATCCTTTATTTTTGAAAGTCACCTCGGACAGCACATGCTATCCGAGGGTTTGTTTTCCCATATCCCAACGGGATGAATAAAACTTGGTTTTTAACTATAGCAGGGCTAAGCGTGGTTAACACCTATAGCCTTAATTATCCGACGGTCGTGAAACGACCGATAAGTATACCTAGGGTTACAATGAGGGATATTCGGACCTAGGTATCGTGCAACTAATGGGTATAGCTATTTCTATAAAATATCGGTATTACTCACATAGCATGCAGAGTTTGTAAACAAAATATTCATAACTTCGCATATATGGGAGCTCAACATGATCAAAGTGGGGATGCTTGCCTGGCAGTTCCTGCTCTTGTTCCGAACGCGGGGGTGATGTCGAATCCTCCTGGCGCACGTACGTCGCTCCGTCAACTACGCGCCGAAGGAACATCGAATAAGAGGAAATCCAAACAACTCCAACAGAACCCAAATGACATGCATACTCAAGAGAAAGTCATGGTATTAGGGTTGGGTTAGGGTTTAGGACTTTGAAAGGTCGACCCCCGTTTCATCCAAGTGGTCGTTAAATTGAACGGTAGTTGTGCGGAAATCGGGGAGAGTGTATATGTAGGTTTAAATTAATGTAGAATTCTAATGTTCTAGGGTTTAGGTTTATGGGCATAAAGAAACATTCCGAGAGATGGGTATATGCGAGTATAACACATAAAATGATGGTGAAATGATTAGAGGAACAAGCATGGGTTTAGAATGTAGCTTCCCATTCATTTACTTCCGAGGCCATCTTTGCATTAACAATAATACTTTTAGGTATACTGGCAGGGAAAGAATGTTCATTTTGGAACTTTAGAAATTGGTGTATCAATATATGCATTCAAACCCTAAAGAAGAAAAGGATACTTCTATTTTAAATTTGTACTGTTTCAATGCAAAAAGAGGTCCAAATTTGATAATGCCTTTGAGCTAAGGGTTTGGAATAGCACTAATGCCTTTAGAGTTGACTCTGGGTACTGGACAATTGGTCGGAACAACTTGAACTGGTTAAACCAGGAATTAAACTAGTTTTGGAAATAAGGAATCGGTTCCCAGACGGATTACGCTTTCCCTAAATCAGCTACGTGCCTTACAGAGAAGAAAGCGGAAAAGAATGGGGCGTTTTCCCTTCACCGGCAGGGCCATGCCCTTGCCCGAGGCCCACCTGTCAGAACCGTGGCCACTTACCGATAGACCCCTGCCCGGACAGCCCTCACACAGGTCTTGCGCAGTTTGGACCACGAGGAACCGAAGCAGCGGCGCTGCCGGAGTGAAAAATGGATGTCTGCCCTCCGGTCGGCTTCAACAAGAATTTGTGATAGATTTCGGGTGAGGGGAGGAAGGGAAAAGCGGTGATGTAGCTGGTTTTGCTCCTGGAGCTCGAGAGCGCTTGGATTCTTCGGATCAGATCGGGTTGGAACAGGGGAGCGGTTGCGGCGGGGCGGTTGAGGCAGTTGACGGTTAGGGTTGTCGGAAAATTGGCACGGCGTGGGATCTAGAGGAAAGGGCGAGTGGGATCCGGCTTGGCCGAGGTGGCGAGCTTGCTGGGGAAGCTCGGTTGTTGCTGGAGCTTTTGGGTCATGCCATGGCGCCGGGTTGAGCTCGGGTGAGATGGAATCTCGGGTGGAGGATGGGGAAGAACTGGGCTAATGAAGGGCGGGCTGGCGACTGGGATGAAGCGTGAGCTCGGCCAGCTTCCCTTTAAATAGGTGGCGGCAGAGCGAGCTGGCCATAGCCATGGCGGGAGCTGGCTTGACCTCGGGATGGGACCTCGCCAGAGAGGATGGGCGGCTCTGCTCAGCTACAATGCCGGTGACGAGACCTAGTCAGAGCTTGGGCTGTGGCTACAGAGGGAGACGGGCAGCTGCAGCGCGCGGTGGCGTGGCAAGGACGGCGAGCTGTCTGGGTAGGGTGGCCGGGCTGGCAATGGGGCATGTCTGGAGTGCGGCTAGCGCATGTACGGGTCTGGCATGGGCATGCCACGGGGAGAAAACAACGTGGCCGAGATGTCTAACCATGCCACTAGCACTGAGGGATACGTGTCCAGCAAATAGGGAAGATTAGGCACCGACGGGGAATCCAGTTTGCTTGCACGGCTTGAATGCCCACACTGACGTGCCTTGGAACTTTAACCGGAATTGATAAAAATGCATACTGCCAAAGCTTTTCTAGAGTTGGTAGAATGGGGCTGCTGATGGAAATCTTCGTGTCACAGATGGTAACTCTCCGGTAGAAGGTTACTCACGATTTTACGCAACGGTATATTTTCGCCCTAGGTGTTCGATAGCGGCCATTCCAAATTTTTAAATTAGAGATGCCCATGTTTTCATATATTTGGACTCTAGGAAGTGTAAGGATCGTCGTGACAATTTATCGGAATTTTTGGAAACCTAATTTAATGGGTTGCAGTTAAAAGCTGATTTTATTCCTAGGGTTTATCTACTTTGTATACGAATATTTTTGAACTGGGTCCTATTATTTTATGTCATATCTGTGTTAAGTGTATTGTTGGATTGTCCCACGATTTATTTTGGAATTTTCTGAGGAGCCGAGGAATGTTAGATTCCGCGCTTAGGGTTTCTGAAGAAAATGGTTTAAATGGGACGGGGAGAAATCGAGGGCTGGAATTAGGGTTCCGGGTGTGCGGCAAGGGACGGAGAGTATACGAAATCCTTGGTAGGTCATCCATCTCGACTTAGGGTTGATTGGTGATGAGGTACCGCGAGTGCTCCGGTACATACGGTGCGTGTGTCATTTTATGTTATTTGCCGAATTAGGGTTTTATCTGGCTGGAGTGCGTGTGTGCGGGTTTTCGGTGTATTGAGTTTGTGACTAATGCAAATGCCCTAGCTACATGCGATGACATGCTCGAAATCAAGATCGGGAAAACTGGGCGTGACAAGATCTAGGCAGAAATTTCATCTGTCCTTGTTCAGTTCTCAGAGCAGAGGAGAATACATAGCTGTATTTTGATTCCAAGTCCTCCTCATCATCAGAATTTTCTGAAGAACTATCCTCTTGCTCTGCCTCTGCAGCTACTTCTGGTTCAGACTCTGTTGCAGCCTCTTGTTTTGACTCTGAGCTGGAAGAAGTTTCTTCAGCTACATACTCTTTGTCAGAGTCTGATCGAGGCTCCCTTGCTCTTGGACGGGTCACTGAAACACCCCTGCCTTCATCTGATATGCTTTTAGAGCTTTCTTCTGCTACAGCTGGGTCACTGGCCTGTGCCACAGGTGGGGACTATGAGGGATGAGCAACAGGTGAAGTGACCTCGGTGTCACCAGGCTATGACACCGATTACAAAGGCAGTTGTGGAGCTTGCACTGGGGCATCGGCTGCCTGAGGCACAGTTGGTTGGGATAGCTGTGGAGATGTAGTCTGAACAGCTTCTGAAGCCTTATCTGTTCTAGCCTTGAGTGATGAAGAGGGGGCATGAACCTTTTCTGCAGCCAGTTCCTCTGTCTTAGAAACTAGGAACTGAGAAGGGGATATTGGTCTATGCACATCCAAAGAAGAGAGAGTCTCAATACTGATTGAGCTGGAACTCTTCTTCCTTTTTCTTTGATAGGTGTGCATTGTTGCTTTAGCTGTGTCAGCCACCTGTGCCACAGGTGGTGACATCGCCTTCTTTAGCTCCTTCAGAATCTCCTGTTGTTGAACTAGCTGTTTTTCATCGATGGTTTGGAGCTCCGTGAGGTTTCAGAGATGATAGCAATCTCAGCATCTAACTGCTCCTGGACTTGGGTGCATCAGAGATTACTATAGTTGTAGATCTCCTTCTTGTGATGCGACGATTTAGCATGGCTGCTTCAGATTCTTTTCTGAGCTCAGGAGACAGCAATTGTCGCTTGATTCTGATTTGTTCCTTCAGAGCATTCCTAGCAGGTCCTATGGGCAGATTTTTCAATGTAACCATCAGTTCAGACATCTGTTGAAGAAGATGATGATCCCTGGCATCAGAACTGCGAACCTCAATGGGTTTTGATGTTGAAACTGGTTGAGAGCTGTAAGAGAACATTTTCTGCCTCTCAAGGATTAGCTGTTTCAAAACATTTTTAGCAGATGCTGAGGTGGCTGCCTGCATCTGAAAATGCAAATCTGCAATTTCTCTCAAAAGAACCTTATCTTCATCTGTTGGCTCTGGAATAGCATAAGATATTGGCCTAGACTGTACTAACAGTTGAAGGTTTTTAGCAGAGAACAGCTCGAGAAGTTGCTTCTTCACCCTTTCATCTGTTTCTGCAAGGATCTGTTCTGAAAGATTGTCCATCTCTTCTAAAATGACCTTGTCATTTTCAATGATAGCTTCTTGGATAGAGGGATCAATTTCCTCAGCCTGAGGCTCTTGGATAGATAGACTGCCCCTTGGCAGCACTACATTTGCAACAGAGGTCTTCTTGACGTTCCTTACAACTTGCCTGGGCTTCTTAGCAGCAGCTTTGCTCAAGACTAATTGACTAGCATTTGATGAGGATCTTGTCCTCTTGGATAAGACTGGCTGTGTTGAACTGGACTGACTAGTTTTAGATGCTGCAGTAGCAGCTTTCTTTTCAGCAGCTTTTTCTTGCACGTAAGCTTTCTGCTGAACTCTTCTTCTCTGAAGAGCTTCTTCTCTGTGCCTCAGCCTCTCTCTCTCTTGGTCAGAGTCAGAGATAATCATCTCTCTGCTCTTCGGGATCTGACCATTTGAGACCACTGTCCTCTCTTTTTGAACCTAAAGACATCTGTAGAAATGAGAAAGATGAGGAAAAATAAGGAAAGAGATGCTCCCAAATGCAGAAGATAATAGCTGTGTTGTCCACTTGTGTGTGGACAAGGTGGCACAGGTGAGGACTTAGAACCAAACTAAGGTCTCTGCCCGTTGAATAGGCACACCTATGTGACAAGTGAGACCATAGCGGTGACACAGCTATGCACGGAGGCGGAAGGCAGATTCATGAAAACTAGGGTCTAACAACAATTTACCCCTCAGTTTCGAGCTAGATGAGATCAGAATGCTAAACATAAGCAGAACCAACCCTAATCAAGGACAATGCGTTACTGGATTAAGCTCTTGAGCGGATGCATAGACATGAAGCTAGGTTTAAATGCAATAAGGGTTGGCTGATGCTTACTTTGATCGAAAACTTCTCAAGGCGCAGATGAAAAGGTGTTGGAGCACCTCGGAAAGCTTCTATGAAGAGATGAAAATCTTTGGTGGGACGAAAACTGCGATTTTGTCGAAAACTCTTGAAATTGGCGCTCAGCGGAAGTTTGGGGTTACTGTGTCCGAACAGGGTTTTCTGGGAACCGCAAGTTTCTTTATATAGGCCGAAGGGTTTTTAAGGTGGCTGTGTCACAGCTGATTAGAAGACCGGTGACACAGGTGAGTTAAAGGATACCCTGAGACCTATGGAATTCAAAGGAATTCACCTGAGACACAGATGGATGACTCAGGTGACAAGTTTTTTTTTGGAGCACCAGAATAGAGAGAATTTGATAAGAGAGAAAGCACTTGAGCACTATTAGAGGATCTTTATGAAATCTTCCCAATGTCAGTTGCCAGAAAGTCAAACAAGAAAAGCTAAAACTGACAAGAGTTGATTTTGAGAAACCAGATAGGAAAATATGTACACCGAAGATGTGCACAAACAGCTCAGCAAAAACTCTCAACTCTAAGCATACCTGTAACACAGGTAGGTTACACAGATGAAAAACACAGACATCATAAATAGAATGAACATATGAGCTAGATACCAAGCAAACCTTTTATAGCAAGTTTGAGACATCAATGATATTCAATTCACTCCTCAGAGCACAGAAACTAGTCTCGTCTAAAGCCTTGGTGAAAATATCAGCTAATTATTTTTCTGTCCTTACATGGCATAGCTGTATGTCTCCCTTCTCCACATGATCTCTAAGGAAGTGGTGCCTCACTTCTATGTTTTTGGATCTTTGATGGTGTACTGGGTTGTTGGCTAACTTGATTGCACTTTCATTATCACAGAAGAGGGGTACTTGATCAAAAGATATGTTGAAATCTTTCAAGGTCTGCCTTATCCATAATAATTGAGCACAACAACTACCAGCAGCTATATACTCAGCTTCTGCAGTGGAAATGGCTACTGAGTTTTGTTTCTTGGATGACTGGGACACCAAGGAGTGCCCTAGGAATTGACAAGTACCTGAGGTGCTTTTTCTGTCAACCTTACACCCTGCATAGTCACTATCAGAATAGCCAACTAGCTCAAAATTTGCACCTTTGGGGTACCACAAGCCAAACCCTAAAGTTTGAATCAAATATCTCAGAATCCTGCGTACTACCACTCTGTGACAGTCCTTAGGGTTAGCTTGGAATCTAGCACACATGCATACACTCAATATAATATCTGGCCTAGATGCACATAAATATAACAAGGAACCTATCATGGATCTGAATTCTTTCTGATCAACAGATTTACCTTTAATGTTTAAGTCTAGATGACCATTAGTTTGAATGGGAGTGTGAATGGACTTTGCATCCTTCATGCCAAACTTGGTGATGATGTCCTTGGTGAACTTTTCTTGTGAGATGAATGTCCCTTCCTTGAGTTGCTTGATTTGAAGTCCTAGAAAGTACTTGAGTTCTCCATCCAAAGACATCTCAAACCTCTTGGTCATATCTTGCTAAACTCATCACTCATTGAACGGTTAGTACTACCAAATATTATGTCATCGACATAAATTTGGCACACAAATAAGTGCTTTCCATTTTTCTTAGTGAATAGAGTTGTGTCTACTAAGCCCATTTTAAATCCATTTTTGATCAGAAATTCTTTCAGTGTATCATACCATGCTCTAGGTGCTTGTTTTAGACTATAGAGTGCTTTGTGCAATTTGTAGACATCATGTGATTTCTTAGCATCTTTAAAACCAGGTGGCTGCTCGACATATACTAGTTTAGAAAGTTTACCATTTAAGAAGACTGACTTCACATCCATTTGGTAGAGCTTGATGTTATGATGAGCAGCATAGGCAAGTAGAATCCTGATGGCTTCAAGTCTTGCTACTGGAGCAAATATTTCACCAAAGTCAAGACCTTCCACTTGAGTGAAGCCTTAAGCAACTAGTCTGACTTTGTTCCTCACCAACAGTCCATTTGTGTCTTGTTTGTTCCTGAAGACCCCTTGGTTCCAATGACATTGTGGTCATAGGGTCTTTCCACCAGGGACCAGACTTGATTTCTTTCAAACTAGTTTAGCTCTTCATGCATGGCATTTATCCAATCAGCATCCTTGAGAGCTTCATTTACATTCCTAGGTTCAACACTGGAGATAAAAGAGTAATGTTCACAGAAATTTGCAATATGAGAACGAGTAGTCACTCCCCTATTAATGACACCAATGATTTGGTCAACAGGGTGATCCTTCTGCAGCCTACTGATCACAAGGGGTTCAGGGTCAACCAGCTATGTCACAGCTGTTGGTGTTGCCTGTGACATAGCTGGTTCTTCCTGTGACACAGCTGGTTGAGACAGGTCCTCTGCATCCAGTTGATTATTAGCTGGGTTGTACTCGAGCTCGATGTCTTGCTCTCCAGTGTCTTCAACCAGTGATGGAGCCGGTGGTTCATGATCACTTGCTGAGGCAGATTCCTCCTTGACAGTAGGTATGATCTCACCAGTGGATTTCTTAAAAATATCCTTGCTACCTACATCATTAGCAACTTGCTCTCCTTGGGAGCCATAAGACTCATCAAAGTCCACATCTATAGATTCTTCAACAACCTTTGTGGAGGTGTTAAAAACTCTATAGGCATGGGAGTTAGTGCAATAACCAAGGAAAATACCAACATCAGATTTAGCTTCAAACTTAGAGAGGCGTTTGTCTTTCCTAAGTATGTAACACTTACAACCAAATATTCTGAAGTATGAGACAGTTGGTTTGGAGTTGGTGAGCAGCTCATAAGGAGTCTTCTTGAGTAGTGGATGTAGATATATCTTGTTGATGGAGTGGCAGGCAGTGTTGACAGCTTCAGCCCAAAATCTTGGTGAAGTCTTGTACTCATTGAGAAGTGTTCTTGCCATCTCTATCAATATTCTGTTCTTCCTTTCTACTACACCATTTTGCTGTGGAGCATATGGACTTGAGAATTCATGCTTGATTCCATGCTTGTCCAGAAATGCCCCCACCATAGAATTCTTAAATTCACTTCCATTGTTACTCTTGACTTTTACCAGATTTACCTTCCACTCATTTTGCACTCTGACTATGAGATGCTTGAATTTCTTGTAAACCTGTGTCTTCTCCTTCAAAAAGAACACCCAAGTATAGCGGAAAAAATCATCTACAATGACAAAACCATACTTGTTACCTCCTAAGCTCTCATATGTAGTAGGACCAAATAGGTCAATGTATATGAGCTCAAAAGGAGTGGTGATGGTCATAATGTTCTTGGGACGATGGGCAGCTCCAACTTGTTTGCCGGCTTGATATGAGCTGCAGGACTTGTCCTTCTCAAACTTCACCTTTTTCGGCCCTATGACATAGTCATGTTTGCTTAGCTTGTTGAGAAGCTTCATCCCTGCATGTCCTAGCCGCCTGTGCCACAGCCAGCCGACACTGGACTTGGCCATGAGGCTGCAGGCTATTCATTGAAATTAACAATGTACAATTTTCCAGACCTGCATCCTTTGAACACTTGTGAATCATCAGATAGTTTAGAGGCTATAACCTCATTAGGATAGAAAGTGACTTTCATACCTGTGTCATATACATAATATTTGATAAAGAATGATGTTCTGATATGGCAACTTTACCAATACCATTTACCTTTTCCTTGGAGTTATCTGCATAGATCACATGTTTGCTGGGTAGATTCTCATTTGTGATCTCTACAAACTCCTCTTTTCCTCCAGTCATATGTTGTGTACATTCATTATCCACAATCCAATCAGTTCCACTGGAGACAATGTCCTGCAAGTTTAGTTATGCGACTTAGAGACCCAAACTAGTTTGGTTCCCCTAGTAACTTTGTCATATGCAGAAACAACAGTAATAAGGTTAGCAAGTTCGTTTCTAGAGTTCACAGCCTTAGCAATGGATGATATAACATAAATCCTTTTTGGCTGACTATCACCTGCAACCTTAGCTTAAGAGTTAGTGAACAGTGCAAGCTACCTATGACACTTGTGTGCCCACAGCTGTGTGAGGTACCGGTAACACAGGCAACAATAGCCTTAGGTACCTAGATAGCAGGAGACCATTTTTTCAGGTGCTTGCGACCCACATACTTGGCCACTATCTTGCATTTACTGTCCTTTTGCAGAACATAGGATGGGTTAGATGGAATGTTCACCACATTCCTGTTTTTCTGCTTGTGACCAATAAAGTTGTTGTCATTTGTACCTGCCTGTCTCACAAACTTAGCTGCAAGATTAGGGTTAGTGATAGCAGGCAGTTTATTTTTGTTCATAGCAGGAGTATAACCCAGGCCCTTCCGCCATCATTTTTTCTGAGCATCTCAGCTCTAATCATCTGATAGTTTTGCATGCCAATGTTGGCAGTGCAAAGACATTTCCTCATTAGCCTCATAATTTCTACAAGCTCCTCCTTAAGCTTGTTGTGCTCAGCTGCATCCACAGAGTTAGTTGGAATTGAGGTTGAGGCCTCATTTGAGTTATCAGTTGCAACACCTGTGGATGTTAGAACATTTATGCGAGCAGCACAGTTTAAACAAGTTTCAACAGTTGTAGGAGCAGGCAGAGATGCAATATTAGAAACAATAGGAGAGTTAGTATTATCAATGCATGTGGCCTGCATTGCCTTGAGCTCCTCATGCTCCTTGAGGAGAAGCTCATGAGCTTGCTTAAGCTTGTCATGAGCAATCTCCAAATTCTCCTGATCCAGTCTGAGGTTCTCCCTGTCATCCATAACCTCATCGCAGGTTTCTCTGAGCTCTCTGAGCTTATCCCTTAGGGATATGTTCTCCTTCCTCTCCTTGCCATAAGCCTTATCTGTTCTTTCCAAGATACCCATTAGTTCAACATAATCAGGAAAGTCATCCTCAGTAAGTACCTTAGATTCTTTGGCCATGAGGCAAAGAGGAGCAGAGATGGATGACTGCTGGTCAGCCTTGGCATTGATATTGGAGCTGTGTGACTTGGCTGTGTCACAGCTGGCCACATCAGCCATGCTGATGGCAATGCCTGCAACTTCTTCTTCCTCTTCTGGTTCTTCCTCTGAGCCTGAATCATCAGATATCCAAGCTTGTCCAACATATGCTCTTGCGGTAGCTTTATTCTTGGCATAAGTTGGATGCTTGTTGTTGAAAGTTTTCTTCCTCCCATGGAAGTCTTTCTTCTTCTTGCATTAGCTATTATCCTTTTCTTGGCTGGACAATCAGCAGTAAAATGTCCTTCTTTGCCGCACTCAAAATATTTATTGTCCTTGACCAGCTTCTTCCCTTTAAATCTGTCACTTGAGCCAATTTGCTTCTTCTTTCTATAGAATTTTCTGAAGTTTTCTTGTGAACAGATTTAGCTTAGTTTCTTCTCCACTGGTCATCTCCCCATCTAGATCATCACTGCCTTCACTTTCAGGTAGTGAAGTTGAGGCAGTGGTCTTCAGTGCAATATTCTTCTTGAGTGTGGTGAGTAAACTGTGCTTGCTTTCCTGCGTTAACTCCATTTCATGTGTTAGTATCCTCCCTACACCTCAGTGGGCTTCATCTGATCAAAGCTATCTTTCTCTTTGAGCATCAGAACGAGAGTCCTGTAGGGCTTTGGCAGCACTGATAGGAATTTCTTGATCACATCTTCATCATCAACTCGATTTCATCCAAATGCCCTTAATTGATTTGTGATGATTGTGAGTCTTGAGAACAGGAAATTTATGTCTTTACCATGCTCATACCCAAATCTTTCCAGCTTTGATTCTAGCAGGCTTCTCTTGGACTTTTTCAGAGTGTTGCTGCCCTCATATATCTGCTCTAAAGTGTCCCAAATTTTCTTGGCAGAATCCATTGTGTTGACTCTGTTGAAGTCATGTTCTTGAAGGCCCATGAAAATGGCAGTGACAGCTCTTGCATTATTCTGGATATTTCTTTTATCGTTAATGCTTGGTATTATGGTGTCTTCTAACCTGTAGCCTGCATTCACAACCTCCCAAACATCTGGGTCTATAGCGATAAGATGCATTTGCAACTTCTTTTCCAGAATGCATAGTTAGTTCCATCAAACATAGAGATTTTACCCTCATAGCCTGACATCTTTAAACTCTGGCTGTTAGGCCAATTCAAAGAGCAACCTGCTCTGATACCAATTGAAAGGATCATAGGTGCCGACTAGAGGGGGGTGAATAGGAGGCTAACCAATTTTAGACAAATTCTTCTCTTTATCAAGATTAAGGCTTAACAGGTTGAAGGGTTGAGCCAGCTGTGTGACAGGTCAACTACACAGACAGTATTATATAGGCAAATTAACACATAACTGTCACACAGGTGGCTAACCCAGGTAAACAGAAAAACACTAAACAGATGAATGACAGATGGCTGTGTAACAGATGACTCTCACAGATATAAGAAAGAATTGCAGCTAGATGAATATGACAATGATTCACACAAGCATGGAAATCAGATGAGCATGTAAGTGCTGAATGTAAAGCACTCAGAGAGACAATGGATTTTGTCACCGAAGTTCCCACTCTTTTCGGAGATGGTACGTCTCCGTTGGAGAGGCTACTCCGAAGAGATCGCCAACACTGAATCGTGCTTGTTCTCCGAGTACCTGAGTTTTTAGGTCTCTTTCTCTTGCTTGTGGAAGTCCTTTCGCCTTGCAGTAGGTAGACCTCAAATCACCTTCATAGACTACTGCACCAGTCCACACAAGCTTGGGTGGTCACAGCAACTCCTACACCTGTCTAGGAGTAGACACTCCAAGAAAGAATCTGCAACAACAACTCTTGGAGGAACCAGTGCTCACTGCTCAAAGCACTAACTCTCACTTGAACCAAGACTTTGGAAGGTTTGCTTCTGTTCAGGAGAAAAGAGATTTGCAACGGTCAAAAATGGATTGCAGAGATTTGGCAAAGGTTCTTATCTGAGACCTCCCCTGGTCCTCTATGTATAGAGTCCACAGGCACCTGACCGTTACACTCATACCACGTAGGATTAAGTGGGTCACCGGTGACAGGCACCGGTGAGGCAGCTAATCACAACGCACAATGGTAACCGGCTCAGGCAGACCAACACCTATGTCACCGGAGGCTGACACAGGTGAAACCCTAACTGACGTAGCCTCACTACTTAGCCCGGTCTAGGCACACTACATGCCCTCAGCGCACACACCCACTCTGATACCTACTTAGGAGAGAACCTCTAACAATCTTCTGGCTTGGCAGACAGACTATTGCAGTGTAGTTCCCTTAGCACTTACAAGCTCTCCCCTGACACAGAGATGTACCTGAGTCATAGGGCAGTAGTCCACCTGTGACACAGCTGTGCCACTCACGTAACTTTGCCTCTAGGGTTTTAGGAAACTAACACAGCAGTTTGCTAGGACAACCTAGTTTCACATTTGTGCAAAACTGTTATTACAGGGCCACTAACCTCAAAGCATCAGTGCCACTGTCCAACACTCTGAGCATTTGAGCAATAGAACCTCCAATAATCATTGCTACTTCATCCTTCTTAGTAGTACAGGTGTTTCCTAAGGACTCGAGAAAACTAGCAAAACTAGGCTTCAGCTTCCACCAACTGTAGTCACGGCCCTTGACGCATCAAGCCGCCATCACCTTGCTTGCAACTCCTTGCACATCATCGGCTTCTTCACAGCTGTGGCACAGCTGCCTAGCGCAGCTATCTCCTTGTCCTGGAAACCACCTTTGTGCTATTGGGTGATCATCCTTTTCTGGATGAATCCTCTTCCTGGAACCTACTTATCCTGCTTACACTCATTGTAAACATTAGATTCCAGTTTGGGTTGCCATTAACCATCAAAACTACTTAGGGGCCTAGACGCTCTTTCAGCTGTCTCCGTTTTGATGGAGGGAACATGCAACTCCTAGAGAAAAACTCCAGCCGGGACAATGTCCCGATTGGACCCCAGCATGGCGAGTGCATCTGCAGCCTCATTGTCTCTGCGGAGGACATGCGTGATCTCGAGGCCGTCGAACATGGCTTCGAATTTGCGCACCTCTTGGCAGTAGGCTTCCACGGCTGGGTCTCGGCACGACCATTCCTTCATAACCTGCCTGACCACCAGTTCGGAGTCTCTGCGGGCGAGGAGCCAGCGAATGCCGAGTGAGGTCACGATGCGTAAGCCGTGTAGTAGGGCTTCATATGCGGTGGCATTGTTGGATGCCGGGAAGTGGATCTGTAGCACATACTTGAAGCGTTCCCCTTTCAGAGAAATGAGAACGATGCTAGCCCCCGCGCCCTGAAGCATCAGTGAACCGTCAAAGTAAAGCATCCAATGTTCCTGGTCAATGACTGAGGGCGGGGATTGGACTTCTATCCACTTGGCCATGAAGTTGGCGAGAGCTTGAGACTTGATAGCCGTGCGGGGGGCATAAATTATGCTAAACGCCATTAGTTCCATCGCCCATTTGGCAATCCTTCTTGTAGCGTCACGATTGTTGATGATGTCAGCGATTGGGAAGGAACTAACTACCATAATCGAGTGTCCTTGGAAGTAGTGGACTAGCTTCCGAGATGTGATCAACACCACATATATGATCTTCTGTATTTGTGGGTATCGAGCCTTGGACTCGGAAAGTACTTCACTGACGAAGTAGACCAGGCGCTGAACCTTCTGGATGTGGCCTGGCTCGGAGCGTTCAACAACCAAGATGGTACTGGCCACCTGGGTAGTTGTTGCAATATAGAGGAGCAGTGGGTCATTGGGCATTGAGGAAACCAGCACCGGGGGCATGGTTAGGAACTTTTTCAACCCGTCGAGGGCGTCTTGAGCATCAGATGTCCAGGTGAAGGTGTCCGATTTCTTCATGAGCTTGTCGAGGGGCAGGGCCTTTTCACTGAGTCGAGAGATGAATCGGCTCAGGGCCGCCATACACCGGTCAACCGTTGGACATCCTTGAGGCTTTTTGGTGGCCCCATCCTGATGATGGCGTCGATCTTCTCCGCGTTAACCTCGATTCCTTTTTCAGAAACAATGAAGCCCAGTAGCTTTCCCGAAGGCACTCCGAAAATACACTTTTCCGGGTTGAGCTTCATGTTGAATCGCCTAAGGTTGGAGAAAATTTCCCCCCAAGTCGGTTAGGAGGTCCTCTTTCTTCTCGGACTTAACCACCACGTCATCGATATAGGCCTGCACGTTCTTGTCGATTTGCTCCTGGAGGCAGCATTGTATGCACCATCTTAATCTCATCATCCTCCTTCATCTTGATCTGATGGTAGCCCAAGTAGGCATCGAGAAAACACAAAATTTCGCAGCCAGCGATGGAGTCGATCACCTGGTCGATGCGAGGCAATGTGAATGGGTCTTTGGGACATGTCTTATTAAGGCTTGTATCATCAACGCACATCCTCTATTTTCTATTCTTTTTGTGAACAAGAACTAGGTTCACTAACCAGTCGGGATGGTACACTTCTTTAATAAAGCCAGCCGACAAAAGCTTTGCTATCTCTTCTTCTATTGTTCTACGCCTATCCTCAGCAAAACACCGAAGGCGCTGCTTGACCGGTTTGGAATCCGGCCGAACGTTTAGAGAGTGCTCGGCAGCCTCCTTTGGGACTCCAGGCATGCCAGAAGATATCCATGCAAAGATGTCCCGGTTGTCGCAGAGGAAGCTGACGAGCGCGCTTTCCTATTTGTCGCTAAGCACAATCCCAATCTGCGTCGTTTTGGTGGAGTCTTCCGGATCGAACTGGATTGCCTTGGTGTCCCGCGCTGACTGGAAGGATGTCGATGCTGAAGCTGTCTTGACCAGGGGTGCTTCCTCGACCACAGCTGACTTGAGGTTGTCAAGCTCGACTGCTGTGATTTGGGCTATGGCGAGGTTGCAGTTTTCCAGGTCACATGCATAGGCGTGCTGGAAGTTGCTTTGCACCGTTATTATCCCGTGGGGACCCGGCATCTTGAGCTCAGGTAGACATAACTGGGGACAGCCATGAATTTGGCGTAGCAGGGACGCCCTAGGATAGCGTGATACGAGCCTGGGAAGTCGACGACCTCGAAAGTGAGGGTCTCGGTCCGGAAGTTGTCGAGCGTACCGAAAGTGACCGCCAAGGCGATCTCCCCGAGTGGCTTTGCCAGCTTGCCGGGTACAACCCTGTGGAAAGGTGCACCGGTGGGCATGACCTCTGAGCGAGGAACCTTCATGTCATCTAGAGTCTTGACGTAAAGGATGTTCAAACCACTCCCTCCGTCCATGAGGACCTTGGTGAGTCAGACGCCACGTACGATTGGGTCTACCACCAAGAGGAACCTTCCAGGATGGGGTATGTTGTCGGGATGATCCGAGCGGCCGAACGAGATTATGAACTCAGACCATCGCAACTATTGGGGTACTGCAGGTTCGACCGCATTGACTTCACGGTCGGTGAGCTTCTGGCGACGCTTGGATTCATAGCCGTTCGGGCTGCCGAAGATCATAAGGCATGCATTCTCCTTTGTGAATTCGTCACCCTCGTCTGGGGGATGATCCTTTTTGTTCCGGGTGGGGGCGAAAGGCTTGTTCAAATTCTTTAAGAGATTGCAATCACGTGTGAGATGATTGGACTTTGGGCCGTGGAAGTGACACAGCTGGCTTATCATCCCCTCAAAGTGGCGTTGCCACGCTGAGGTCGACGCTGGGAAGCGCGCTCAACAGCAGCAACAAGGTCTCCACTCTTGCGCTTCCGGTGTTTTTTCTTGGGCGACCTGAGACGATCTCTTGGTTCGGGACACTCGGGAGCCTTGCCCTTCCCCTTGTCGTCTTTGGTCGCACTGCGAACAGCTTCTTCACCAGTCGCGAAGTTGTTTGCAATATTGAAAAGCTCGTGCATCGTCTGAGCATTCTTACATGCAATCTTATGGATGAGATCTGTGCTTCGGACACCCTTGGAGAAGCAGTGATGACGTCGCCCTCCCGGATTTCCGGCAGAGAGTTTTTCTTCTTGGAGATGCGTTGAATGTACTCTCTGAGGGGCAGGTTGGTCAGTCAAGCTCGTGCCGAGTCGGCTAAGAATAGGGGCAGGTAATGAATTGCAACATAATCGTTCCCTCCATTAGTTCTACACGCCGTGTAGTAATCAGCCAACCAGATGTCTGGCCGAGTCTCGCCCGTACACTTATCGATTCCGGTGACTCAAAATCGTGGCGGGAAGACGGCGTTGCAGATGCGGGAGCCGAATGCCTTCGGACCCGCGTAGGCCATGTCAGGGGGAGTCGGAGAGCGGCGTTGGTTAGCAACGCGGCTGTCACCATGGCAGCCGTCGCGGTTGTCTCTCGCGGCATCCCGTTGGGCGTGGCGCCCGGTCTCGGGAGCGATCCGTCCGTCGCGATTGGGTCCGAGTCGGCTGTGGGCTGACCCGGTGGGGTGATTGTTTTTCCCGGTGCCATGCTGAGCGCGGCGTCTTGCGTCGAGGGTGTCCCGTGCATCGCGGTCCTGTCCAAGTCGGTTACGGACCGACCCAGCACGGTGACCCTCGGTAGCGTGTGAATTCCCCAACGGGAAAGAACGCTGACTCCGAGTGTTCGAAGGGGAAGCCGCGCTATCCCCGGAAATCCCGGCCTGTTGGAGAGCCGCCTCTTCCATCAGGATCCGGAGCCGTCGGAGTTCGTCGTGACCTAGGGTCCCCTCAGGGATGTTGATAGCTCGTGCCGCTACTGTGGCGGCGACGAGGTTATGACTGGGGAGCGGAAATATTGGGACGCCCTCTCTTTTATGCATGCGGAGTGTGTTGTTGACTTGGTGCCCTCGATCTCGCATGTCATTGTTGCGTTGTCGTTCCTCACGTTGACGAGCAAGCACCGTCTGCTGCTCGGCCACTCTCCTCCTTGGCTAGAAGGCGGAGCCGAGTGACTGCAAGCTGTTCGGGAGTTTGATCCTCGATAGGTATCACCTGGTCATCATCGTCGGCTAACGCCTCCGGGTCAGCCATGAAGACCTCCCGGGAAGGGTGATGGCTTCCCGAGCTCTCAAAGTCGTTCGAGTCGTAGTCGAGGATGGGCAAGAGAGAATCGATCATGCCTACCAGTCAGGATCTCGGCTTGACGGATGAGGATCCGTGTTCAAGCAAAAAATCCAACTTGGACATGACCTCATCCTCGGAGATAGCTGTCGGAGCTATCGCCTTGGAGGCAGATCCCTGTAGGGAAAGTGATGCAGACTCCGCCGATCGGCTAGGAGCCGAGTCGCAGAGGTGGAGTTTGCCGAGCTTGTTAGCGATGAAGTTCAGTTTCCCGAATCGGAAAACTTCTCCAGGATCGGCGACGGAGCTCAGGGAGCCAAGGAATATGACTCGGCCCGGAGCGAAGTTGCTGTCGTTGTTGAAAAAACCCATCTGGATCTGGTCAGATGGATCTACACACATAGCCCCTACCTGGCGTGCCAACTGTCGGTGTTCTAATCCGGCAATAATGAATGCGGGGCAGTGCATGCGTAGTAGATCTAGATGGGTGCACACGAGACACAGAGTTTGAGCAGGTTCAGGCCCTCGGAAGGAGGTAATACCCTACGTCCTGTGTTTGGTGGATGATATTGCTTGTATCCCGGGTGCCGCAAGACCTTGAGAATGGATCTCAGGGGTGCTAGGTTTATGTGTCTAAGAGATTGCTAGGTTGCTCAATAGCTTGAGAGCTTCTATATGAATCTACCAATCGGGGGATCCCTTCCTGGCCTTATATAGTTGTCGCGCCCCCGGTTTTAAGGCCGGGTGCGCTCCTGTGAATACCGTACCGGTCCCTGGATCCGTAGCCGGTACGCACAAGAACTTGATAACATCGTCACACAATACCGATTTTATTACAATACAAGCCATGAAGGTCTTTTAACACAACAGGGCCTATTGGCCGAATAAAAGTCTTGCAGCGGAAAAATAAACACACGTAGATAGACCCATCAGTATGCCAAACCCTCAGGCAACTGACTGGGGAAACGCCCTAGCCCTCGTAGTCGGTGTCTTCCTCGTCGAGGCAGAACTCTTCTTCTTCTTCTGGCCAAATCAACAAGCCAGGTGAGCACATTGAATGTACTCGCAAGCTATTCCCCACCGGGGAGAATATACGGCGATATTTCATGCAGGGTATAGCAATATAAACAGCTCTAGTCTAGTTTAATACTTGTGCGGAAAAGTAAGCTTTTATGTAAATACAGATATAATAGATTCGAAAGCGGTTTTATAAAGATCATTATAGAATTTAAAGAGTTTTTCTCATCTACGGGCGAGTCCGCTCAGTCCATACTACCCCATGCAGTATGACTAGCGTCTCGATTCACTGCCCAGCCTGCACGTTCCCGAATAGTGCAGCTAGCGTCCTTAGAACGGTGCTCAGCCTCTGTTATCCGACAACATGGCTAGCTCCCGCTGGACTCCCGGCTCAGCCCATACTGCTTCGTCAGTACGGCTAGCCTTTCCTCCTGCAATTCCTTGCTACCAGCCTGTAGCGTAAATTGCGCACTGTGGGCACGTCGTGCCCACGTCCTTAATCCCTTTTCCCACCTTTCGCAAACAAAACCTGGTCTAACCAGCGTGTGGCCTAGCCAGTTCATGTCCATGACCGAGGACGCGGCTATTCGAATAGTTTTTAACACTCTGCAGAGGTTGTACGGCTTTACCCACAAGATGTGAACTCACCCTTTTTGCCGAGCGCTAACGATACACATCACGAAGTGTATTGGCAGGGTGGTCACAACGAGACCGTCGCCCGCTTCCATACTAGAGTTGGACCCGCTAGGTGAATACCCAAGTTTGCGTGCCCCGGATACCGAATTCCGGACACCAAATTGGGGCTCTCCACCTTTGTGTCGATCAACACCCAAACGCTACGCGGCAGTGGATCTCTAGGACTTTTAAGCACCTAGCCACGACTCCTAACTTCCCACGGGTCCAAACCCTAATACTTGCCGGGGTACCAAGTCAAGTCCTTCCCATAAAGGACATGTGGACGTACGGTGGTGGAACTGGTTTAGCGGCACTTTAGGCTCGGTCCTTAACTGATCCGAACAAGACTCCATTCCACAACTCACGATCGTCCTCGACGATGTGCCATTATCAATTCCTCTACAGCCTCCGGCTGCTCCTAACATTCTTGCCCGGATCTAAAACATCTCCGATTTTTTTTTGGGTTTAGGGTCTCGTCAGACCCTTCTTTCAAAAGTCACCCCGGATATCCCAGTATATCCGAGGGTTTTATTTCCTGTACCAATTAAGGATTTCAAAATTTTGGGTAAAACTTATTTTAACTATAGCAGGGCTAAGCGGGGCTTACAGCCTATAAATCCTAATATTTTTGTCGACTCGAAATAGTCGACTAATATCCCTAGGGTTTCAAGGATAGGAAGTTCGGTCCTAAGCTTAGTGCAGCTACTAGGAATAACTTTACTAATAAAATAATGTGGTATTAAAATATAGCATGCAGGATTTGCAAACAAAAATAATAACGTTCATAAATATAGGATCCGGCATGATCAAGGGGGGGGAATGCTTGCCTGGCAGGTCCTGTTCCTGTTCTGTACGCGAAGGCGACGCCGGTTCCTCCTGTCGCACGTACGTCTCTCCGTCAACTACGCGTCGATTAAAAACAACGAATAAGAAACGATCCAACATTCCGATAAAGTCAAACAACATGCAATACCAAATTACTCGAGGAACTACTTATGATTTTTGGGGTGATTAGAAAAAGAATCTAATTAGGGTTTTGCATGCGCGTGCATATATTTTAATTATTAGAACAACAGATAACCCTAGCGTAATGCCATTAGCTAAAGCATGGAACAGATCATTTAGGCAATGCTACTGGACGAAACAATTAGACTTGATGCATGCGTTCTGTTGGCGGGTGTGCTTGGTACTTATTACCTACAGTGCATGAGGAGTGCTCTGGTATAGCTCTTCGGTGAATTATATTGCATGCGAATTGATTCCAGAAGCACGAGGATTTGCTTACCCTCTAATCTCTACTAACCCTACTCTAATTAATTTTAATGTGCAATTAGGTTTTAGGACAGGGATTTGGGTTTATTCACGAGTTCCAGAACAATATTCTTGAGCACTTAGGGAGGTTTAGAGGGACTCGATTTGGCTAATTAAAATCTTTACCGACTGGACAAATGGATTAGCGGGTTGGGCAGCTGAGGAAAGAAATACGCTGGGCTGTCGGCGTGGACTGACAACCGAGCAACTGAGCTGGAGAAAATGCGAGCTAATGGCCACACATGCAACAGGGATTTCATCTACTCACTGCTGAGAGAAAAAAAATGGGAGGCTAAAATGCCTACACATGCTACAGTGCAAACATTAGCTACAATGCATAAGAGTTCTAGTGTGTGCACGACAGCTTCACACTCATTCCATTACTTCATTCTCTCTCACTCTCTCTCACTCTCTCTCACTCTCTCTCACTCTCTCTCACTCTCTACCTCAGCTGGGCTGCTCAAAGCAAGAAGCAAGGGGGCTGTCGGCTGCTTGGGATGGAGCTCTGGAGGGCTGCGGCAAGGGGGCGGCAGGGCTGAGCAGGGGGCGGCAGGGGCTGGTGCGGCAGGGAGGGCTGCGGCAGAGGAGAGGCGACTGGTTCCAGAGAGGAGGCTTGCCGCGGTAGGGGTTGAGGCGGCAGGGGAGTGCGGCGGCAAGGCTGGGAGCTGCGGCAGAGGGGCTGGAAGCTGCTTTCCTTTCTCTTCTTCTTTGTTTTGCTTACCTTGGTTGATTTCTGGTTCGGGAGGTGCTGTTGAGCTGGGTTCCAGTGGGTTTGGGTGAGCTTCGAGCTGGGGATGAGGAAGAGCTGAGGCATGGCTGCCCATTTATAGCCGGCGAGGGGAGGTCCGGCGAGGTGAGCTGGCAGCCACTGCTCCAAAACACTACCAGCGACTCGACGGCGGAGTTGAGGTGGCTTGGAGCTCCAGGGTGAGCGAAAGACAGCTTGGGTGAGGTGGCGGTGAGGTGCAGCTCCGGTGAGGCGACGACTCGGCGAATTGAGCTGTGATTACAGGGGAAGTGAAAGACGGCCGGCTGTGCGGGGAGGCGACTGCGGAGTGACAGGAAACTGTGCTTGCATGCAGAGACTCGTGGAGGCCAGCCAGGAGGTGCATGGAAATGGGGGCTGTTGATGGATTGTGCTACAGCGATTAGCGGTCAGCGCTTGGTTTCACAGTGAGTTAGGCGCCGAAAGGTGCCTCATTTATTCACGGTGTTTGAATGCTGGAGCTGACGCCTATAGAGTTTTTACTGGAGGTTGGAAAGACAGGAGCTACTAGAGGAGGTTAAATGGGATTAATGGTTAACAGTGAGGGGGACTGTGCTCATTATTTTATGCACTGAGGTTTCTAGAGATGCAGAGAGCTGAGTTAATTTTTGTAACTTCAGAGACCCAATTGTAATGACATGTTTAATACTATAATGTATTAGTTTCACACGTTGATATTTTTAACTGGACATTATTATTTTATACGATGCTTGAATTAGATATATTGTCGAGATGTTCTATGATTTATTCCAGGATTTTCGGAGAATCCGAGGAGTGGCGGATTTCCCGATTAGAATTTTATTTGACTGAGTGCGTGTGTGCGGGTGTTGGTGCGTTGGATTTAATGATGACAGAGCAGGTGGTTAAATTAGGGTTTTTGGTGTATGCATGCGGGGTCTGGTCGGATTAGGCTAATGCAATGATGCTAAAACAATGTTGGAAATATTAGGGCGCGACAAACCTACCCCCCTTAAGTCGAATCTCGTCCCCGAGATTCTACAGATTGGAATAGGTGAGGGTATTTGTCCCGTAGAAAATCTTCTCTTTCCCATGTAGCTTCTTCTTCGGTATGGTGATCCCATTGAACCTTGTAAAATTTTATGTTCTTATTCCTTGTCTTTCTTTCAGTGCTTTCCAGAATTTTAACAGGTTGCTCTTTGTAAGTGAGATCCTTGTCAATATCCAAGTCTTGATACTGCACTTGTTTCGTTGGGGGCTCGATGCATTTTCTTAGCTGAGATACATGGAACACATTGTGGACTTCTGATAGCTCCGGAGGTAGCTCTAGCTGATATGCTACCTGTCCTCTTCTTTCCTCTATCTTGAAGGGTCCTACAAAGCGGGGCGCTAACTTTCCTTTGACGTTAAACCTCTTCGTTCCTTTGAGAGGGGTCACTCGTAGGTAGACGTAGTCTCCGGGTTTAAAGATGATATCACGTCTCTTGGAATCGGCATAGCTCTTTTGCCTTGACTGTGCCGTCTTAAGTCGATCTTGGATGAATTTAACTTTCTCTTCTGCGTCTTGGAGAATGTCTGGACCAAAAACTTTTCCTTCTCCAGTTTCGGACCAATTCAAGGGCGTTCTGCATTTCCGTCCATAAAGCGTTTCAAATGGTGACATCTGTAAACTTGCTTGATAGCTATTATTATATGAGAATTCAGCATACGGTAAGCTATCTTCCCAGCTATCACCGTACGTTAAGGCACACGCTCTTAGCATATCTTCCAAAATTTGGTTCACCCGTTCTGTTTGTCCATCCGTCTGCGGGTGGTAAGCGGTGCTGAAATTCAATCGGGTTCCCATGGCTTCATGCAGTTGTTCCCAAAATCTGGAGGTAAATTGAGTACCTCGGTCTGAGATAATCCGTTTGGGTACTCCGTGCAAACTGACTATTCGGGCTAGATATAGCTTGGCTAGCTGATCACCTCGATGCGTGGTCTTTACCGGTAAGAAATGTGCCACTTTGGTCAACCTATCGACAATGACCCATATAGAATCATGTCCCTTTCTTGTCTTTGGTAATCCGACGATGAAGTCCATGCCGACTTCATCCCATTTCCATTCAGGCACTTTGATTGGTTGCAGCAGTCCGGCAGGCTTTTGGTGTTCCGCCTTGACGCGCTGGCATACGTCGCATCGGGCTATGAAGCTTGCTATCTCGCGTTTCATTCCATGCCACCAGAATTCCTCTTTTAAGTCCTGGTACATTTTTGTGCTTCCCGGATGTATCGAATATCGGGATTCATGGGCTTCTCTTAAAATTAGCTCCTTGAGCTCCTTGCAAGCGGGTACACATAGTCGATTTTCAAACCATAGGGTGCCTTCTTCATCTTCTTTGAATCCGCTTGCTTTTCCCATTTTTATTTTCTTCTTGATGCCTTCTATACTCTTGTGTCCTTTTTGGGCATCCTTAATTTGTGCCACGAGAGAGGGGGTCACTTCTAGGGTGGCTACATAACCTTCACTGACCATCCCTAAATTAAGCTTCTCAAATTCTTTGCATAACCTCGGTTGGGTTGTGGGAATTAAAGCATTTACTGAGGCTGGCTTCCGGCTAAGGGCATCGGCCACAACGTTTGCTTTGCCAGGATGATAATGAACTCCGAGGTCGTAATCCTTAATTAACTCCAACCATCTTCGTTGCCTCATATTGAGATCCGACTGGGTGAAGATATACTTTAAGCTCTTGTGGTCGGTGTAGATTTCACAGCGATTTCCAATGAGGTAATGCCGCCAAAGTTTCAGGGCATGAACTACTGCGGCTAGCTCTAAATCATGAGTTGGGTAATTCATTTCGTGGGGTCGTAACTGTCTGGAAGCATATGCGACCACTTTTCCATCTTGCATAAGCACGCATCCAAGTCCATGTCGAGATGCATCACAATATATATCAAAGTTCTTCCGGAGATCGGGTAGTGTTAACACGGGTGCTGTCGTTAGCCTTTGCTTCAATTCCTGAAAACTGTCTTCGCACTTTTGCGTCCATTCGAACTTTTGATTCTTCTTTAACAGCTGCGTCATGGGTCGGGCCAATTTTGAGAATCCTTCGATAAAACGGCGGTAATATCCCGCCAAACCTAAAAAGCTTCGAATCTCAGTTACCGTCCTTGGTGGCTTCCAGTCGAGCACATCTTTTACTTTGCTCGGGTCTACAGCTATTCCCCCTGCGGAAACTATATGTCCGAGGAATCCAACTTCTTTCAACCAAAATTCGCATTTGCTGAATTTGGCGTATAGCTGATGCTTTCTGAGTGTTTCCAAAACTGCTCTTAGATGTTGCCGATGTTCTTCATCTGATTTTGAATATACCAGAATATCATCTATGAATACCACTACAAACTTGTCCAAGTACTCCATGAACACTTTGTTCATTAAGTTCATAAAATATGCCGGGGCATTGGTTAACCCAAAGGGCATGACGGTATATTCATATAATCCATATCGAGTTGTGAAGGCAGTCTTCGGTATATCCTGCCCTCGGATCTTAAGCTGGTGGTAACCTGACCTCAAATCTATCTTAGAAAATACTCGAGCTCCATTCATCTGATCGAATAGATCATCTATCCGTGGCAGAGGATATTTGTTCTTAATGGTGACTTCATTCAGAGCTCTATAATCTACGCACATGCGGAGAGTCTTATCTTTCTTTTCAACGAACAATACTGGTGATCCCCATGGCGATGCACTAGGTCGAATAAAACCTTTCTCTTCCAATTCCTCCAATTGTTTCTTCAGTTCGACTAGCATATCAACGGACATCCGATAGGGCCTCTTGGCTATGGGTGCCGTTCCGGGCACTAATTCAATGATAAATTCCAGATCTCGGTCCGGTGGCATTCCGGGCAATTCCTCAGGAAATACATCAGGGTATTCCTGTGCCACTGGGACTTGGGATAACTCAGGTGCGGTTATATTGTTCAGGGTACTGGGTTGGGGAGAGGGTGATTTAGGAGTAAACTTAACTGTCTCTCCTCGGGCATTGGTAAGGGTAACTGTTTTGGTTTCAAAGTTTATAATGCCCTTATTCTCAGGTAACCAATCCACTCCTAGAATCACATCAATATCTTCTGATACTAGGACAATTAGGTCTGCCAAAAACTCTACCCCCCTTATAAAGATGTTTACATCTTTGCAGTAGTGTTTAGATCTGACTACTGACCCTGGTGTTCGGACTTTCATGGGGGTTTTCAAGAGGTGCAGTCCTATTCGGTTTTTCTCAGCAAAATGCTTTGAGATAAATGAATGCGATGCTCCGGAATCAAATAAAACAGTTGCTGGTACTGAGTTAACAGGGAACGTACCCATCACCACGTCGTGGGCGTCCTGGGCTTCTTCGGCATCAACATGGTTCACGCGTCCTTTGCTGTAGTTTGGTGCTCCTTTGGATCCTTGACTCTGGGTGGACATAGCATGCTCTGGACGCGGGCGCTGGTCGGCGGGTTCCTTTGCTTTCTTGGGACACTCGCGAGCGAAGTGTCCAGGTTCTCCACACGAATAGCAATTGGTCTTTCCTGAGCTTTGGCTTGCACTTCCAGAGTGATAATTTCCAGAGGGTCCCTTCTGATAGTTCTGATAGTTACGGGTGCTGAACTGGGGTATGGCAGGGGCAGTCTTGTAGTGTTGAGGTGCTGAATATCTGTGCTTCAGTTTCTTCTCATAACGGGGCCGTTTATGTGGTTCCCCTGTCTCAATCGTCTTGACGTTCTTGCGCTTTCGGTTGTCTATTAACCCTCGGCGCTTATCCTCCACATTCAGAGCGGCGTTGACTACATCCTGCAACTCCGTGAACTTTTGCGCGGCTAGCTGGTACTGGAGAATCTGTTGTAGCCCATTCATGAATTTCTCTACTTGAGCACTCTCGGACGTCATCTCTTTTCCTGCATACCGAGCTAACTGGGTGAACTTATGAAGATACTCTGTTACCGACATCGTTCCCTGCTTGAGATCAAGGAATTCCTTCTTCTTAATTCCTATCAGGCTTGCTGGTATGTGATGCTTGCGGAACATGTCTTTAAACATGTCCCAGGAAATCTCCGTGTGTCTTGGTTGGGTACTCCTGATCCTTTTCCACCATGCGGCGGCGGGTCCTTGTAAATATTGAGGAGCGTAGAGTACTTTTTCTTTGTCGTCGCATTTGGCTACCTCCAGTTTTTCTTCCATAACCAACAGCCAATCGTCAGCGTCTAATGGTTCCGTCGAGCAGGCGAAGACGGGTGGGGAAGTCCTCTGAAATTCTGAGAGTCTATTTCCTTTTCCAGACGAGTTACCACCTTGCATCATTAGTTGCACTGCTGCGTTGGTGGCTAGACAAGTCTGTCCCAGCATTTTGAACATTTCCGCTGGCGTTGGTTCAGCTGACGGGGGTGGTGGTGGTGGGTGGTCAGATTCCCCGCAGTTCTGACCTTGGTCTTCTTTGTCTTCTGGGGTAGGAGTTTTCATACGGTTATTATTCTGGGGCTTGTTATTGCGTGCCTTAGAATTCCGAGAGTTAACTGATGTTTGGGAGTGAGTTGGAATCACAGGTGGTGGAGCATTTTTTTGTGCCTCCGCTGCCTTCTTCCGTGCTGCGGAGCTGAGAGTGTTATGACTCATCTTCACTTTCTTGCTGCAATAGCACCAGTTGATTCATCAGATGCTTGCATTTTTTTTTAAACAAGGAGGTAAGAGGGAAAAGCGGGGTTGCGGTGCAGCGCCAAACTGAGATCAAATGCATCAATACAAATTCCAACGGTTGGGGTAAGCCAACCAAGCGACAAATAAAACACCGAGACAACACCCAATAATTTACATTAGATGTGCCTAAGGGCACTAGTACAATACTCATACAGGGCTATGTCCTATTACAAATAATAAGAAAATAGGTTCTTAGGCTTATTATTATTTTGAGTGGCTACTCCACTCCACCTAGTCTACCTGGTTTACATCCGGGCTGGGGGGCTGGGTTGCGGGTGTCTCTCCGCGGATATCTCCATCCTCGGATGGCGCCGGCGTGTTCCGGGGTGCAAGGGGGTTCCTGCTACGGTGCGCGGCTCGGGTGGAGGCCGCATAGGCCGAGAACAGCCTGAGGTATTCCGGGGAAAGAGCAGGGAAAGGGTTTCCATCTACCACTACAGGTATTCCCGCTATGGGTGAATCTCCGGACACTGAGGGGTGAGCAGATGTCGCGGAGGATGCTCGGGCACGAGATCCTGGCTGAACAAGGGGAGTGGCTTGCTGGGTGAGGGTGAGAATATCCATGAGCTGGATAAAGACTTCGGTCATGGCGACCAGATACCGGGTGAGGTGCACCACGGCTACATCTTGCTCTTCTTCGGTACTGATGAAGGTTGGATTCTCTCCCAGAGCGCGGCTGGGGTAGAACCGAAAGGCTCTGCAGTTCATGCTTGGAATCATCTGGTGGAGACGGGAGATAGCCTCCCATGCAGCTACCTGCATGGATAGGTCGGGGTCGGGCACTGGTCGGCCCATGAAGTGGAAGTTTGCCTCGCTGTTGACACCGTCTTGGTAGACGTGTACTTCAGCCCAGTACACATTCGTGTGGGTGGTCTCCTCCCGATAGACATCGTACTCAGGTCGCTGGGAGGCTCGTAGAACCCTCTGGGCGACCGTCCACAGGATATCTACAAATCCCGCTAGCTCAGAAGCGGTGGTCTCATTGTAAAGAGTTCCACGGGGCATAGCTTCTTCTTGAGGTGCTGGAAAGAAGAAGAGAGAAATCTAAGGTTGTTGGCTTCAGGAGCAACTAGGGATGGTGAGGTGAGAAATGAGAACCTGGGTATTTATAGGGCAAAAGGAAGGGGTAGCCTTTATGTCGGGACAAGACGTTTATCTACCCTCATTACTGAGGGACGACCCCAACGTCTTATCCTTTCTCGGGCTTCGCATTTTGAAAGACAGATGAGAGGGATTTGCGGGTACAGACAGATTTGATTTTTAAAACATACTAGGCCGGGGGCCCTTTTATTTATTAGAGGGACACGAGGCAACCCTAAGGGGTGTCGTGTACCACCTAGCACACACATACATAGCTCAGAACATTACACATGTCACACATACAGCTAGCGACCACTTATTTATTTTACACGTCGCTAGCTAAGAGTAGGCCACTACACAACCCTAAGACCTACGACGTGATCTGAACTTCTTCGTCTTCTTCAACTGGCTCAACCTCCTCTGGGTCTTCTTCCTCCTCAGAATCCTCAACCATGATGGATCCTCCAATTGGCGTCGGGCTCGGTATGGTTGGGATGACTCGAGAAGTCCCAGCTCCAATCGTGAATCGGCTAAGGTACTCACGGGCGGTGCGACGTCTCTTGGGTGGAGGCGGCTGCTCGCTCACCACCGGAATATCGCGGGGCTCTGGCGGGGCTTCAGTGGTGGCGGGGGTAGTAGTAGTCCCTCCTTGTGGAATAGGAGCCTGCGTCGGGAGTCTGGTGGCTTGATTCAGTAGAGTCTTCACTCGCTGTAGCTCCTTGCGCACATCTTCTAGTTCCACTAATGCACAGTGAAGCAGGGAATCCTGCGCTTCCACAAAATGAGCTAAGTTCACCACCGCAGGGTCATTTTCCGCCAACGGTGGAGTATATCGGCGGACATCCTCCAGTATTGGATATGCTGGAATATATCTTGTAGCTCTGAATATCCCCATTTCTGGCATCTCATGGCGGAGATGCACCAGCGCCTTATAGGCTACCAGGTGCACTGCCTGACTATACGTCCAGCTGCAGGGTCCCACAAAACTGTATGTCTGATTATTGGCGTTTCTCAGTCCGACGATGAGCACTCTTGCCCAGTACTCATTGATAGTATCTGACTTTTTCTCCAAGAAGACGTGGTACTCCGGGTAGACATTAAATCCACATCGCTCCAGTGCCTCTTGCAGCAGTCGGGGACATCCTTCAGCATTGGGGGCACAAGTTTCACCATACAGCAGCTCCATCGTTCTAACCTATAAAATTTTCAAAATCAAAATGTGATGAGTTTTGAATTTTCCAAAGTCTTACCTGGTATAGATAAGCTCCTAGCAGAGATGAGAATACTAGACTTGTTTTTACAAAATTTTGTTTTTCAAAGATTTTTGGCAAATACTTTTGTCCTAGGTTTGTCTAACGGCCATGCTAACTAGGGGTTCCTACAGTCAGTATGGCTCTGATACCAAGCTGTCGCGCCCCCGGTTTTAAGGCCGGGTGCGCTCCTGTGAATACCGTACCGGTCCCTGGATCCGTAGCCGGTACGCACAAGAACTTGATAACATCGTCACACAATACCGATTTTATTACAATACAAGCCATGAAGGTCTTTTAACACAACAGGGCCTATTGGCCGAATAAAAGTCTTGCAGCGGAAAAATAAACACACGTAGATAGACCCATCAGTATGCCAAACCCTCAGGCAACTGACTGGGGAAACGCCCTAGCCCTCGTAGTCGGTGTCTTCCTCGTCGAGGCAGAACTCTTCTTCTTCTTCTGGCCAAATCAACAAGCCAGGTGAGCACATTGAATGTACTCGCAAGCTATTCCCCACCGGGGAGAATATACGGCGATATTTCATGCAGGGTATAGCAATATAAACAGCTCTAGTCTAGTTTAATACTTGTGCGGAAAAGTAAGCTTTTATGTAAATACAGATATAATAGATTCGAAAGCGGTTTTATAAAGATCATTATAGAATTTAAAGAGTTTTTCTCATCTACGGGCGAGTCCGCTCAGTCCATACTACCCCATGCAGTATGACTAGCGTCTCGATTCACTGCCCAGCCTGCACGTTCCCGAATAGTGCAGCTAGCGTCCTTAGAACGGTGCTCAGCCTCTGTTATCCGACAACATGGCTAGCTCCCGCTGGACTCCCGGCTCAGCCCATACTGCTTCGTCAGTACGGCTAGCCTTTCCTCCTGCAATTCCTTGCTACCAGCCTGTAGCGTAAATTGCGCACTGTGGGCACGTCGTGCCCACGTCCTTAATCCCTTTTCCCACCTTTCGCAAACAAAACCTGGTCTAACCAGCGTGTGGCCTAGCCAGTTCATGTCCATGACCGAGGACGCGGCTATTCGAATAGTTTTTAACACTCTGCAGAGGTTGTACGGCTTTACCCACAAGATGTGAACTCACCCTTTTTGCCGAGCGCTAACGATACACATCACGAAGTGTATTGGCAGGGTGGTCACAACGAGACCGTCGCCCGCTTCCATACTAGAGTTGGACCCGCTAGGTGAATACCCAAGTTTGCGTGCCCCGGGATACCGAATTCCGGACACCAAATTGGGGCTCTCCACCTTTGTGTCGATCAACACCCAAACGCTACGCGGCAGTGGATCTCTAGGACTTTTAAGCACCTAGCCACGACTCCTAACTTCCCACGGGTCCAAACCCTAATACTTGCCGGGGTACCAAGTCAAGTCCTTCCCATAAAGGACATGTGGACGTACGGTGGTGGAACTGGTTTAGCGGCACTTTAGGCTCGGTCCTTAACTGATCCGAACAAGACTCCATTCCACAACTCACGATCGTCCTCGACGATGTGCCATTATCAATTCCTCTACAGCCTCCGGCTGCTCCTAACATTCTTGCCCGGATCTAAAACATCTCCGATTTTTTTTTGGGTTTAGGGTCTCGTCAGACCCTTCTTTCAAAAGTCACCCCGGATATCCCAGTATATCCGAGGGTTTTATTTCCTGTACCAATTAAGGATTTCAAAATTTTGGGTAAAACTTATTTTAACTATAGCAGGGCTAAGCGGGGCTTACAGCCTATAAATCCTAATATTTTTGTCGACTCGAAATAGTCGACTAATATCCCTAGGGTTTCAAGGATAGGAAGTTCGGTCCTAAGCTTAGTGCAGCTACTAGGAATAACTTTACTAATAAAATAATGTGGTATTAAAATATAGCATGCAGGATTTGCAAACAAAAATAATAACGTTCATAAATATAGGATCCGGCATGATCAAGGGGGGGGAATGCTTGCCTGGCAGGTCCTGTTCCTGTTCTGTACGCGAAGGCGACGCCGGTTCCTCCTGTCGCACGTACGTCTCTCCGTCAACTACGCGTCGATTAAAAACAACGAATAAGAAACGATCCAACATTCCGATAAAGTCAAACAACATGCAATACCAAATTACTCGAGGAACTACTTATGATTTTTGGGGTGATTAGAAAAAGAATCTAATTAGGGTTTTGCATGCGCGTGCATATATTTTAATTATTAGAACAACAGATAACCCTAGCGTAATGCCATTAGCTAAAGCATGGAACAGATCATTTAGGCAATGCTACTGGACGAAACAATTAGACTTGATGCATGCGTTCTGTTGGCGGGTGTGCTTGGTACTTATTACCTACAGTGCATGAGGAGTGCTCTGGTATAGCTCTTCGGTGAATTATATTGCATGCGAATTGATTCCAGAAGCACGAGGATTTGCTTACCCTCTAATCTCTACTAACCCTACTCTAATTAATTTTAATGTGCAATTAGGTTTTAGGACAGGGATTTGGGTTTATTCACGAGTTCCAGAACAATATTCTTGAGCACTTAGGGAGGTTTAGAGGGACTCGATTTGGCTAATTAAAATCTTTACCGACTGGACAAATGGATTAGCGGGTTGGGCAGCTGAGGAAAGAAATACGCTGGGCTGTCGGCGTGGACTGACAACCGAGCAACTGAGCTGGAGAAAATGCGAGCTAATGGCCACACATGCAACAGGGATTTCATCTACTCACTGCTGAGAGAAAAAAAATGGGAGGCTAAAATGCCTACACATGCTACAGTGCAAACATTAGCTACAATGCATAAGAGTTCTAGTGTGTGCACGACAGCTTCACACTCATTCCATTACTTCATTCTCTCTCACTCTCTCTCACTCTCTCTCACTCTCTCTCACTCTCTCTCACTCTCTACCTCAGCTGGGCTGCTCAAAGCAAGAAGCAAGGGGGCTGTCGGCTGCTTGGGATGGAGCTCTGGAGGGCTGCGGCAAGGGGGCGGCAGGGCTGAGCAGGGGGCGGCAGGGGCTGGTGCGGCAGGGAGGGCTGCGGCAGAGGAGAGGCGACTGGTTCCAGAGAGGAGGCTTGCCGCGGTAGGGGTTGAGGCGGCAGGGGAGTGCGGCGGCAAGGCTGGGAGCTGCGGCAGAGGGGCTGGAAGCTGCTTTCCTTTCTCTTCTTCTTTGTTTTGCTTACCTTGGTTGATTTCTGGTTCGGGAGGTGCTGTTGAGCTGGGTTCCAGTGGGTTTGGGTGAGCTTCGAGCTGGGGATGAGGAAGAGCTGAGGCATGGCTGCCCATTTATAGCCGGCGAGGGGAGGTCCGGCGAGGTGAGCTGGCAGCCACTGCTCCAAAACACTACCAGCGACTCGACGGCGGAGTTGAGGTGGCTTGGAGCTCCAGGGTGAGCGAAAGACAGCTTGGGTGAGGTGGCGGTGAGGTGCAGCTCCGGTGAGGCGACGACTCGGCGAATTGAGCTGTGATTACAGGGGAAGTGAAAGACGGCCGGCTGTGCGGGGAGGCGACTGCGGAGTGACAGGAAACTGTGCTTGCATGCAGAGACTCGTGGAGGCCAGCCAGGAGGTGCATGGAAATGGGGGCTGTTGATGGATTGTGCTACAGCGATTAGCGGTCAGCGCTTGGTTTCACAGTGAGTTAGGCGCCGAAAGGTGCCTCATTTATTCACGGTGTTTGAATGCTGGAGCTGACGCCTATAGAGTTTTTACTGGAGGTTGGAAAGACAGGAGCTACTAGAGGAGGTTAAATGGGATTAATGGTTAACAGTGAGGGGGACTGTGCTCATTATTTTATGCACTGAGGTTTCTAGAGATGCAGAGAGCTGAGTTAATTTTTGTAACTTCAGAGACCCAATTGTAATGACATGTTTAATACTATAATGTATTAGTTTCACACGTTGATATTTTTAACTGGACATTATTATTTTATACGATGCTTGAATTAGATATATTGTCGAGATGTTCCATGATTTATTCCAGGATTTTCGGAGAATCCGAGGAGTGGCGGATTTCCCGATTAGAATTTTATTTGACTGAGTGCGTGTGTGCGGGTGTTGGTGCGTTGGATTTAATGATGACAGAGCAGGTGGTTAAATTAGGGTTTTTGGTGTATGCATGCGGGGTCTGGTCGGATTAGGCTAATGCAATGATGCTAAAACAATGTTGGAAATATTAGGGCGCGACAATAGTCGACGGGGGTAAGGTTACCAAAGTCCAGATCGGTTTACAGATTGATATTCTAATTAGTTACAACTAGAATCCGGGATTACCAGGTAGGTACGTATCCTTGTCTTGTACTCCAAGTCGATGAGACGCCCCCGTGCAGAAGTCGTACTCCGAGTAGTCGGCCCAGCCCACCCTTCGTCCGGAGGGCCAGGTTTGTCCTCCTTGATGATACCCGGGTGCCATATCATCATCACAATCCTTGTGAGAGAAAAGAAAGAAAGAGAGATTTGAGGATTTGAGTGAAAAGAAAAGATTGAAGATCTCTCTGAGCATCCACCTCTAAGCATCTTAGACGCGCTTGTTACCTGGGAGGTTGAGGACTCCTAGACGGTTAGGAGTCGCTCATGAGCTCCTAATGCATGTGGTGAGCCGTGAGAAGTTTTTGAAGGTCATGATTCGCCTCCAAAAGGGACGAATCACTAAGAGGAAATCAAGTAGACGCAAGGGCGTCCTCGAGGAATAAAGGCTTGAGAGAAAGCCAGCTCTTGATCACGAGTGATCAAGCTCCCCAAACGGAGACGTACGATTCCCTCGAGAATCTGAACTCCAGCAACAAACACCTTGTCTCTATTCGGTTATTCCTTTCTGCATTTTCATCCCGCAATTTTGATTCTAGTTATATATCTTTGACTTGCTTGCAAGATAATTGTTCTAGCTCATTATATTGTACTTGATCTAGATTATCTTAATTCCGCATAATTGCAAGAATAGTCTAAAAGTGATTAAAATCTATTAGTCTCCTATTCACCTCTCCCCTCTAGGCTGACATCTTAATCATTTATGATTGTTATCTTACCTGTTGTTGATACACTTCTTTTGTCTGCGGGGTGTTTGCTTTTGGTGACTAGAGCCTTGTGTTCTTCACTTCTACGACAAAATATGGGTGTCATCTTCATCTCCACTAGTTTTCCCAGTCCTCTAGGGTAATAGTCGGTGCTCAAAGGGCTCCTTTTTTCCTGCACATATTGTTTGTTCAACACATATTTCCAGTTCGTCCATGCACCAGCTGCCTTCATCGTCGCACGTCCTTCACCCAATGTTTAGGCACGAGGAACAATAGCATTATATCATCCACTAAATTGGTGCACGCAGCTTTGGTATGTTTCTTCCAGTACTCTAAGAGGATTTTACCTATTCCCTAGCGACTACCCGCATATAGTCCGAAATTTCTTCTCAGTTTTTTCTTATTCTATAGGAGTCCCAGATCCCTGAAATCGTCCTCTTGGCTTCATTGGGGGTCTCTTAGGATGACACTTTCGTACTGCCAGGGAGTCAGATGTCCCTCTCGGTGAAGTCCTTTCATCGGACCCACACATCAATGGTTGTTCGTCATCCGATCCTCTAAGGGACACATTATCGGACGACATCTATTAAGCATTTTGATTAACCAAAATCTATTAAACAACTTAATTAGCAAGAGAATGAGTAATTCATTAATCAAAATCTATTAAACATCTTAATCAGAGAATGCATCAAAATAAGAGCATGTATAATCACAAAGAATTAACATACATTTCAGCAAAATTTATAGTTAAGCATGAATGCTTACAAATTAATTAACTATACACATATATACAACCCAATTAAGCTAATCAGGGGATTTATTTCACCAACATTTCTCTATACTAATTTCACCAACATTTTCTCTATTCTAATTTCTCTATTATAAATCTTTTTTCTCATAAAATTAAAAAGTAGAGCACCGAATGCATAAATTGCAAAAGTAGGGGCCTGTGAGGCCGCCACTGGCCGATAGGGCGCTATCAGCCAACGCTTGGCCGATAAGGGGCCAATCGGTCAACCATGGGCTAACTGGTTAGTCGGCCAACCACGGCTCTGCATGGGACAACCGTTTTGGGCACGAAGGCCCGTCAGCCCCAGGCTGGCCAATTGGTCTATGTCGACCAACAGTAGGCCGATTTACACAATCGGCCAAGTGCTGGCCGATTGCCGGTCCAGATTTACTTTTTGCAATCCGTAAGGAAATTTAGATGCCTGAAAAATAGAGCGTACAAAAATTATGGCAAAGTTTCGTAGGTCGAGAAAATACTAGAAGACGAGGTTCTGACTTACATGATATGCTGAACACGGATTAGTACGTGTAACATCAGACTATTACTACGGTATATTAGACATCATAGACTAGCCATGCGCGTGAACTACAAGTAAGATACATATTTGGAAAAGGAAATATTGATAACCTACTCTACTCCCTGATCCTGGACATCTCCCTGTTCTAGTCCTCATCGGCCTAGACGGACCACCCTTCGTGTCCTTTTGCGAATGTCTGACGTCGTATATGGATGATGCGGAACTATCATACGATGTCCTCTACTCTATAATGACACATCAAGCTGAGGTGGTGCAAGTTGTATGCATTGCATGGGTGGCGGTGGCGATGACGGAGTAAGGAAATTGGCTAGTTGCGTAGAAGTGTCAGCGTGGTCAAACTGAGTTGGGTTGTTGTTGAAGAACTGAGATGGACTATGAGAACCTCCCTCGGGAGGCCTAACACCTCCAATTATATTTTAAATAAAAGTAGAAGTTAGTAACGACTATCAAAACTCTATTACAAAAGCACTAAAAAAGACATACCTGGTTTGGGCACCATGGAGTATGGCGGTTGTATGGCCTAAGGGTTCATCGTCTACTCCCATGGAAAGAGCTGGCTCATCTACTGGTGGTGGTGTTGTTGCCAGGATGATCCACCAACCTGCTTAGCAATTAGCAGAAACTACTGTATAGGCTGCTGGCCGTGGTAAGTCGGACGAGTCTACTGTGTCAAGTGTCTAGGAGGGAGGTCACCTCCACGTCCTCCTTGGAATCTGGCCATGTCAGACCGGCTGCAAGTAAGAGTATCCAACAACCTCAGGCTCCACTCCTTGACACGAGACTACACGGAGTCCTCTCTCCTCATATGTGACGAGCTTGCCAAAGCAATCTTAGCCTCATCGTAAATGCTGTGGGCCAAGTCCATCTACACGTTGCACATCAAGTAGTTAGAAACAGTAATTGTTAAGAACATCAAATTGAAAACTAGTATTGACCGCATGGCCCCATAAGCGACCACTCTCAATCAGGTACAACTTTGTCGTCCATGCCGGCTTGATCTTGTGAGGCTCCATAGGGTGTACAAGGAAAACACGAGCACATGCGACGTACCACTGAAGGTAAGCCTGATGGGCCTAAAGTTCGAAGTCCCTAACCTCCTACCAGCAGTCTGTCATAGCTTCTCCTTAGGCATGTACAAACTGGTGCAAGTTCTGTGTCCACTCATGTGGCCGCACACATCCCACCTTATGGGTCCACCTACAGAAGTTACATTAGCAAAGTTATTTATAGATAAATAAGGTTAAAAAAATTGTAATTCAAAGGATAATCGCACGTATGTATGTGTCAAACGATCGACACAAATTGCAAGCACCGGAGGTCCACCCTGGTGTCTACCGAACTATCGCATCACATGGTCCACAGAGTAATCCTCAACAAAGATGTCAAAGACAACATTTTTCTTTGTCATTCAGTAGGCCTCGTCCCTAGTGCACAAGGGAGAAAGCCTGTGGGGAGCATGATGCAGCAAAGCATCCTCGGTGTACGGCTCCCATGTGACCTTGTCGTGGGGAAAGGTACTGAACTGCTCTATGAATGTAGGGTAACTATTCCTAGTCTGTGAAGACGCAAACTGTTGATGTAAGATAAAGATAACAAGGAAAATTAATAATGTTCATATAGAAACAGCCAAAGGAACCTCGAATTGCATATACTAACCCGACGCCTTGTCCACAGAGACCCAAAAGTAGGTCCTCCAAGGGGCTTTGGGTGGTAGAACTCAGACCCGTACAGGTAAGAGTTGTCCACAAATGGGTGCCCTATCAGAAAGCACTTGTGCAACCACACCAGAAGAAGAAGCGGGCATCCCACTAGCCACAGCTTGATCGAGGTCCTCGTGCAAGCGTCGCTACCATCACACATGACACGCGTAGTGTAGCTAAGGACGGCAGATCTGTAACTCCTCGGCACTATGTCACTTGGGTCCTGTGAGTCTGTGATCTCTTTCACAAGCTTGTTTTTGAACTGTCGGTATAAATTATTGCCTAGATGACGCATGTACCAATGACTTTGCATGTCATCCCAAGGTTCAAGCTCATCAACTCTGGGATTTGTTAGTGTCTTATCAGCCTTCAATATGTCGTGATGCTGGTCGTGCAGTATGAATACATTGGGTTAATTTCTCACAACACCACTTTTTAGTCTTCTGAAGAACCATAACCATGCTGCATTCTCACCTACAAAGAATGCCAGCACCAGTAGAAGAATTTGGTTGTTACCGTCCACTCTGATCGCAATCAGGATCAGTCCCTTATACTTGCTTGTTAGAAAGATACCACCAACACATAGCACATGCCTACAGTGCTTGAATGCTTGAATGCACGGCGCAAAGGAGAAGAAAGCCTAGTTCATCTCTTTCAGTCCAGGCGACTAAACAGACAAGGTGTACTTGATGTCAGTAAATGACTGGGTTCCTTGCTTGTAGTGTCCATAACAGATAAAGTTGTGATATGGATCTTTGAAATTTCCAAACCGCATCTCCATGGCCTTCTGCTTACCTTCCATGCCTTTCTGCAGCTGATTGTGTACTAGTACGTGATCTTTATTGCTACTGGAATGTGCTTCACTTCCATATCCTTCTTCTCCACTATCTCAGCAAATATCAGTGTTGCAGCTAGAGTCGAAGTCAAGTTGCGATGGTCTACAAGGACGTTATGTCGAACACAACTATGCGGCACTACTCTAGTAACAACCCAGTTCACTTCATACTTCGGCACATAAGCATCAATCATGGAAGGCCAACCATTAGCACTGCACTTTGTAGTGTACTATGAGCCTATTTGGTTGGGCTATGGCTGTTGATAAAGTTGTTGTTGGTTGGCTATTTGGAAAAACTGCTGTGGTTGTGAGAAAGTGAACTTGTGGCTTTGAGTTGATCCAAACCATCTACAACATTTTAGAAAATGAGCCCCAAAGCTTCAATACGTTGCAAAAATCTAGAGAAGACAGTTTTTCCAAACAACTGAATTTACACTGCAAAGCCCACAATCACTATTGGCAAAAACTGCTCCAAAGCTGACCGTTTGGTTGGGCTGTAGCTTTTTCCAGTAAAAAGCTACTGAAAAGCCAAACCAATAGGGCCTACTACAGGGTAGATACATTAGAAGAGAATATCCTTTGCGTAGACATTCCTCAAAGAGCTACTGCATCCTTCAGTTCCAGCTTATCTCGATACATAATGTATCTCATTCTTCCTAAACTCCCATGATGAATCATAGCCATTGGTCACACGCATTCCACCTAATAATTCTTGGTTCCAACACTAGAAACTAATGATCTGAAGTCTCCTCCTCGTAATCACTTTCTTCATCATCAACCTCTTCATCTTCGACCATATCAGCTCGATCTTCCTGCTCCATATCCTCTACCAACTTTTCAAAATCCTCGACTTCATGTACCTGCCAGTGGGAACACGATGATGTCCAATTCTTGTGAGAACATCTGCTTCTCGATGATCATCTGCTCTAGACTAACTCGCCTAGATAATCGCTTGCTCTTCTTGGACTGGTGCACTAGTCTGACCTATTTCGTAGTCTCTGTCATGTGCCCTCGTTGAATCCTTTACTATCTCCTGCACCAATGCCACTAAATCTGAATGCATTCTGAAGAGACTGTATCAGAGTCAGGTTGCTCAGTGAGAAATTTCCTTTTTTTCATAGCATTAGATCTATTTTTACCTATAGTCCATAAAAAAACACAAAATATGTAAAATTAATTCCTGTTGTCCGAACCACTCTGTGACATTTCATATTTCTTTTCAGTAATTTTGCATTGTCGAATTGGTGTTGTATCGTCGTGTCAAGTTGCTGGTCGTAGTTTTTGTTTCAGTGTCTAGTTCGTCGTGTTCTTGCATCTTGTCTTGCATTGCTTGCTGTCCACTCCATCTTGTCACGTCACCATCATCTTGCCGCAGCCACCTTTGCACCTTGCTCATGTCGCAACACCATACCCTAGCCCTGCCATAGCAGCCCACAATCCACGCTTTCCCCACCACCTGGGTGGCACCAATATTGCCTACCAACTTTGCCGCGGCAAGCAAATCGCATCAATTTTGCTATCGTGACAAGCCACGTCCATCCTTGCCACGACAGCCCCACCCTTTCCTTGCCGTGCCACCACGCCATCTAGCTCCTGCAGCTGATTCCTTTTCCCTTGCATACGGGAAAATTAACAGCACAAAGTTGTAAAAATGCATACACGTTTATGCTGTAGGCAAGGTCAAGATGGAACTTGTCCATGCGGTCTTTCTATTCCTCTCGTCCTGATTCTGCCAAGAAAATCAATGCATTCATTTACTATGATTTAATGACTTCTCGTCCACTTGGATACATCTTGCTAACTAGGTGAGATGCCGAACAATAATATAAGATCAGCATAAATATTTTGTGTAGCTCTACTGATCACAACAAGAGAGCCATCCTTTCCTACTCGCTGCTTTAGTTTTAAAATTTTATAAGAATTTTTTCCCATATTACTTCGTATGTACTATGTAACAGTGGATCCAATTCGGTAAACATTTCAACTGCCTAATTCAAGTCCCATCAGGATAGTTCTAGTGCTTTTTATCTTTAGATGTACTTTGTCCTTTCAATTTTGTAGAATGTATTTTGGTTGGTTAACACTAGGTTTTGACCAATGATTACTCTATTAATATATGATTTATGTGAGACAAAATTGACGTCATTAAATTCGTATTCAAAAGTATTTACTTATAATTGTGATTTTATATCACATAACTACATATTATTTGTCAAATTGTAATCCCTTTTGTAAGTCAATATGTTCGGCATTGATGTCTTTGCCATCATTCTAAATAAATTTGAAGGCTCTGTGCATGGATTGATCCAGAGATCGGAGGAGATTCACTCCTCCTTTATCTAAAAGAATAAACCACATATTAATAGAGTAATTATTAGTCAAGATATTGTCTTAACCAATCAAAATATACCCTACAAATTAAACAGAGATAGTATCATATGCATTAAATATGTGTTTAGATACAAATTTTCTACTGGCTTGTATCTTAGTGATGTATCTAAAGGAGTTGTCATTGAATATGTTTTGTCACAGAAAAATCATAACTTGCCTTGGGTTCGGTGATAAGAGTTGTATCAAGATTAGGATATAATATATCTCTCTTCTCTCTTATTAGGCCTCCATATCAGTGTTTTGTCTGGTTAATATGTTTTGGATTCAGCTAATGTCATTATACTACCCTTAGTGTGACACCCAGCACAACGGAAAAATATATTGCTCTCTGATTAAAACAAGGTAAAAGAAGCGTGCAGTGTAGAAATTCCTGTGTCAGCACGCCATAGACGATGTGCCATCCAATAAAGGAAAATGAAATTTCTACATCAATTTAAGAGACAAATGGATATAAAGATTATCAATTTCTATGTTGTCTAGAATTTTCTTAAATCTCTATCACATTTTTTAGCTTTTGGATTAATATCCGTTCTTCCTCATTTCCACCCTACTTTTTATAATAATCTAAAATTCATCTATGTTAGAGAGAATTTGAGAAATTAATTAACCCAATAGAAAAATGAAAAGATAAAAATAAATGTAGGTTGTAAAGAATTATTGAAGAGGATGAATCACGACAGAAAAATGAAAACACTGGAAACGGCTTTAACGTGTTACCAAAATTGCATATCCTATTACACCCCAATTTTTAGTCACAGTACCGTGTCTCGCAAAAAGAAAAAGATAACAGCTATTCTAAAAAAAGCCTTTGTACATATCGAGCAACTTCTGGTTATCCCACCTAAAAAGAACCATCAGTCAACCTGGCCGGGAATGGCTATTCCGATAATAGGCTTCCCAAACTTGCTTCACCTATGGTGTGCCTGCATAATTAATGAACTTATCATGCCGATTTCTGAAGACCAAATTAAGTATTTGTTCTGGATTTTAACTTAGATTAAGCACTCCCGGTGCCCCTCTCTCTTGGATTTGTAAACACAAAGCCATGCTACCTTTTTTATTTTAACCTGATTAATATGACGTCCCGTGCAATCACATTAAAAGCTTCTTTAATCATCTTTACTTTTTTTAACGTATATATGATATTAGATCAGTATGAAAAATAAAAGTTCAGATCACGAGTCGACCGGATAGTCGTTCTACTGAGGCGATATGTTTATTTGTACATGATATTAGATCATGTGAAATTAAAGTTCGGATCACTTTTAGTTGATCATTTACATGTGAGATCAGTATAGAAAATAAAAGGTCAGATCACGAGTCGACTGGCCAGTCGTTCTACTGAGGCGATAGGTTTGTTTGTACATGATATTAGATCACGTGGAATTAAAGTTCGAATCACTTTTAGTTGATCATTTACATGTGATATTAGATTTGTACATGGGGTTAAGGTTCATGTCACCTGATCTTTGATATTAGATCGCTACGTAGATTTAAAGCTTATGTAACTTTTTTATAAGGTGTAATTTTGTGAATATCTATCGCTTATGAGCTATTAATAATTAAGATATACCAAATTAATGTCAAGTAATACTTAGATACAGTTATGACAATCCATCAATTGTGGTATACTATAATGAGGTCCATCATATTAATGACCGGATGACATTTAGATGCGGTTATCATAATGTAATAGCTATGATCTGTTAATGCACAATTATAAAGATCTATCGACTGTGTGATCTATTAGTCGTAATTATGATGATCTCTCGGCTATGATCTCTTTATGTATAATTATGAAGATTTATCGGTTATGATATTATGTACAGTTATGATAATCTATCGGTCGTGATATGTTTAGACACAATAGTGATAATTTATTGGTTATGATCTCTTTACGTATAGTTGTAATGGGCTATTGGTTGTGATTTATTTAAATACAGTCATGAAAATATATCTATCGGTTATTATCTGTTTAGTATAATTATGTAGATCTATTCACTATTATCTACGTAGATGCAGCTAGAAGAGAATAAATTAGCCTACATGCTTAAACCAGCACGCATACGTTGTGAAAGCGTATATAGGTTGATAATTCCTGGTGTACACGTGTAAATTATACATACTAGGACATAATAAATTATGAGCGGAAACAAATGAAGAAGACGTAGTCACTACAGCACCAGATTATCTATATACATAGTAATACCAATTCCAAAAGTTCTGATTTTGTTTTAGAATTTTAAGATTAGACAATTCTGAATTCATAATTTAAAAATAAAATTGCATAGTTTTGAATTCAAATATGAATTTTTTTAAATTTGAATTCTGGATTTGTAAAACTATCACTTTACTAATTGTAACAACCAAACTTTGTAAGTATGTGATATATGATTGTAATAATCTAAAGAAATTAAAACCTTAATCTTTTGGTTGTATCATACATACAAAACCCTAATTTTCGACATGAGAATCAACTTGAAAACGAACTCTAAAAATAATCTTATCCGGACTTGACTTAACACATTATATACGTTACATATGTTCATGGAATAATATAAAAAATTTGAAAGATTATTTTTAAACCAACCTTGTTCAAATCTTAATTCTAAAAGCGAAAACAAAACAGGAAATAGTAAAGAAAAAAATAGAAAAGAAAAATAAAAGAAATCTAAACTAATCTCATCCCTGCCGATCAGGCCCTAAGCACAGGCGCCTTGTTCTCCACGTAGCTACTTCCCTTTTCACCACCGCCACCGAGCCGCTTTGGCACGCCCGCCCGCGGCGCACGCCAAACACCGCATGGAAGCCAGCCAGGCGAGGGCTGCCACCGACTAGCTTTTCTCCCGAGGCACAATGCCCTTATCTTCTCCCCGCTATTTTCCTTTTCTTCTTTTCCATTCACAGCACCAAGCCGAACAGCTCTCCAAGCTTCACACCAGCGACCTGGAAAAATCTTAAGCATCTGCCGTTCGCCTCTGCATCACCACGCCAAGCCAACCCAACCCCGACCTTCTTCATTGGGTGAGCTCCCATGGAGCCGCTGCCTCTTCTTCTTCTTCTTTTTCATTAAGCCAGCCAATGCTTCCTCCTCTACGTCCCAGGAGCTATGCGTGCGGACAACAACAGTTGTGGAGACCGGTACTAATTAGAGTAAAACAAAATGATTAATATATTCAATGCTTAAGACATCGGTTATTAGTACTATATTAGTTAAATACTCAACTTAATTGGAACATGAGTCAGCTAATGTCCATAAATGAAGTTCAAATAATCTTAGTACTCAATAACTGCAATGATCAGTATACCGACTGTAGTAATTAACATATTGCCAAATGAAACTTCGGCTTAATCAATGATTGGATATTAACCATGGTTAATTCAATTAGTTACTCATCCAACACATTAACATGCTCTGTTAATGAAGGTTTAATCACTAAAGTCCGGCCACCATTCCTTGTCTTTCCATTTTCTTGATTCGTGTGTTCGGACAGAGCCTGGCAATAACAATTGATACCGGTATTAGCTGAGCACATTATGAATCAATGGTTAAAAGTTTGTTAATAGTGATTAACTATTTTTATCACGGACTGACAGCGGATCATACTCCATTAATAAAACCTAGACACCATTAATATATTGTTAATTAACTTCTAGCACATTAGCAATTAACCAGTGTGCTTAAGGATGAATGCACTGTGAGCTCAACAGAGAGTATAACACCTACACTGCCTCAGGAAACACCAGCACTGACGGACACAAAACCGCAATCTCTGACGGCTTTCGAGCCCGTCAGTAAGCTCCTGTTAGTGGAAGTTATACTTTCACTGACGGGCGGAGGGCCCGTCAGCAGAGATATATTTTAACTGACGGGTGGATCCTGCCCGTCAGTGAAAAGACTTCCAGCGCTATCCGGGTGGCATCCTGAGAGGACGTTCACTGACGGGCGTGGAACATGCGCCCATCAGCGGTAACGATTTCCTCTGACGGGTACATGGCATGTGCCCGTCAGTGGAAGTATTATCATACTTTTTTTAACATTTCTGAATAGACAATATTTAATGTCACAAATATTAAACATATAGCATTTAGGCACATATATTAAGCACAAATATTAAGCATATAGCATGTAATATCACAAATATTAAGCACATATAGCAATTAATATCATAAATATTAAGTACGTAAAAGCTGGTTTACAACGAATTAAAACGACAAACAAATGAATTTAACAGTGTTTATTTTCACTAGCCCTACTCTAGATCTATGATGCTTAGCTAGTACTTGCAGGACGGCGGTAAGCGGGTAATTGGACTCCCGCGTAGAAATCACCGCTTGGCCGAATGACTTCGTTGTTGATAATGTACGCGAAAGTCTTCTGGATGCGGGCAAAATCCTTCCTCTAGTCATACTTATCGTCGGCCATGTCGTGTATGAAATTATTGAATTGATCCTGGCTCCATTGCAGGTTGTGGGATCTGACGAACACGTCTATGTGAGCACAGACGTAGTACCCACATGTCACGCTACCTTCCGGCTGTTGCCTGCAAGGGAAGTTGAATTTGCGGATCAGCTTTTTGCTTTTGCATTCTGCTCCTCCCCCTCGCAAGTTGTATTCCCAAAAAGCGGCTTCCAGAACTTCCTTAATTCCTGCGTAGTCTCGCTTGGCATTTTTTTGAAAATCAAAATAGTATATCATTCTTGAAGGCTTGTGGATGACAATGAAGATCCAATGGTCGCTGTGTAAAAGGGAACGAATGAATATAAACAGACAGGGATACGTCCTTAAGAAAAGCAAACTAGGCACGGTAGTAAATAACTTACGGGGGGTTGTAGGGCATGAGTACGTAGTCCTTGTCCTTATGGTATATCAATGACTCAGTGACGAAATTTATTAGGACCGGCTTCGCTTCTTGTACATAGTAGTCGTTCATGATGACCGGATCCATTATTCCAAAAGTGCAGTTGGGCAGACGCCTACACTCTTGGGCTTGGTGAAGTGCCCACAGCCTGACGAGCATGGTGTCAAGCCAGAAGAGGTTGAACAATATAAAGATATCTTTAAAATTGATGTCAAAGGTGTCATGTTTTCTGTCCAGGAAGAAACCGTAAACTTTTGGTACCTCAACCTTAAAGTGTAGCTCATAATCATCCCGATTCCGTGACCTCATCATGATTGTGTCATGGAGAAGTTTCATCTGTGCGGGCAACCTCTGCACCTCATCAGCTGGGAGCAAGGGCTCACCTGCCTCGTACACTACTCGTCGAGGCTTCTTAACAGTTCCGGCAGATGTCTGGAAGGATAAGGCTTTTTTCTTGCTTTCCTTGCTTGCCTCCTTCGCAGTGGTGCTGCCCCATTTGTGTGCTCTTTTTTTCCTCTTCAGCTCTGGAGAAGAGGCCCTCTTGCCTCCCGTCAATGCTTCGCCCACTGCGGCATTGAGCGTGCTTGGAGATAAGACCTTCTTTCCTACTGCCTTCAGGTCATGGTGATGCTTGGAGCACCTTTCACGGGGCGGCGAGTCCGTCTTAGGTTGCTCCTCCTCCTAGGACGGAAGGATCGTCGTGTGTTGCTGCTCGACAAGATCGTCATCCCGATCATCGAACGAAACGGGCGTACTGCACAGGCCGAGCAGAGACGGGGCGGCTCTGGTTGATGGAGAGGGGATGGTTGACGTACTAGGAGAGGACACCCCCGGGAAAGTTATTTGGCTCTTCGGCCACAGGATGTAGTACCCCTTGCAGTCTCCTAGCTTCGTGACATCCTCTTCAGGGGCGACAGGTACTGCGATGTCACTGAACTCGGCGACGACGCGGTCCACCTGCACCCTCGCCATGTGGGAAGGTATAACAGCGTTGTGGCATGTCGCGCCCCCTACTGTTGGGAAGACTAGGCCGTGTGCAATCGTCTTCTTCACGCCAGGCAAAGGGATAGTGAGATGGCATTTTGTGGGGCCCTACATAATAAACAATGTGTCGTACCCATTGTTATCCGCACAATGCTGTGAATTAAAGCCCTCAAACAAGTGATTCAAGTGGCGACGAAGCTTACAGTGATGTCTTCGACGGGACTTGGCGACTCGGGGGCGACGTCGGAGGCTGAGGCGCAGCTACTCCATCTAGCAGGATAGGAGCCCTGATGTCCATGAGGATGCACAGGTGGACGAGATGCATCGCGGGCGTCGTAGCCTCCAAACTCTAAAAATTGTTGCGCCGCCAGCTTGCCAACCTCCTGGGCTGCCCTTATCATCTCTTGCATAAGAGATGTTTGCCTTCCTCTCCTTCTCTGGCGAGCAGCCTCGCGGTCTTGAGGAAAGACTTCATCCCATATAGCCCCGCTCCCGATCTCTCGGACACGCCCTGTCTTCTCCCTCGTTCCTAGAGCCTTCGAGAGATGGTATTCCCACCTCTCACTCTAGACGGAGTCCTAGGAGCTCTCACACTGCTGGGACAGCTGCCTCTGCAAGGGAAACGGCACAAGGTACGGGCCGTTAGCATATTGGAAGCACAATAGTATATTTCAAGAAGACATTGGGTTTAGATTATACCAAACGTTCGGAAACTGCCTGAAGCTTGGGGTCCGTGATAATTGGTGACCCAGTAGCTGGGTCAGAAATTGTGTGCGCCCTCATCCAAATCTGGGTACGTTCCTGCTCGATATCAGCGAAAGGAATTGGTTTGCCAGCCGCTATCAGCGCAGCATCCTCTTTGGCCCAGATCGGTCTCTTCCCTAGAACACCTCGGCTACCAAGATGGTGGGGAAATTTGTTCTTCCCGCGCAGCTCCTTCCCCCGGCGGCTCTTCTCCTTAAATGCATCACTCTTCTCGTCAGCAACGAACTCCTCCCAGTGTTCGATTTCTATCTTTGGCCATTTAGTTTTAATTGCAGTTTCGAAATCGGCGTCTAGCAGCTTCGTTGCTTCATATCGCCACGTCCTTAGCGCAGCACACATGATGTTGTTGGCTTTCCTCTGCACTCTTTCCTTGTCAACCGCTGGGATAGCGTACTTATCACACAGCTTGTCGAACAGGACCTTTTTCTGGGCGTCGGTCATTTTCTTGAAGTCCCGGTATGTGATCCTGACATGCTCACGGACAATGCACCCGCAGGTGTTGCTGAACGACCTCGCAGCCTTCTCAGGACTTGCAGGAACACCTATTACGCCGACTCGAGTGACGACGAATGTCTCGTTCGTCAGCTGGTTGCCACCTCTAGGGTTGTACTATCTCTTCGGCTTCGATGGTGCTGCTGATGACGGCTCCGGCGCCTCCTGTTCTTCCGATCCCGACTCGCTAGACCGAGAATCGTTAGATGAGCCAGACGCACTCTCTTCATCTCGCGCTGTGGGAGGTGCAGGTGCTGAAGGTACATTCTCCGGCTCGACGGCAGGTTCACAGGCTGGCTCGGGGGCAGGTTCAATCGGGGCCGCCACGTCTAGGGGTGCCGCCCTGTCATCATCTATGCGGGCTAGTTCCCAGGTTGGCGACGAGTCCATTTCCGATTAAGAAACCTACCGAGGGTAGTAAATCTTAGTGTGATCAATGATTTGACTGTTACTTTTTTCTATCTTTGAGACAACAAAATTTTCAACATATGTAAGGATCATACTTGCTCATAGAATAATAAAATGAAGTCATGACTCATGAAACAATTTCTTCATCACTCCAAATACACATCCATTAAGTCAAGAATAAATCTGATAGCAATATGTTCTTCCTCTTTGTTTTGTTGGTCCATGTAGAAATATAACAATTGACAGATTCAATGTAGTGATCAACCAAATTAATAAAGGTCATTGAAAAGATTGCATCAAATATGGTCTAGTATATGTGAAGCTCAAGTAGGTAAAGATTCATGTCATTCAGCATTATAAATAATAAGATTTGGCTCTTGCACCTTCAACAGTTCGCCGCACTACAAAAATAACCAGGGGTGCAGCCAGTTAGATCAGTACGAATGACTAATAAATGGGACAAGAAAATGCTTAGCAAAAGAGAGAAGAAGCCCACAGCACAAAAACTTACGATATTCGGTGTTTGCTCTAAAGTAAAATTTATGGATTTAGTCAAAATGTCACAAAATTACGTACATTCTTTTAAGAAATCATTTCCAAAACATTAGATATATAGCCAGTAGTGTAGCTTACGAACTCGGAGCTGATTACATAACAACAAGGTTGCACCAACATCAATGCATTGGTGCGCCAAAACAAAGGACTTCGAACAATTTTAACTATTCCACGTGTACTCTTCTTGGGTGAGTTTTGACATGCATATGCTCCAATCTATACAAGTTTTCAAGGTAATCAGCTGACTTCATTCTGGAGTATATACTACTTTTTCATGTTCCAATAATTGGGCCAATTTAAGGTCACCAGCATCTCTCTGGTAGCTAATCAAGGCTTGATACTGCATACTTGCCTATAGCAAAATCTCATGAGTTATTTTGCAGCAGTTATGTATATGGCTCATGATTAGATGAAAATATATACACAACTACTAAAACTGCTAGCTCTGCTAGTACTATGTCACACGTACCCTGATTTTCAGCATCCCGAATTTTCCGAAAAACCTAAACCCTAAGACGCGTATATGCGTATATGTTTCAATCATATTGCATGCTCATTTGGATTTTAGTTCTTCTCGAAGCATGTCGTTTCATGGGCACGCTTGAGTTAGGTTGCATCGTCACACAACGAACCCAAGTCGTGACCCCATCATCGCATGTGCATGAAACCCTAGATCCAACACACGCACCGTATACGCACGCGCACTTCCCAAACCCAAACCCTAAGCGGCAACCCACTCATCTTTGCACCCGACTCTCAAAATATGGATCCTATTCTCCCCCATGCCTCCCATCTACCATGCTGTCGCCCGAAACCCTAAAACCTAACCTACCGTCCCATTTCTTAATTAATTACCCATCAGGCAGAAACCCTAAAATCCATATCACATGTGTTTTCTTCCCCCCAAAAATCCTGGAAAATTTTCATAAACTACTTGAAACTATTTGTCACCCATTTATAAGAAAACATTTGAGGGTCCAGTTCAAATATTTTTGATTACATTCAAATTTGAATTTTGATCAAAACCTAGCTTTGAACTACAACTCATATAAATACAGCCCACAAAAATCCCAGAAAATTCCACAAGACTTATTTTAGTACCAATAACCCAAGTGTGCAAAAACATGTATATCTTTAGTTCAAAATTTTGGCACAACTCCTGTCGAGCACCTTGCCCCATTTTCTTTCTCTCCATGAAATCCAAGCTCACGTCCCATCCTTTTGCCCCAAAGTTGTGCCAGAGTCTCTTCTGCACTCAAACTCATTTCCTACTCCCCTCTCACCCCAGTACCAAGTCTACTCTGCAGTCTTCAACCCTAATGCCACCCCATGCCGACATTGGCAAGCCTCATGGCTAACCCTACTGCACACGATTCAGTGCCCCGCTCTCCAAGTTTCTTCTCTGGAGTTACCTCAGTACCAGTGAGTCGGTCGTGCACTCCCCGACTCAGCAAATCACGCGTGTGCACAAGCTTGTCGGTCTGAGCGCGCTCTGGCATGCCCTGGACCCGCACCCACGCGTGGCAAGGTCAACCAGCAGCAGCAGCTCCGCGCCATCCCTTATCCCGTCGCCAGCTAGCTAATTCCCGCACGCCAAAACAATGCTCTGATCACCAGCAAGCCCAGCGCGCCACAAAATTGACCCCGCGTCCTCTCAGCACCTGCGCGCGGCTATGTCCAGCGATACTCCACCCCGCCCCCTCGCCGCTGCCCTATTTAAGCAAGTGTCCGAGCTCCCCTTTTCTTCTCATCACATCTCTTCTTCCATCCTCCAGCTCTGCCAAGCTCCCTCCTTCCCCATCCACGAGCACGACCACCAACCTCCTCTGGACACCGTCGCCATCCAGATCCAGCAACCACGTGAGCCCTCCGACCACAAAAATGAGATCGCGCTGACCTCCTGAACCCGAAGGTAGCAGCCGATCCTTCTCTCTCCCTCTAAATCGGCCGCGATTGCTCCCCGTCGCTCCCACCGGAGCATCGCCGGAGCTCAGGGATCCCTCGCCTGAACCCTCGCCCACGTGCACTGTTGATCGGTCGCCGACACGTGGGCCCGTGGACGGTTTTTAAAACCGTACCTGTTCGCACAGCCGAGGCCCACCCGTCGGGTTAAGTGGAAGCGTACTTCCTCTAGTACGCTTTCTCCTTGGAGAAGCGTATTCCCAGCCAAGCCTCTCTGTTTCCACACATCCCCACTCTGAAGGCGTCTCTGTTCTTTACGCCTTCGATGTCATACCTCCCAGAGCCCGGTTTTCCAGTCCAAAACCGGTTCTGATTTTGGTTCGACCGGTTCACCCAGAAATAATCCGGTTCTTGAAAAACTTCCAAAATAAAAGTTGATCCTAAAAACATTTAGCAACTTTTGGTTCAAATAGAATTTCAAAAATTCAAATTTTTCTTCACTGCACAGAGAGTAATTCAAATAACTTTTTAAAATCCAAATACTTTTGAAATTCCTTTTGAACTTTTGATCCATTCCAAAGTTTCTAACATGCTAAGGCTTTAATCTTCTGAACTTAGCATAAAAACACATGTACATACATATGTGACATGGTTAAAAAGGTGAAGAGGCATATGTAAACCTTAAAAACCCTAGCCTCAAATTCCATGCATATATATATGCTCTAATAGTACCCAAACAAGTTGAACCTTTCAAAAATATCGTGAAAATAGAATGCATGCATACTGATCCTTGCAGACTTTCTTTATTTGGCTTTCGTTGAGTTGGGTTTTCTTATCCGATGTTTTTCCCAACGTGTAGTTGACGTTGTGAGGTACGTTCGTCAGGAGGAACCAGAAGCTTCCCCGTGTTTGGACCAAGACCAGGAACTGCCAGGCAAGCACTTCACCCGTGATCATGTTGAACCCCAAGTTTACGAAATGTTATTTTGTTTATGAAACATGCATGCTATGTTTTACGACTTGTTATTTTATGTAGAAAAGTTATGACCGATACTTAGCAAACCCTAGTTCGGTACTGAACTCCTTGTCGCCCTAGGACTATATATCCCGGGAAATGGTAACGGGAACCTAGGGTAGAGTATGTATGTATGCTTAGCCCTGCAGTAGCAAAATTAGGTTTTTAAAAAGGAAGGAATACTCCCATATTTCATGTGGTGAAAGTTTGAAAAGGACCGTTGTGTCCGCAGGTGTATGAAGGTAGAGTATCCATGGGTGGGATGTTTCGCCGAAAAGAGGTTTTGTTAAAACCTGAAAACAAAATGGAGAAGATTTTGATCCGAGTCAGAAATGAAGGGAGAAAGCAGGAAGCTTGTTAAAAGCGAGGTAATGCCCGGCGTGGTTCTCGCTGCCCATTTACGAGTGTGGTGTGGAGTCCCTCTCGGATCACATAAGGACCGAGCTTAAGTACCGTTTGGCCAAGTCTTACCGTACGTCCACATGTCCTTTATGGGAAAGACTTGATCTAGTACCCGGTCTGAAACTAGCATGAACCCGTAGGCAAGGAGAAGTGTGCAAATGAGGTTGTAGCCTCTGTAGAGAACAGTTTCCATTGGAGCGATGTCTTGTTCGCCACAAAGTCGGAACACCAACCTCCTTGTAGCGATGATACTGATTCAAACTAGGTTTGGGACATGTCCTTCTGGCGGGTTCATGGCTAGGTTTACTCCAGTGAAGAGTCTCGTTGTACTAGCTCTAGTAGTATGCGGTGCACAGTATGCCCAGTGAAAGGACCGAAGGCGTCGACTAGAGGGGGGTGAATAGGAGACTAATTAAATTTACTTCTTTTAGCTTAGATTATCAAATTAAGACTTAGCTAGTTGCAACGATAAGCTAGCTGTGTGACAGGTGAACAGCATAGGCAATATATGATGTATAAATTAACACGTAGCTGTCACACAGGTAAGCTAAAAGCTTAGATACAGAAGAGAAAACTGAACAACTGTGTAACAGGTAGCTGACACAGGTAAGAGATATGATCTCCAGCAACTGTGAAACAGCTAAGCTAACACAGGTAAAAAGGTGATCTATCACAGATAAACAGAATATATCTAAGAACACACAAGCATACAGATAGAGCAAGTAAATAGGAGCAACACAATGAGTACTCAGAGAGACAAGGTGTTTTTCACCGAAGTTCCCTACTCTTTACAGAGAGGTACGTCTCCGTTGGAGAGGCTACTCCAAAGAGATCGCCAGCATTGAATCGTGCTTGTTCTCCGAGTATCTGAGTGATCAGGCCTCTTGCTTTGCTTGTGGAAGTCCTTTAACCTTGCAGCAGGTAGACTTTAGATCACCTTCACAAACTACTGGTTCAGCCCACACAAGCTTGGGTGATACCAGCAACTCCTACGCCCGTCTAGGAGTAGACACTCCAAGAGTAACAGAATCGACAGCAACGACTCTTGGAGGAACCAATGCTCTTTGCTCAAAAGCTCTAACTCTCTTAGGAAGTTTGGCTTTTGTTCAGAGGGTGAGAGGCTTGTAACGGTCGAATATGATTCACTGGTTTGAGCAAGGTTGAGTTCGAAGACCTCCCCTGGTCCCCTATTTATAGGGTTCACAGGCACCTGACTGTTACACTGTTGCCACGTAGGATTGAGTGAGTCACCGGTGACAACACAGCTAGTCACAACACACAACTATAACCAGCTCAGGCAGATCGACACCTGTGTCACCGGAGGCACACACAGGTGAACCCTTAACTGACGTAGCCTAACTACTCAGCCCGATCTTGGCACATCACATGCCCTCAGTGCACAACTAACTCTGATCCCTAATAAGGAGAGAACCTCTGATAGTCTTCTGACTCAGCAGACAAACTATCGCAGTGCAGGTCCCTTAGCATTTACAAGCTCTCCCCTGGTACAGAGATGTACCTGAGTCATAGAGCGCTAAACCACCTGTGACACAGCTGTGTCACATCAGTGACTCTAACCTCTAGGGTTTTTCCACTGCTAGCACTACAGAGTGCTAGCACAAGCCAGTTTCACACTTGTGCAAAACTGTTGATACAGGGCCACTGACCTCAAAGCATCAGTGCCACTGTCCAACACCCTGTGCATTGAGCAAAAGAACCTCCATAGATCATTACTACTTCATCCCTCTTGATAGTACAGGTGTTTCCTATGGACTCAAGGAAACTAGCGAATCTAGGTTTTACCTGCCACCGACTGCAGTCACGGTCCTTAACGCATCAAACCACCATCACCTTGCTTGCAACTCTTTGCACAGCACCGGCTTCCTCACAGCTGTGACACAGCTGCCTAGCATAGCCATTCCCTTGTCCTAGAAACCACCTTTGTACTTTTTGGGTGGTCATCCTTTTCTTGATGACCCTTCTTTCTGGAACCTCTTAAATCTGCTTACACTCATTATAAACATTAGATTCCAGTTTGAGTTGCCATTAACCATCAAAACCAATTAGGGGCCTAGATGATCTTTCACCCAGGGTGACCTACATCGCGTGGGGTAAAGCCGTACCACCTCTGCAGAGGGTCAAAACTATTCGAATAGCCGTGTCCATGGTCATGGACGAACTTGGTTGGGCCACACTACAGTAGATTTGATGTCAAAACCAAAACTGTGGTTATGGGTTTAAGGACGCGATCCGTCGAGTTTGCAGGGTAACATGAGAAGTTCCGCGCCGTGGCGGGAGGAGTGAAGAAGGGATTTCCCCGTTGAAGCAGGCAAACCCTAGTATCCCCGTTGTAGCGGGTGAGCTGAGACTCCCCGTTGTAGCGGGTGATTGCTAGACTTTCCGTTGTAGCGGAAAGCACAGATATGAATCCCGTTGTAGCGGGAAGGAAAAGATGAACAGATGTTCGTCTCGGAATACCGTGGCAATTTACGAAAACTGCTTTTACAATCTATTTACATATTTCATGTGAAAACTTACTTTCCCGCAAAATATGAGACATAGGATAGAGCCATTTTCTTGATCTGCCCTTGCATGCACAAATCTGTGATAGCCCCCCCTGGCGAAGGGCTTGCGAGTACATTCAATGTACTCACCTGGCTTGTTATGTGGCCAGATGAGGAGGAGGAGTACCAGACCGGAGATAGCGACAGTGACTTCGAGGCGTAGGGTTTCATCCCCCAGTCAGTTGCCTGTGGTTTGGCATACCGATTGGTTATCTACCGCGTGTTTATTCCGCTGCAGTTTAATTCGGCCAATAGGCCTGGTATGTACTAATAAAGACCATATATGGCTATTTGTGTAATGAACAATGTATCGTGCGACTTTACTATCAAGTACTTGTGTGTACTAGCCACTGATCATGGGACTAATATGATAAACACAGGGTATATCCGGCCTCAAAACCGGGTACGCCACATACTAGAACTAAAAGTGCTCAGGAATCAAACCTTTGTATTGATGGCATTAGGAATGTAGTATAATCGCTTTCTTTAATTCCTTTTTTCCTTTACTTGCACCAGTTTTCCAAGAGAAAAAAGAGCAATGGAAGTATACGAATCTACCAAATTGGAATCTAGTATCGGTGCAACATTTGGACATTTGGAGAGAGATAGGAAAGAATCAAAGGTAAAAATTGCACAGTAGTGTAATCGGAGGCTGTTCTAGATCTACTCCATAGATCAACAAACATATATATGCATATTCATTTCTTTCGTGGAGATTTGGTCTGGTTGTTTGCTACTGAAAAACCGATGGCCAAATAGAGAGAGCACATATATACATGTATGCATTATGGCAGCTATTACTAGCAAACCAAGATCTCTTGTGTATTCTAAATTTCTAAACCAAGAGAAATGAAAACTTGATGTGTATAATAAACCTATAGAGAGGGCAAGAGTTAGAAGATGAAAACAAAGGAAGGGACCATGCGATGAACTTAAGAAATGAAGCAAAGGATTAATTTCAATTTGAATGTACAGAACCAACCATACATCATAAGAGGGATTTGCATGCATGGCATGGGAGAAGCGAACAGGAAATACTAGTCGCAAGACGATCCATAAAAGGGAGAGGAGGAGGAGCTTACCGGGGGAGAACGCTGCCGGAGAGGAGAGGATGGAGGTCGCCGGTGGCCGGAGAACTTCGCCGCGGAGGAGAGGATGGGCGAACGCGATGTCACCGGTGGCCGGAGAGGCGAGCGTGGCGAGGAGGCTGGCGGGTGCCGGTGCTAGGGCTCAGGCGGTGGCGGGCAGCGGCGCGGCCGCTCGGGCGCGGCGCGGGGGCTCGGGCGGCGGCGCGGCAGCCTGACGGCGGGGCTAGGGCACGGGTTCGTGGCTGGTTCAAATTGGAACACACGAGAACGGGCGAAATTTCGCAAAGTCCCGGTTATATAGTCTTACAACACCACTGACGGGCACATGATAGATGCCTGTCACTGGAACTCTACTTCACTGATCCCTGACATACTTCCACTGACGGGCGATAACAAGTTACCCGTCAGTGGAAGTGTATTTCCACTGACGGTCAAGTGTTACGGCCCGTTAGTGAAGATTCTTTAGGGTTTGAGAATGGCTGTTCCGGATGTCTGTTCCGGATGTTCCGGATGGCACTTCCGGATAGTACGTATTTTCACCAAAAGCAAACTAAATAATTGAGCTAGTTTCACATGTAGACTAAAAAGAAGATAGATTTAATTACGAGCTATTCAATTTGATGTCCAGATTTAGGAGCTTGTCGATAATTCTTTTGTAATATCCATCGCTATGTTATTATTGTGTTAACAGAGATGATTTTCTACGCTATTAAATTATTGTACCTTTCCTATACTACTAAATTATTGCACATCTGGTGTTATACATCCCTTGTTTTACATAGTCCCAAACACAACCATTCAATTCATCAAAATGATATTATTACACATTGAGGTTAGTTCTGAATTGATCAAAAACCTAGGTTTCATCGTCTTCGACACGCTTCTCAATACTGCTTCTGATCTTCTTGCTGTTATACGTCAGTCCTTCGTCGTGACTGCGTCTTATGTAGGGGCACACATCCTGAGAACCTTTGCGCCTCTTGCTCGTTCGATCATCAACATCTTCTTCTTCTGTGTGCGGATCGTCGAACTGGTCGTAGTCCTCTTCGTCAACTACACCATCGACTCTGACAATACTCATTTTCCCTTTCCTCACGATAACGCGCTTCTTATTCTTTGGGTCTGTTATGTAGAAGACTTGAGCGAGCTGTTTGGTTAATACCCATGGCTCATCTTTGGGACTGATTGATTTGACTTGTCGTGACTCCATAGGGATCGGTGGAGGTATAACCATGGTACTAGTGTTCATATTTTCGATTCTGACGTCTTTCACTCATCTGACACGAAACATGGGGATCTTGGTCACAGTGTAGTCAAGTTCCCAGATCTCTTCGATCACGCTGTAGTACCTACACTTCTTGCCATGATGACCAGTTCTAGACTCCTACATTACACCGCAGTTCTGGTACATACTGCGCCGGTCTTGAGCCTCGGTGTAGAATGTGTATCTGTTGATATCATACGATTGCCACGTCACGACTTTGCTATCGGGTTCTTGTGACAACATTCGAACGGTTTCTTCTTCTCCATTTGACGGTTCCCTTTCATACCAGTAGTCCTTTAGCCACCCGGAGAACTTTGCGTTATGCTCTTTCGTGAGCGCAACTGTGCCCTTTTCCGGATTCGCTTCGCGCAACTGTTTCATGTGGATCTGAATATAAGGCCGTACCACAGCCAAGTGTTGCAACACCACGAAATGTGCTCTATTGTAGTCATCTGATCTTTCCGATCAATACACGTGTAAACTTTTATGCCCGATCGCACCTTTACCGTCGAGCCTGCCTGTGTGCCGCGAAACTGGAACACCTATAGGTTTTTGATCACGCATGTAATCCGTGCAGAACTCAACACCCTCTTCGGTAGCATAGCCTTGGATGATGCAACCTTCCAGATGCGCTCTGTTACGAACGTAGCGCTTGATAACCCCATTGTACCTTTCAAACGGGTACATGTTGTGCAAAAACACGGGATCGAGGTCCAGTATCTCCGGGACGATATGCATCATGAGATGTACCATGACATCGAAGAATGCTGGAGGGAAATACATCTCAAGTTCGCATAGTATGACAGTGATCTCGGCCTTTAGTTTCAGGCAGCGTTGCACCGTGATTGCCTTCTGACAGATAGTGTTGAAGAAGTTACAAAGGTCCGTGATCGTCTTGCGGACACCTGGCTCCATGATACCACTAATTGCAACAGGCAGTATCTGTGTGATCATCACGTGGCAGTCATGAGACTTCATGCCAATCAGTCGGTGAATCTTCATGTCAACAAGTTTTCGGATGTTTGCGGAGTAACCCGAAGAAACTTTGACACCATAGAGGCATTCGCAAAGGCTAGGGAGCTCGTCTCTACTTAGAGTGTAGCAACCAGCAGGACAGCTGGTCCTGACTCTGATACCATTCTTCCCCGTCTAGGTCGTTTCTCTGGTTGCCCACAGCTCAGGTCTTATATTCATGTGTTGCATGTCTGCTTGTGCCTTCGGTCCATCTTTTGTCTTGTCCGAAATGTTGAGCAAGAGACCAAGCAAGCTGTCACAGACATTTTTTTTAACATGCATTACATCAATGCTGTGACGTGTGTCTAGGTGAGGCCAGTAAGGCAATTCCCAAAAAACAAATTTCCTTTTCCAGACGCCCTTTACCGGCGGTTGTTTCTTTCCTTTTCCTGGCTCTACTTCGTCCATTTCATTCAAGAGATCATAGATTTCTTGTCCGGTCTTCTCGTGAGGCTTTAGACGGATTTCTTTTGTTCCGTCGAACCTTTCCGTGTCCTCTCTCCATGGGTCATTCATGGTCAGCCACCTTCGTGGCCCATGAACACGATTTTTCTAGAGCCCTCTAAGAAAACACTTGTAGTTTCTTCCATGCACTTAACACATGCTTCGTATCCTTTGGTGCACTGACATGTGTTGTTCCCGTACGCGTGATAATCTTGCACTGTTGTGAACAATAGGCCTTTCAGAGTGAAGAACTCTTCTCTGTCCGCATCCCAGACCTGAGCCCCTTCTTCCCATAGCATAGCTAGTTCGTGCTTCAGTAGTTGTTGATACACGTTAAGATCCATTCCAGATTGTTTTGGCCCTTGAATGAGAATAGATAGGTGCATGTACTTCCGTTTCATGTACAACCATGGAGGAGGTTATAGATCCAAAGAACAACGGACCATGTGCTGTGTCTGCTGCTCATGTTGCTGAATGGATTTATTCCGTCCGTACTCATACCAAACCTGATATTCCTCAGATCACTACCGAAATCTGGGTATTCGGCGTCGATTGTCCTCCACTGACAAGCATCAGCTGGGTGTCTCAACACTCCGTCCTTTCTTCGCTCCTCTTCGTGCCAACGCATCAGCTTTGCCTCCTTCTTGTTACCGAATAAACGCTTCAAACGGGGAGGACTGGAAGGTACCATACAACCTTTGCAGGGGTACCACTCGTCACTTCTTTCTCGTCATCATTTGTGCAGCTCTTTATAATCTTTGCGATAAATAATACAGTCATTCCGACAAGCATGAAGTCTCTCTACATCCAAACCAAGGGGACAGACTACCTTCTTGGCCTCCTCGGTGCTCGTAGGTAACATGTTCTCCTTTGGAAAAATCGTCGTAAGGTAAGCCAGTGTCTCATCAAAGCTTACATCCAGACAGTTGTGGGCTGCCTTGATCCTTAGAAGTTCTAGCGTGACTGATAGACGCGTGTGCTCAGGATCGCAGCTGCGATACAGTGGTTTTGTCGAGTCTTCCATCAGTTTCGCAAACTTTGCAACCTCTCTTTCATCCTCAGGGTCTTTCGCCGTACATCCAACTTCGATCCATCGATCCCTACAACAACAAACTAATTGATTATAGTCCAAATTAACAAAATAAACATAAAATTTATTCTTTTCTTTCATGTATTACATCGTACCAAAGAGAGCTTGATAGCGCCGTTAAGGAGCGGACTCGAGAGCCTTCTGAATAGGGTAAGGAGAGAGAGGAGGGGAGGAGGAAAGAGAGGGGGAAATGGGTGGAGAGGAGGAGGGAGGGTTAAAAGAGATCTAGATCTAGATTGCATATCTAGGAGGAGGAGGGGAGGGAGAAAGAGAGGGAAAAAGGGGTGGAGAAGGAGGGAGTGTATTGAGAGAGATCTAGATCTAGGGTTTAAATCTAGAGGGAGGAGGGAGGAGGAGGGAGGGAGGAGGGGGAGGATGGGGAGGAGAACAGCATGCTGCCGGGCGAGCAGTGTAGGAGGGGCTTGCAGCTGGCCGTGCGAGGCGCGCGAGCTCAACGGCCAGCTGCGGGCGCCTCCTATGTTTATATAAGTGCATAATTATCACTAACGGGCACACCAAAGCGGACCGTCAGAGATAAGTAGGCCCTCGAAGGGACTCCTGGAACCACATTTCTCTGACAGGCGTAAGTTAACCCGTCAGTGGACATCTTATATTCACTGACGGGCCCGACAGAACCGCCTGTCCGTGATGATTGCTGTCAGTGGACATGCCAAATTGGGCCTCTCGTCCCACTTTCACTGACGGGCCGGTAGTGTGCCCGTCAGTAGAAGTATGGTGCCACGCCAAGTGCATCACTTTTACTGACGGTTAGGATCTCGTCCGTCAGCGTTTCCTCTAATCAGCGATGGGCCTCTTCGTGCCCGTCAGTGATGATTGTGTAGCAGAAGTATTTTCTGAGGTAGTGCTAGGACCCATATGTAAGGGAATTAGAGACATGGAAGAAAAGCGTAGACTATGACAGTGGACCCTACTACCAAATTGACTGGTCAACCTTGACCAACAGTTGACCAAGGGTCCACCTGTCATTGGGTAAGATTATAAAATAGTTGGTCATCAACAATATTTAATTATTTCTTTTCTGTAAAAAGATAGGAAAACAATCAAAATGATTGAACTTTGAAAATTCTTAGCAAATTCAAATCAACTCCAAATGAGTTGATTCTTGTTTCCAAATTTATCTTTTTAAATGTAGCATCTAATTGTGTAACATGCATTCTTGTTATTGTTCATTAAAATTTTAAGTTATTAAAATAATCAAATAAAGCCATAAAATGCCAATTCCAACTCTAAAAAACTCTAACCTTCATTTTAAAATTTCAAATGACATGAAATTTGTGACAAAAATCTTTAAGCTAAATTATCATCCCATGCTATGCATTTCATGTCCATCCAACACATTGCATTCTGAACTTTTATTGATTTTATTGTTCTTCTTGTTGCGGTATCGATTTCGGTACAACGTAGGACTGGAATCTGTTGACGAGAGTTGGGATCCAAATACCTCTGAATATCAGCAAGGGAGGAAACCACCAATCCAGGCAAGCCGAGCTTGCTGACATTGCCATGTCGTATTTATTTTATTGTCGAACTTACTTTCTTGGTATGCAATCAACTAATGGTTATCGATGGACTAGTATGAGTAGGATTGGGTGTTGTTTATCTGTTCGTATTATGAATTGAAAATAATAAATAATTGAACGTGAACAAGAAAGTAAGAGAGACAAGGGGACTAGTGATGGTGACAATCTGGGGGTGCAATTGCTAGGTAGCCAGTATCACTTATCATGGTTATGGGTTGTTCACTTGATTACCTCCTATCAACCACGTGTAAATTGTGAACTTCATTGCGAGTGATTCTGAATTGGATATCATCTACGTGAGGCTTTGCAACCCTCATTTGGAGAACCACTGAAACGCTTGTCAGTGAAGTTAAACGATTTACATCTTGTGTGGATTGATTAATTGGTTAAAATTGAATATTGGGTGGTTAGCCCAACATCAGAAAATGAATTGTTCTAATGGTACCTGAACATCATTGAATGTACTACCCCTGTGTTATTCCTTGACCATTGCTATGTTAAATGTTCTTATTTTGAATGTCCTATGCCATGTTACTTTCCATGTCACTAGCACTACTAAGTCTTGCGAGTACGTTTGTACTCACTGGTAGTTATCTTGCATGCATAGGAACAGAACATCCCTCTATCGATGAGTACTATCAGAACGATGTTTGAATTGGTTATCTTCGTTAGCGTTCTGATCTTTTGGAACTGTAATGGGTGCTTTCGGGCTTGTAAGATACTTGTTTGTACCTTGGATCACTGATTTTACTTCCGTTGTTTACTGTTTCCTTACATATGACCTTCGGGTCTTTGGTTGTAATATAAGTACTTGCCCGAAGGTAAGGGATGTGAATTATTATCTTATAATCCCTCTTGTAGAGTTGTGTGATGATTTCTAAATTGTTTATCACATCCCTCCATACACATTGCGTGTATGAAATGAAGTGTATGAGATGGCAATAGATTATTGTTATCTGTACCTGTTATATTTATAATGATTATCTTAGTTTAGTGACCCGCTAGCTGATATGCAATTGCCGGCTAGGCAAAGTGTGGATGTCTGTGTCGGACTTTCGAGCGACCCACTAGTTCGAGCTTCGGCCAACTAGATTAGGGTGTGGGCAATGGTATCAGGCTCCTTTAAGGAATTGCTACCATTGCGACAGAATACAGGCAACAAACCTCTATAAGGTGTTTTGGAATTATGTTTGACTAATTGAATAATGTTAGCTTCTGATCAGCTTGACCCACGGTGATAAATACATACGACGTAAGCGCGTATGGTATGTTGAATGACTTCTCGGTCTTTGGCGATCAATTATTCTCTAAGTCAGGCACTAATTCCAGGCCCCGACACTAATAGTAGCAATTGAACACGTGTAATATATATTTTCACAATGTACATTACATGAAATATATAATTATATTAAAATATAATTTTACCTATTGTCAAATTTATTTCTCTCACAGATCACTCTAAGAAGAAAAGATACATAACCATATTAAAATTATAATCTTGAGAATATGAAATTTTAGTAAAATATTACTGTAACTTTTAGCTCATGAATTATAATAGAGTAAGATAGAGACGATGATGACTAGATATTCATCTAAATATTTAGAAATGTGAGCTAAGAAATTTTCAGGTAATCTATAAATATCCTTAATTCTTTTTCTATTTAACATGGAGAGCAACCGCAGAGGATCCGACCCTGAAGTCACATAAATATCCTTAATTATTTTTCTATTTAACATGGAGAGCAACCGCAGAGGATCCGACCTGAAGTCACCTGGTGTCGAGCAGAGCGCAGGCGCCTGCCTCTCAGAGTGGCTGAGAGTGGAGATGCATGAGCATATGATGGATTGCTGGAAGCAATCGATGGAGTAGCTGTAGCTGCATCTCGCTGTCCCTTACCATCTCATCTCGTCGTCTCATCTGATCTCAGCTTCAGCTCCATCAGTCCCACAGTACGTACTCTCTTCCACTTCTCCCACAAAGAAGCAAGCTCCCCTCGCGCCGCGCCGGGCCGGGCCCCGCGTAGGTATAGCCTCTGCCCCTGACACCCTCCCCGATTCGTCGAATCCGCCATTAACTCCTCACCCACCGACCTCCCCCAACCACGCGGCCATTGCCATGCCAGCAGTATAAAACAAGAGGCCCGGCCGAGAGCAGCTAGCGAGATAGCCACTCCCACTCGCTCTTCTTCAGCTCTCTCACCTCAGGTAAGAGCAAGACTAGTAGTACTGATCCTGATGCTGTTCCTTCCATTCCATTACTTTGGCTCTTGTGCATTAATGGCGTTGTTTGTTGTTGTGGACTTCTGTTTGTAGACTTGTGAGAGGGCGCGCGCACGCGGGATCGATCGATGGAACGGTACGGCAGCCTGCTGGGCATGCGGCTGGACGGCGGCGGAGGAGGAGGGGGCGGAGGCGAGCTGCCGCCGGGGTTCCGGTTCCACCCGACGGACGAGGAGCTCATCACCTACTACCTCCTCCGCAAGGTCGTGGACGGGAGCTTCTCCGGGCGCGCCATCGCGGAGATCGACTTGAACAAGTGCGAGCCGTGGGAGCTCCCGGACAAGGCCAAGATGGGTGAGAAGGAGTGGTACTTCTACAGCCTCCGCGACCGCAAGTACCCGACGGGGCTGCGCACCAACCGCGCCACGGGCGCCGGCTACTGGAAGGCCACGGGCAAGGACCGCGAGATCCGCAGCGGCCGCACCGGCGCCCTCGTCGGCATGAAGAAGACCCTCGTCTTCTACCGCGGCCGCGCACCCAAGGGCCAGAAGACCCAGTGGGTCATGCACGAGTTCCGCCTCGAGGGCACCTACGCCTACCATTTCCTCTCCACCAACACCACAAGGGTACAAATCTTTATTAATCACTTCATTTCCTTTAGCATATCTTTAGGACTCATGTTGTACCAATGCTGTCTTATTTCTTTACACTTTCTTCGGGAAGTGAGCAATGATGATGCAATGGTAAGTCACGGGGGGTCAGGGCACAATTGCTATACTTGTGAGCTAGTAGCTTTTTTATTCTCCTGTATGAGGTCATGGCTAGGACGAGTAGGATGAGTAGCGCAGCGCAGGCTCCGTACGTGTGCCTGCTGCGCTGCAGATTACATGCGTAGATATGGTAAGCGAGGGGTTTAAGTGCAGGGGAAGATCGGCTAGCTGCTGCAGGATACGACGGTGCATGCATGCGCACAAGTTACTATATTCCTATAGCTGCGTAAATGCATGGCTTGTTTAGTTTTTTTACTGCGTCTTCTTAAGCTGATCTCATGGTTCAGCAACTGGTGCTCTTGGATCTCTCATTTTGAAAGCCCACTTGCTTCCTCCTAGCTACTAACAGCAAAGCTTTATTTGCATCGGGCATTAGTTTTCCTTTTTGTCTTGGACGTGTATAACACCAGTGCTCTTCTTTTTCATCTAGAAGAAAATGGGATGGAAAAAATTACTTGAGAAACATTTCGTTTGAATAATTAATTCGGAAGTCGCTTCATTTTCAAAAGAGAAACAAGGAAAGACACCTGAAAGTAGAAGCATTAACCATCGTCAACGGTGTTGCGAAGTTCCTTGCTGCCCACATTTTTTTGCTTATACAGTTGTGGCATTCATGTATCCAGGACGAGTGGGTGATAGCGAGGATCTTCGTGAAGCCCGGCTTGGTGCCTTCCGCACGCAAGACCCGCCTCGGCCTGAGCAACGCCGGCGGTGGCGACACGTCGTGCTTCTCTGACTCCACCTCCGTGTCCGTCGGCGGCGGGGGCGGCGCCTCCGCCTCGTCCGCGCCGTGCCAGGCACCGCTCCCGGACGCCTCGCTGTTCGCCGCGGCGCAGGCCGCCGCCGACGGCGAGAGCAGCTCCTACGGCGCCGCCGCCAACAGCAACAACGCGGCCAGCTGCCGTGAGCTCGTGCCCTGCTTCTCCACCGCTGCCCACATGGATGCCACGCTCCTCGGCATCGGGCAGTACGACCCGGCCCCGCTCGCCGTCGAGCCGCCGCCGCCGGCGTTCTTTCCGAGCCAGTCCCGCTCGGTGCAGGACAGTCTCCAGCTGCCGCTGTTCCTCCCCGGCGGCCTCCAGTCCGGCGTGTCGCCGCTTGGCATGGGCAGCGGGGCCTTCCAGTACTGGCCGTCCTCTGGCTACGACATGAAGCTCGAGGGCGATGTGGGCCGCGCGCCACCGCAGATGGCCGTCGGCCCCGGCCAGCTCGACGGCGCCTTCGCCTGGGGCTTCTAGGCGCATGCATGCATGCATGGGGCGTCCAGTGCGCACGTGATCGTGTGCTGGTTATGCCTCCTACTAGCTGATTAATTAGTGTTCGATGTGCATGTGTTAGCTGATTAAGTAGCAGTATCGATCCTTGTGCTGTAGTACGTAAGTTTCGGTTATGCTCTGATCGTCGTGTTACTGCAGTAGCAGGACGCGACCGAGTGATCACGAGCAAGTACACTCAAATCACTAGGTAAGTCGCCTTGTTTATGGTTTGTTAGTTGTTACCCTGTATCAGACTATCAGTAGATGTATGTACTAAATCTCATGTGAGAATGATTAGTGTTAGTGTATCAGACTAGTTGAAATATGAATGTGTGGTGTATCTAAATTCTCATGTTAGAATGATGTAGTGGTAGCTTGCTTTCTTTTCATTCTAGCTGGTGAGAAACAAATGTTGTTATGTAGTCTTACTTTTTTTTCCTGTGAAATTTGGTGGTTTTACTAGATTGTTACTCCTACACATTGTTTTTCTAGAGAGAGATAAGAGTTGTTACCTGTACTTAGTAGTACTACTGCTAGCGTAGAATACGATGGGGAAAAAGGTAGGTTTAGCCTCTGGCCGAGTGGCAATGCCGCATATAGCCCCTGGCCAGGGGCAACGTCGGATCTGTCTCCGCGAAGCACTGGGCAGCCGACGCGTGGCTAATTCACGGAGGGGAAATGCGACGGGCGAAAATCGCGGCCCCTGCCCGCGACTGTTTTATTCCCCGAGTCAGCCCGCGAGGCTAGTGTTTCCGCGGCCCAGACCCGCGACGCCCACCATATCGTGCTCGGCGCCCGCGAGCGACGCCGGATCGCGCCAGGTGCCCGCGAGGCCGAGCTCGCGCTCGTGGCCCGCGACGCAGAGGCCGCCGCGCGTTCGGCCCGCGACCAGGACGAGCCGTCCTCGTGCTTCCAGCCCGCGTCGCGCGTTCGGCCCGCGAGCAAACGGCCTCGCGCTTCCAGGCCGCGAGCTCCATCAGCCCGCGAGCAAATCGCCGCACGCTCGCCTCGGGAACTACGTCGTGCTGTCGGACGCGTCGGCCGCTGGTGCCCGTGATCGACCGGACGAGACAGTGAAGTGATTTCGTACAGTAATTTTTTCTTTTGCTTTCTCTTTTTCTCACGCGTGCAGATTCCCTTCTCTTTTCTCACCGCAAGCAGACTCCTTTCATCCTCTTTGTAGCGTTCGCACGGTGGTCTTCTCCATTTGCCGTCTATGTAGCTTAGTTCTCTGCTCTCACTCCCTATCTCTGCGAGCTCTCTGCCTTAATTTGAGCTTTTCTTGATTTACAGGCTCTCAAGAGCTAATCTCTTCTGGGTGACCAAACCTTACATGTTTACACCTTAAGGTATACATTAACAAGCTTTACATGGGACATGTGGGTAAACTTATTTTTATGTTTGAATACTTTATATCTATTGCTTTTAATTAAAATCAAAATTTTGGATTTCAGTTGCTAATATCTTTATAGCTACCAGGATTTGCTCTTAGTGGGTTAAAAAGCCCTTAAGAGAAATATCTAACAGAACTAAAGAAATAGCCAGTACATACGTTATGCATCAGCTTGTACTCTATATAATTGTAGTTCATTCACTAGTAGATCTTACATATTTGTTGAAACTTGTTTTTAATATTTATTAGGTTTTCAATGTTTCAAAAGTATTCTAAACCCCATCTTTTATGGATAACATCTTTGTTTGATATACAGGAATGTGGTCAGATAACACTTGATGGGGTTTCTTCTATTTTAAATTGCAAAGGTTTGGAAGATGTCTTACTTCGGCACACGGTGAGTACGAAAAATGATATACTCATATATCCATGTTCTTGAGATAGATGATATGATCTAAAATTCGTAAAGCCTAAATATTTTGTTTGGTATCATGTACTTGTATTGGAGGAATAAATCATTTTGAGCTTCCAATTGTATTCAAAGATAGCGTGACTTCATGCTTTTTATCTAGAGGGGAATGCTGCCTTAAATCGCTGCTGTCAAAATACACCTTTCACCATGATGTTTCAAATTTGTTTGAGATGGGTGCTTGTCTAATTTTAACCTCGCATAAAGCCCTGCTTCATGCCCTCCAATTACAGTTAATTTGTGGATTATACATTTCTCTGTCCATGGATTTTTGCGTAGCATATATTGTATAGACTCGAGGTAGCGGTGCCACAAGAAATGCAGCCAGCAATTCCTCCCCTACCTAGAGTACCCACTGTGCATAGTTCAGTTCAGTCATTACAACCTAATTTCACACAAGAAGCAAGAATATAACGTTAATGACTTGAATGTGCTGCCAACTAGCTTAAAGTAGTTCAAACTCTATAACGGTTAAGTAGTTTCTGATCTTGAGTATTACAGGGTAGAGGTATTGGAAGAACCATCATAAGCGATGCTAGCATGAGAGTATAAACCACGGATTTTGAAGCTAGAAAGAGCAAAATCAGCCGTTCGAGTAGTAGGAAAAATTGAAGATCAACTCGAGACCTACACACCAAGGTAAATTTCTTTGACATGTAAGATGTTATCATACTTTTTAGTTTGTCCAAAATTAGAAAAATGACAATGTTAAGCTAAGACTTTAGTTATAATTAAGCTGACTGTTATTTCATGCATGCATAAAATGCAATTGTCTCGAGAAACTAGCACAATGTACAGACTGATTGTGACAAAAAATGAGTACGTGAAATAAAAAATGTTAGGCACGGCTAAGGAGGTTACAGTTATTTAAATTAGCTTATGCTGGTAAAATGAGAAGACGTGAGAAACTAGTATTAAACATGCACTATCTTGGCTAGAGTTAAATTGAGAAAAAATATTGTTTACATGTTATTCAAATTTTGGTTTCATACGTACGTAAGTACAATGAATGAACTGTTAGTGTTCTACGGGCCGAATATAATACGCGACGGGCCCTGCGGGCTCGACCTGTCCCAATGCGAGTATAAGGTTGCACATATAGATGGTTTGGAGGAGATTATTTTGTTGGACCTAAGGCGGTGCATACGCCGCGAGTTTGATCGGGACATAGCTCGCAAAAAACTAGTCATTGAAGCAGTCACATGTAGCAGTCGGGATGACGGGTCACCAGTCCTCCTATGACAGCTACACAAGGTGACTGGCAATGTATCATGGGCTGGGTACATGTGCCTTGTGAGTACTCCAGGGGCCTATATATATGGTCGACCCATGGTGTATGTACAGTTTGTTGACAGCATGCGTCCGTTGACTGGCGACGAAGGTTCTAGTGGAGTTGGTGAGTTACAGGTTGTTGCGATGGAAGGAGGTCTTGGGGCAGAGGATGCAGTGTTAGAGGTTAGTCTCATACATCGTGAAGAACAGTTCGTCAGTAATGAAGATGTCGGTCCCTTTTGGTCTGCTCGTGTCGACTGCTTCGAACTGTTACCAACCATGCCGAACGAGTTGGATTCTAATGAAGACGGTACCGACGAGGAGTCGGACGGTACCGACGAGGATGGGGGTGATGCGGTAGGACGTGGTCTACCTACAATAGCTGTTGGTGAAGAAATGGATGAATTGACAGTGCAGAGTTGTGATATCACAAGATGTGAACTCACGGTGGGGTTTCGAAGAGAACACTCTGATGATTGGTCAGCACTTTCCAACCAAGCATGCTGCACACATGGCTATTACAAAGTATGCCACCTCCATAAGTCGTGAGTATCGGGTCAAAAGGTCGAATCCCACATGTTTGAAACTTGTATGCACACGTCCAAACTATCCTGGAAGGGTGCGTGCAAACCAAGCCAAGGGGATTTACAAGGATTTTGAGATAACTGTGTTGGTGCACCACACGTGCGAGCTATCCGACCCGTTGACTGCGCACCGCAATGTGAGTGCCGCATATGTGGCTGAAAAAGTGCGCCACCTAGTATCCAAGGACATCTCCTTCGGGCTAAAGTCATTGATGTCCACCGTGGCTGATGAAGTTGGTTTTCCGATCAGCTACAGTATGGTCAGACGTGCGAAGCAGAAAGTGATAGAGAGGATGTTCGGGACTTATGAGGAGGGATATAATTTCGTCCCAAGAATGCTACATCAGATAGCGGAAGCTAATCCAGGCACTTACTTAAACAAGTACGAAAGGCCACATCCCGATGGAGTACCTGGCCATTTCATACTTGATCGTATATCCTGGGCCTTCAGTCAAACTATTCAGGCATTTAGGTATTGCCGTCCGATGCTTTCAATGGACGGTACATTTCTGACTGGGAAATACAAGGGGACACTACTTATAGCTGTGGCTGCTGATGCTAATGATCAAGTCATTCCTGTTGCCTACGCAATAGTTGAGAGCGAGAACTCCGATAGCTGGCTGTGGTTCCTTATAAATGTGAAGTTGGGTGTTGTAGGGGACAGGCCTAATGTGTGCCTTATTTCTGATCGTAATGCTGGGCTTTTAAATGCTATAAACACAATCAAGAATACAGCTGTTGCTGAGTATAGGTGGACTGATCTTGAAAGTAGGTGGTGCATGCGGCACCTGGCCGCTAATTTCTATGGAAGGTTCAGAAGCAAAGATCTCATGAAAAACTTCAAGAAGTTGTGCAAGCAGAATCAGTTACGGAAGTTCCAGCACATTTGGACAGCACTCGACGCTGCAACCAGTAGGTACAGCGGGGAGTCTTAGGTGGAAGGCCAACAAGAAGTGCAGCATCCCAGAAACCGGAGGGCGGTGAGTTTGTCAGAGTGGGTAAGTAGACATGCTCCCGAGATTGAGAAATGGGCCCTGGTGCATGACACAGGTGGTCATAGATACGGCATAATGACAACCAACATGTCCGAAGCTTACAATGGTGTGCTTAAAGGTATGCGGTGCCTTCCAATTACTGCCATAATTGATAAGTCATGGTCCCGGACAGTTGGGTCTTTCACAATAGATCAAAGGCTGCGAAGCAAAAATTAGACAAAGGTAACGAATGGTCCGAAGTCATGCAGAGGTACATGGAAAAAAAATAAAGAAATCTCAGACTCATGACGTTCGAGCTATTGATGGCTTGAGGAGGAAGTACGAGATTGGCCTACGGCGGAAGCATGTCAATAGCCATGCACGAGGTGATAGGAAACATGAATGTAAACTTGATGCTGATATTTGCTCATGCACGTGCAACAAGCCCACGCTGCTACACTACCCTTGCTCCCATGTGTATGCAGCTTGTGCGGCAATCAAGCAGTCTTCGCAACAATACGTCTCAAGATACTTTGACATTCATCATCTAATGGGCACATGGGGCAGCGAGTTCTACTCGTATGGTCTTGATATAAGTTACAAGGATCTCTGGACCGACGTTGTTCAGTGGGTGCCTAATCGATCATTGAGACAGCAGAAGAAGGGACGTCGACACACTACTCGGTTTAGGAATGATATGGACGATAGCCAAATTGGAGAACCACGCCGCTGCAGGATATGCAAGACAAGGGGTCATAGCAAGAAGGATTGCCCAAACAAGCCGAGCACGTCGACAAATAACTAGTATTTAGTACCAGTGTGTTAGTTGTAGTGTGTACTTGAACTTATGTGTAATAAATTTATATGGGTCACTTGTCACTATGCTGTATTTTCTTAGTATTGTACTCGAGTACTCGAAGATGTAATGTTGACCTTGATGTCATGTACTGTAAAGTTTTATATTATGATATTTCGTACTTCAATTAACTATGTGTTTCTATTGCTTTTCGCTTTGCAGGCGATGGCTGAACTACCGGAACTGCTAGACCGGTATTACGATGATCACCACCGATGCCACTGTTGGCTGTCCAATGACATCGAGATTCCACCAACGTTCACTCTTAGAGTACCCCGGACACAGTGGCCCTTGGATGAGCACTTCGTTCCCAAGCTTGCCGAAAGTGGACTCCTCCCCTTTGCTCGTTTGGTTTCAGCTGCGCACTCTTTCACTCTAGATGGTTCTCTATTGACAGCCTTGGTCGATAGGTGGAGACCGGAGACGCACACTTTCCACTTTCGTTGGGGAGAGATGACAGTGACTCTTCAAGACGTTTCCATGATAACTGGTTTGCCCATCAGCGGAGAGGCGATTGTTCCACCTCCTAAGAGGGCTGACTGGATGCAGCACTTAGCTGCGAGATTTGGTGTGCAGATCCCGAGAACTGAAAGGGGGGCGGCACAATGAGGTATCCCTTTAAGCTAGCTTAGGAGGTTTGACACATGCCCACTCGATGCAGACAATGAGGCTGTTATGACTCATCTGACTGCGTACTTGTTGTATCTCTTCGGGTGGTACATGTTTCCGACGTCGCACGGAAACATAGTCTTCCCCAGCTACATCCACCTCGCGGAGGCCCGTTTTGATCCGTGCCATGCCGGGCCCTGGGCCGTGCTATGCCGGCCGGGTCTCGGGCTAGCCCGAAAAAGCACGGCCCGACTCCCAGCTATATGCACATGAACCCTAGCAAGGAAATTAGCAACACATAGAAACATATGCTGCTGAGTTACTAAACTTGAACGGCGCCGATGAATAGACAATAGCATCCTTCGAAGTTCGAACTTGCTAAGGGGCTGTTTGGTTGGGCTTCTAGGGGGCTTTCCATTGGGAAAAGCCCTAGCCCAACCAAAGAGCTGGCTTTTGCCCCGGATTATTCCAACAGCGGCTTCGGCTTGGCAATGCAAATGGAGCAACTGCGGGAAGCCGCCCGAGAGCAGCTTCCCGCAATGCTCACTTAATGGGGAAAGAGTGTTGCCCTTCGGTTTCAAAGAATTACACTCAAATGACATTAGCTCCTCCCGATCCCAACCGCCTCGGGAGCCGACCTCCGCCCGCCGCCGCTCAGTCACCGCCCGGTCGCCTCCCTCCACCGCCCCGATCTCCAGCCCCCCCTCCTCGACGAGGCGCACACCACCGCGGCCGTATTCGCCACCGCCTCCTCCACCGGGAGTCCGGGAGTGGAAAGCAGAGATCGGTGGGTGGGTGGGGTGTACGTGTTGTCCGCGGAAGAGCGTGTCGATGGAGTGGTAGGGGAGGAAATGGCGATTGGTGGCGACGCCGAGAGCTCCAGATCCGCGGCCTGCTGCGCCGTGCTGCTCCGGCGGCTAGGCTCAGCGGCGGCGGTGATTTGGGCCCTGCTGGGCCGAGGTCGTGTGCGGCGCACGGGTGAGCCGCACGGGAGGAGGGAGCGGCAGGGGACCGGGGTGGCCGGCAGCGGCGACCGGCTTGAGGCGGCGGTGGCGAGCCGAGCTCGAGGGCGAGGTGCGGGTGCGGGAGCTCAGGCCCTGGGAAGCGGCGGGACACGAGGCGGCGCGCGGCATGGGTGTCGGTGGATGGGCGTGGGGCGTGGCACGAGCAGAAGAGAGGGGGAAAGGACGGCCGACGGCCGGGCGGCTCGCCGGGGATTCCAAAGGAGGCGGCACGGCTATAGGGCGGAGGCGACGATGTGAAAGGGGCTGGGGTGACCCGTGAGCCCCTGGCCCCATTTAGATTAGGATATTTCTTTATTTTTTATTTTACTCTTTTGTTTTTATATTCTAGTTTGTTCATGTTTGCTTTTAAAGAAAATAAGGTATAGATGATCCTAAATGGTAGGGGCATTTCAAACAATTTCTTGTACAATAGTCAATAGCCATAGTCGAACCAAGCATGCACAACCATAGACTCACGTATTAACAGCAACAGTCGCTTTTTCAGATAGCCAACCAATAGCTATTTTTCTAAACGCCACAGTTTAACCAAATATCCCCTAAGTTGCCAAGCCGATGGATGGATGGAGACGGGAATGAGCCTGCCTGTGTAACACAAGTAGGAGTAGTAGTGTTCCGTACCTCGATGAGTTAAAAAGTCCACCCGGCGCTTTCCCCTGGCACGGCATGCATGATTCCCTGCCTCGCTTTTGCATGCATGCGTCCATCCGTCCGTCCACTCCGACCGTCACTTCTCCACACTGCCCATGCCTCTCTCTCTCTGCTACATGCATCAGTGCCAGGAAGAGTGGTAGCGAGTAGTAATATTTTATGTGACGGATGCTGATGGTGATGGTGACGAGATGTAGACGTCTCCTGCTGGATCCCAGGGGGTACGTGACGGGGATACAGGTTTAAGGCCGGCTCGCTCGGTCGATCAGGTCCATCCATCCATCCACCCGTCTTACATCGCCGGAACAGGGTCAATCCATTGCCATGCACGCCTCGTACGTGCTTTAAAACGTCTCGTAAAATTGCTGTAAAAAGTAGTACTGTATATCAACAACATATAGGAGTAATTACTGCCTGCGTCTCAAGCTAAGTAGGACATGACATGTTTGGAGCGTGAGAGTGACCATTTTTGAGACATGGCATACTGTCTTGGAAAGATTCGCTAGATCTGTGCCATATTTCTATATATGCGTTCATCTGCGTTTCCTACTTTAAAATGTCGCTTAAAATGCAATACTCGCTTGTGATATATGAGTAGGGTCCTGTTATCTCCACAAAGTCGCATGCAGCTAGGAGGATATTGTCCATATTTATCTGTGGGCATCAGACGGGAATTTTGTTAGATCAGAACTGAATACACGAGATACAATCATCACCGGTCTCCAATGTATATGCACGACGCGTCTGAAGCCTGTGCTCGCATGCAGCCAGTCTAGCACCATCCCGAACTTCCAAAGCTTCCGTCAACAAGCCATCAGGAATGTCACGCTACCAGATTCATTCGGCGCGCTACAATGAGATCACTATCCGGGGCTGATCACCGAGACTGGTCCCCCTAATCTACCGGGGACGATTAATTTGAACCGTTGGAATTGAGAAACTCCATAATGCATGAACATAAACAAATAGGAACATGTTTATTTTTTCAGAAATAGAACTAAATGTTATGACATGTTGAACTGTGCAAGAATTAATTAGAAAAAAGTGATGTTTGGTTGAACTATGGGGAAAAGAAGTACATGAATTTATGTTGGCATTGCATGTCAAAGGAACATTCGAAGAGGACTGAACAGATGTTTTCATTCCTCTGGAATTCGCACGAAAAGGTATCATTTCAGGAATTGCAAATGAACTGATCCCCATCGTCCTTTCCATTGTTTCAGACACCTCCTAGGAACAGGAATGAGGATCTATCTCATTATCAATCACAGTTATCACATCTAATTTTAAGCACGTCATAGTTTTTTATGTATATGTTTAACTTATATTAAAGTTATTACTTACCATACTTTATTATACATATAGTTCACGTGTCATAGATTTAACCTTTTTTGTCACACTTGTGGTTTAGATTTTATTAGCCACACTTTGTGGCAAGCCACATTTTACCGGAACTTAGGTGGGACAGAGTTAGGTATGGACCAAACAAGCACTAAATACGGGATGAACACCACTCAAAACCGAAATTTCAATATGTGGTTTCTAAATTTTTTGTGGACCAGTGAAACTATTCAGGAACTTTACATTCTTTTTTTTAGAACGGAACTTTACGTTCTACTAGCAATCCGGCACGTGCAATGCATATTTTTATGAATATATATTACGTATAATATGTACCATCTAAATATTCATCGAAACACGCTATCTCTAATGGTTATTGGGTGTGAGACATTTAGACACCACATGAGCTGGACGAGAGGCAATAGAATAGATGATTAACTCTCTTTAAATAAAGATTAATTCTTTTTAAGTGATGATTAACTCTTTTTTTAACTCTCTTTTGATATACAATTATGAGGTAATTTATAAAGGTGTAACTTAATTCGTAAGTCATTAAATCTAATTATATAAATAATTAAAATTATCTAAATTTCATTAAATACGTATCTTTTATGGTAGCATAGATTCGTAATATTGGAACAGTCCGAGTACTATACCCGTGCATCAGCGACTCGTTTGCTTTGACAGGAAGCGTGCAAGAGCTTTCGCCCTTGGGTCCAATACCAAAAGATGCCAAGATCTTTGGCCATTTGGTTTCCCGGTCAAAAAAGTTTGGATTAGATTTGGAACGAAATATTCGAAATTTCCATTTAACGGAAATCACGGTAGTAGTTCCTTTTTTTCAGGGTACGCCTTTGCTCTTATACCAACTGGTACCGTTATGATTTGACGAAAGATCAACCGAGCAGCAATGGACAAAAACAATCCCAGTAAAAAGAGGAGGCAGGCAGGCAAAGGTAGTAGGCGCAGGCGTAGCAATGATGCCTGAGTGCAATTAGGATGTCGCAATCTTACGATAGCCTACGCGGGGGCCTATGGATGGATGTAAAAGAACGGGGCTACTGCACTGCCCCGTGATCTCCCCAGTGATACCGATGATTCGATCGATACAGCTGCAGGTAGGTGCCCAGCGCCCCAGCATGCGAGTACTGATAGCTGCGCAGCACGTAGCTTCTCGTGTGTCTGTGCGTGTGTGAGGTACGAGGCTGGGCTCGGGGTAGTAGTGGTGCAGTACGTCACTGGAGTTTAGCACATTTTTATGCAATCAGTAAACTCTGGAAAGCGTCAGACCAGGAAACATCGACATCAAATCTTCTTCGTGGAAGGACCTATGATGATTCCATGTATCGAAGGCATTGAATCGTTTTGATTTTTCACTTGCGGAAAGATCTGGCACCCACACAGAAGATGACACTTTTGATTATGTAAATGATTTATCAAATGCTCATTCATAAAAAATAATGCTCCACTCCTTCGTTCGCGATTATAACTCGTCAGTTTTGTCTTTGGCTCGTTAAGATTTAACCAACAATAATTTTACAAATATTCAATAAGATAACATAAAATGGTGGTTTCATAATCAAAAGTACTTTAATAGTATTGTACATTCATTGCTATTTTCTTTTGTACCAATTAAAGTTAGCGGCCAGACCACGATAAAATGCGAGCCAAGGGAGTAATTGATTTCTTGTGTTTCTAATATCATAATTTTTTGTGTAAAAATGAACCGAGAATTAACATGCCATTTTCTTTTGTAGTGAGGTGCGTTAGTTCCTATCCCTGATAGTACTTTTTGGGAAAAGAAGACCATTTAGTTATCTTTATTTGCAAAAGCTGCAATCAAACCCCTCTATTTTGGCAGTGACGTGCGACAGTGCTTATGGTTTCTAACTTGTGCAAAAAAAGATGAAGAACGGAACCAATGTATACGTGCCCATCAGACGGGTTATGGCATACATACTAGTCAGACCCGTGTGTTGCACTTGCCGCAAAATAGAATTTTCGAAACATTATAAGCTCATTTAGTACTCATTAGTTTTTGTTTTTATTTAACAGCTTAAGGCCCACAAAAAAAATAAGAAATTACAATCGCTGACATATCGAAATTAAATAAGAGAAATTCAATTATAGGATTTGCCACTCGCAATCCACGATTTGCTAGTACAACATGTGGAGGCAGCCAAATCGGACCAAACCTAAGGCAAGCAAAACCAAACCTGGCCCATAAAATGCTACACTAGTAACTCTTCTTTCCCCTTCCTTCTCTACAGTAGAGAGAGAGGCGAAAAGGGCGTTCTCGGTCTCCGCCGTCGATTCCAGTGGTTCCCCTCCCTTTCGGTCGCCGTTTCGGCGGCGGAAGGGCAGGGGAACCTCGGATTTCTGTTCGGTGTGTAGATATGTGTAGTTTATCTACGTTTTGTTGCCTCAACGGCGTCGCTTCGACGGCGGCGGCGGCGTCGTCCGGCGTTTTGGTCCTCCGGCTCCAGCCCCGTTTCGGTGCTGCTCTTCCCGGCGTCACCGAGGAGCCAGTGAAGCTATCATCTTCTTCTTCTGCTTCAAGGTGGTGGTTGCGGCTTGTCTCCGGTTTTGCTCCGGCGGCAGTGTTTTCGCCGTTGCTTCCCCCTCCCTTGGCTGTCCCCCTCCGAAATCCGGCGGGCTGTTCGTTCGGCTTGGCTGCGCGGAAGGTCGCCGGTATCCGGTGTCCACTCGTCGTCCTGCTCGGAATTGGGGCGAAGCCCCGGCCGATGGTCCTTAATCGTGGCATCAGATCTGCCTCTCGCGGCGATCTTCCTTTGCGGCTCTTCTACCAAGCCTCTTGGCTCTGTTTTTCCTTGCAGGTGATCAACTGGCACACGGATTGTTGTCTTCCTCCGCTCCGGCCGGCCGTTCCGACGCCCCGCAGGAACAGTACTGTAACCCCTAGGGACCTGGTTGTAATTTTTCTTGCTTCAGGGGCTTTTCTGCATATTACTTGGGACAACTGTTTCCCTCTAGATGCATCTCATGTAACTCTCGGGGCTTCTGTCCCCGCTTTGTGGCCGTTGTGCTAATATAGTTATTTCCTCTCACCAAACCTGGCCCAGAACAAGCTTCACCCTGTCCACGGCGCCATATCCAGTTCAAGGTGAGAAATGTCTAAAGGTTGCACATTTTTAACTGCTGGATGCTTGTCATTTTAGTCAATCCAACAATTGCTTCTTCTACTATCTTTTTGTTGAAAGATACTCCTAACAATTGTTGTTGACTTGGTCCATCGAGCTAGCAATGGATGAACTACTCTAGTAATTAATGTCGAAGGTGAATAATGGTCTCAACAAACGCAAGGGAGCTTGCAATGGCCAGAGACGCGACGCAAGAGAGACAGGGGATACCCAGCATCGAATAAAGACTGGTACTAGGCAGCTGGGACGTAGGAGACCGATGTATCTCTCTTATGGCTGATTTGACCGCGGGATTCGACGGGTCCATGGCCGGCGACTCGTCAAATCGGCACTCGAACACAGCCCTTCTGTCTCCCTAGCAAACGCTACGTGATCTCTCTTCTACTCGCGTTAATCCGCGTGTGGATACCAGCGAGTACCAGCATTACGACTTTACGAGCGCAATGATTACGTGGTTCATCCTGTCGCGCTTTGCAACGGCCGTGCAGGAAAACCGCTGTTCGCAGCGTTCAGTCCCCTGGCTAGCGCGTGATTAATGAACGAGGACTCCGGTCAATGGCCAGCGCTGGAACTTCTTTCGTTGCTAGATACTTCCTTCGGTTCACACTGAGGTTCAACGAAGTGGGGTCTTAGATATAACCATAGCTAAACTTTTAAAATTTTAATTAATGATAGAACTTTAAATATTTAAAAAAAATATATTTTTATCCTTTAACTATTATCTAAGTACACATTATACTTCTTAACTTTAAAACTAGACAAGTCTAGCTCTCAACTCTCAAAACTAAATAAAATACTTTTCTCATATCAGTTTTGACCAGTCAAAAGCGGTTTCAGGTGACGCGGCGCCAATGTAGCTGCGACATCATCTCCACGTCATCCAAAAGGTTAGAAAATTTTTAGAATAACTTTTCAAAATTAATTTTTTATCAGATTTATGATTTTGATTTAAAAAAGATTTTTCTTTTGAATTTTTAAAGTCATGGAAAAATAAATGACTTATTTTGATTTTTTGAAATGAAAAGTTATTCTGAAAATGTTGATTTTCAAAGTCAACAAATTTTTTGGATTCTGAAACTTTTGGAAATATTTTCTAGGTTCCAAAATCGAAAAAATGATTTTTTCCTCCAAAATCTCATAATATTTTCTACTGTTTTTAATTTCCTAACCTTTTGAATGACGTGGAGGTGATGTGGCAGTCATGTTGGCGCCATGTCACTTGAAACCACTTTTATTAGCCAAAATTGTTATGAGAGGGTTGTTCTATCTGGTTTGATATTTAAGGGTTAGACTTATTTGGTTTTGATATTTAAGGGATGTAACATATACTCAACTAATAGTTAAGGGGTGTAACAGATCACCTCTTGTCTTTATATACCTTCTAGGATTCTCTTTTTAGTTTTTGGGTTTCATTGAGTTGTTTAGCTACTGTTACAATATTGCATCTACAAGTCGTGTAGGACTACCACCTTGTTTAGATCTCCAGTGGAATCCCAAACTTTGTTCTTCTAGCTCTTATGCCTATTTAATACTCGTAATTTCAGATTGCAATCATAGTTCTTGCTGGTTCTTCGGTTGCTTGCAGGAACTCAAACTTCGTTGTTCAGGTTGATCGTGCCTATGGTAAGGTCAATAACCATCAGAGATTCGTTGAAACCAATTAACCTACCATGCTAGTGATTATGCCATCATATAACATAGCATCCTCATAACAATTTCTAATCAAGTATTTCATCTCAATCACAAGCATACCATGAAATGAATTAGGGAATCTTAATGAGCTTTTGTATACTTGCCTTGCTGGGTTTGCTCCGGATCACAATAGTACTCGACCTCGGGATAATCCTCATTGCTCAGTTCTACCCAAAATCAAATCCCGGAATACCGAAATAAAGCAACGAAAGAAGTTTTAACTAAAACCAGCAAGTATAGAAATCCAAAAATGCATGATATGCAGGTTAAAAATGTAGAGAATCACTATATGCAACTAGCGCAATTGGTTTCATCGCATTCGGAGTTCTAGAGTTCAAGTTATGCATTTCTGAAGTCGCGCATTGACGATGATATGACACCCGGGTATCGTCAAAGAGGACGAATCCGGCCCTCTGAGCATAGGGTGGGCCAAGCCAACTACTCGGAGTCCAACTTCTACACGGGGGCGCCTCATCAACTTGGAGTACAAGACAGGGATAAACACACATTCGGCAATCCCAGATTCTGTTGTAACTAATTAGGAAACCAATCTGTAAACTGATCTGGACTCCTGTAACCCTACCTTGGCAACCTATATAACGCCAGGTAGGGATCTCCTGATCGGCATCTTTCTTTCATATCTTCTCATACGAGATTCAAGCAATACCAATCCACCAAACACAGGACGTAGGGTATTACCTCTTCTCGAGGGCCTGAACCTGTCTAAACATTGTGTCCCGTGTGCACCCATCTAGATCTTCTGTGCGTGCGCCGCCCCATATTCATTATTGCCGGATCAGTAAACCGACACGCATGTTAAAATTAGGGTTTAGTTTGTTCATATATGGTTTGCATATATGGGGAGGGTTTATGGAGGAAGTAATTAGACCAACATACAATATCTGTTTTGAGCTACTAATGGGTACCACATATATCCTTTTTGAAGTTATCAAATATCTTCTAAAATTCATATTTTAATTTTAAGCCTAAGGGTAATATGGGAATTTACAATTTTAGAGCAATGTAACATGAACAACAAATGTGCCATAATGTTCTACAGATTAAATGAAGAACATCAAAAAAGAATCATTTGATTTGGAGTTGATTTGCAAAGGATATGAATTTTTGAAGTTTTGCTAGTTTATAACCATTTTCTGTTAATTCTCTGAATTTAGAATTAAGGCAGAACTTTCCTCACTTATACCTCAGCTAGCTATAGCCAATGGCAAGGGTAAGACTACTCCAGGTTTAACTTGGCCCCTTTGAAAAAGGATGGCTCAGAGCAATGAGCTTTGGCCGCCGGGATCCGAGCAACGACGAGTAGCGGTGGAGGAATATAGGGAGGAGGGGAAGGTGGAGAGCACAGAAGTAAAGAGGAGCTCACCGGGAACTCACCTTGGTGCTCAGCAGTGATGGAAAGAGATGGAGTCGAGGCTGGCGGCGTCGGTGGCGGGGAGTACCTGAGCACCGAGAGGGAAGATGAGAAGAAAAAGGGGGAGAAAGAAATCTGAGAATTCCGAAACATTGGTCAATCGGAGCTCACCGAAAAGGAGGAATTGCTTGCCGGCGGGGAGGCGACCGGCACAGGAGAAGAACCTAAAATTGATGGCGTGTGTTGCACCAAAACGCAATTAAGTCAGGTGATAGAATCATAGGGTTGAGGCGAACCAAAATGGCAAGAAGATGGGAAGAATGGCCTCACTGGCGGGAAGAACAAGAATCGTGGCCGGAGGGAGCTCGCCGGGCGTGGGGAAGACGGTCGTGGGTAGCTAGCTCCGCGGTGGCCCTGCGCAAGGTAAAAATGGGGATGAGTTCCTTGCGAGCTCGGGAATCTCGTGCGCGCGTCGGATCGGGAAGATGTCGCTCACGGCGTTGCGCTGGGGCTTGCAATGCCGGCCTCGTGCCGAGGTTCCGCTTGACGGCGTGTGCGTCTAGGGCTTAGGCGATAGTGGTGGAGTGCGAGGAGTGACGTTGGCGAGGTGGAGGGATTCTGTGGAAGGAGGAGATGCCGAGGGGAGCGCCGGTGATGCACTTGAATGGGAGCTCCGGTAGTGCGCTCGGCAGAGAGGAGACGACGCGTGGACGGAGAAGACTGCAGGTGGGCCAGGCGCATCAGCGGCAGTAAGGGAAACGGAAGGGCAGGAACGCGCCAATCATAGAGGGAAGCGGGAAACGAAAACGTGCCTTCGGGCGTAGGCGGGGGAAGAGAAATGGGCTCGGCCCAAGCGCACGAGAAAAATGGGCCGACTCGGTTGGCCTGTCCCGGTTAGGGGAGAAATTCCCTTTTCTTTTTGTCTTATTCTTTTTTGGTTTCTTAATTTCAAGTCATATTCAACTTGTCATCTATTCAAAAGAGAAATTTTAAATTCCTGTAGATTTCGTGTGAACTCTAGGATAATTGCTCTGCTTGCAACTGTTAGTGCCAAAACCAATACCTGTTAGCATTTTCCTTAACTAAAGTAGGAGTGGGTTAATTGGATATTAACTCCGGTTATACGACAATTGATTCCTAAAATTTTGACCAATTGCAAAAGAGTGCAGGTAGACGATTACAATTCGAACGAATATATGTTTTGTAAAGTTTGAGTCAGGAAATGTTAACAAAATATTTAGTTGACATAAGCTTCCATATTTCACCACGATTAGATTTGATCATGTATGTAAGGTTTTCGAGCTCAAGTAGGTTTTAAACGGCCTATATGATGATATGAGATGCAAAAATGACCAATGTACTTCAAGCAAAATTCTACAGTTTTCATTTATCTGCTTATAACATCTGGGTCTTTACAAAATCCATTTTTAATCAGAAAAATGTAAATAATATATCAAAATGTTCAAAAAATAAGATCTACTCAATTATGTCATTTCCATACATGTTTTCATACTAGGAAAAATATAAATGGCTAAAAACTCAAATTAGGGTTTCCCGATTAGCCGGGAATCGTCGGATCACGATATCTCGAACATTTGGACTCCGATTAAATCGATTCCACTTGCATTAGTCTCCATTTTGAATCCTCTATGCCATGACATACATTTCATATCATGTTGGTGTTCATTATTGTGATATTTATTATTGCATCTCCTTTTCTGGCATTTTTGTTCTACGTTTATAATTCTGAGCAAGAACAAGGTGTAATACCCGAATCTCAAGGCAAGCAACCCTTTGAACATTTTGTGATCGTCCTAATATTTGCAAATTATTAATTGCTTCCAAAACCCTATCGCATGCGTTCAACTTATACTTTCTGCTAAGTGCTAGCTTTATTCCTTGCATAACTTATTTTGTCGCTCAATCAACCCCACCACACCCCAACCTATTTAGAGTAGTATAGTTTTTTCTTCTAAATTACTTATATGGTTAATAATACTTAGACATGCGTAGTCATGTAAAAGTCATAATTTCTTAGATGGCAGACAAAACACAACGCTCTGAATAGGTTAAGTGGTAGGTGGATGTTTACCAGGAAGTAACTAATGAACTTGATTAATAATGATCGGGCTTAGATGAGAGGTCATGGCTGGGAGCATGGTGGGTTATCTCATTTTTCCCACAAGGACCGGTTCCCGGTGTCATTTTGAACTAAGATTTACGTACTTCTACACAGGTGGTATAATGAGCCACCCAAGACTGAATAATTTGTTTAGACTTGAGTTATAAGCTGCATAGTTTGCCGTTTTCATTTGCTGGGTGAGTGGAAAATGATGTGATGTGGCACCTCAATATAGGTGTAAGGGTTACACACGGTCCGGGACCGGGGATGTATCACCTGCTATAACTTTTGGGACCGTGTCGGGGTACCGGCCGGACTAGTGTACACGGATTAGCCCATTAGGGCGGCTCATACTTAAATCAAAAATATTTTAAAGGTCGTGTTCAATCACACTCTGCTAACACACCTCGTGAAGTGTGTCTTTGGTCTAGCATTAAGAGACGATTGATACATGTAGGTAAAGTGTACAGCCCTATAGGGTCTGAACTATTCGGATAGCCGTGTCCGCGGTTATGGACAACTTGGTAAGAATCCACATCGAATTAGACAACTACAACATTATTTTAAAACATGCCAACTCTATGGTTGAGGTTGAGGAAGAATCAAGAATTAAGTGTGCGGTAGTCTGCAATAGATTTCATTATGAAGCTTCGACTCATCCCCTTTAAAAGCAATCCAGTAGTCGATTTCATTCTACTTAAAAAGTATTGTCAAATGGATAATCAGCTTTCCACAAAATAGTCCACAACTACCCCCTTATTGAAACCTGTTGCATCTATTACTAATTTCCCTTATAAATCTTGCGAAGTACAATTTTTGTACTCACCTTACAGTTGCTGATAATTTTGTGCAGAGGAAATCATCCCCTCAACGGATAGTTTCTATGTAGAGATCGACATCCCCGATGACTAGTCGCTGAGAATCCCAGGCAGAGGTCCTGCCCAGGGTTCAGCAGCTTGATTTGTTCTGCTGCCATCTTTTGGCCTTACCTTTTGGTTTCTTAGCCATGTTAAATCTTCCACTGTAAAATAGACTCTTTGTGTGAATTATGTTGTTAAGTTTTAAGAACAAGTAGTATTATTGCAGTTTCAGTCGTAGAGTTGCTGTTGTGATACTTGTTTGTTCTCACCCGCTTCATGTGCCTTGCATGTATGTTATTGAAGCACATGGTGTAGGTAGGGTTTCAGAGTCTATATCATAGAATTGTTAGGTTTAATCACCTCGGTGAAGTGACTCTTCCACTGGGAGTTTGGGAACTATATCATCCTATTCCAGCCGAGCATTCATTTACCGGGACAAGTTTGGGATTGATGTTCCGGCTCAGTGAGAAAAGAATGAGGAGACCATATCACCCTACTTAATCTATGTATTAATTTGCCGGAGCAAGTTCGGGGTTGATGTCTCGGGCTATTCGAAACCATATCACTCCACTACTCTTGGAATTGATACCCAAGGGTTGAGGTCAGAGTTGACGTTTCGACTTAGCGGGTGATTTCACTCAAAATTCTCTGTTATGGATTTTGGGTCCCGACAAGCGATTGCTAAGGCGTATCGTCGCGTACGGTATAGTTGAATCGTCAACGTCAAACTCCATCAAACCATTAGTTACTTTCGTCTCACCGAAAGATCGGGCCACCATCTCATTAGGGACACCAATCACTGAACACCATAATATTTCGTTTCTAAGAATTAGCAAATAAACATCACACACAAGCAAGAAATCAAATTGTGCAAGCAAGAACGACCCTTCAATTCATCAAGCAAGAACATCACGTCAACTCATCACAAAAGAAAGCCAAGGCTAGGGTTGGAGGTGGCGGGATGAAATTAGTGGAAGGAGATGTCGCCGGGTTGGAGCGTCACCGCTGCCGCTCGGATGACTTAGGGATAGAGCGCTTGGTATCGAGGCTAGGGTTGAGCTTGGGGCTGAGTGACTAAGCGTTGCATGGAGTAACGGGAATTGTTCGGTTGATGCCCTGGTGTTTGGCCCAAAGGAAGGAAGGAAAGAAAAAAGGAAAGAGCGTCACCTCGAATTATCTTGCTCTCTTTCTGCATTCGTTGCCCAGAGATAAACATCGCGACCAACACTAATTTGGTTTTAAGTTAAAAAAGACATAATTTAGTTTTGGAAAATGATATCGGAACTAACATGACACCGAGTAATTGAAAATCAATATTTGGTGGTGATTTTTATTCTCCTCTTCGTCCCACCCTTAGTAATACTAGAAAGGACCCTGCGCCCTTGGCGAAATCTCGTGCCTTTCTTCTACAGAGTTTAGATGTAGAATCTCCAGGAGGATAGAAAGTTTGACACGGAGATGGTAACTTCAGTCTTGGTACTCACTGATGCAGAGCGATTAACCTGAGTCAATGATGCTTAATAATTATGCAGCTTTTTTTTTGTAACACAGTGCATATTTTCTGTAACATATCAGTCTCAAATTGTAATAACCGGAAGGAACAAAAAATATTATCCTCGTAATACAAAACAGTAGCATATCTACATGTGATTTTCATTCAAGGCCATCCCAAACAAAAAAATTACATATGAGAAATTATCTAAACCAATTAAGAAACATACCCAATGATTATGCAACTTTAATATTCTGGTGAACAATTAAAGAAGGTTGCTGCTTATAGGCTATATAAACACTACTGAAAACTGAAAATCGAACCAAAAAACTATAAAATTCTGAACGAAGCCATTGATTTGATATTGTGTTGGCCCTTACTCACCTGAACTGGTTTGTTGATAAACTCACACTATGTACTTTCCTTCCGAGCTGAAACTCGTGGTAAGAACAAGAAAAAAGCACATATGAGATCTGAGATAGAGAAGAAGGGAAGGTGAGTTACGGACGGGGCGTGCAAGATGTTGATTAGATGAAACAAATCAAATTCAGAGATTATTTCAATTTGGAACACATCCACTGAAACTCCTATCATTCATGCGCCCAAACTGTTTAAAATCTATATTTGCATTAGCGTACTATTAGGAGAATATAAGATAACATCCCATTATTTGTTCTTACTCAACAGTACTGAAAAGAGCAGTCATACTACAGAAATTTTTTTGTGCGTACCTCGATTTAGGAGTTTCAAGATAATATTTTCTGGCTACCAAAGTCAACCACAAGGGCCACAACAATAGGCCACAACAATAAATGAAGGTTTATATGGTCACACGAAACATGTAAAATCATATTTGACAAAAGGTCTTCTTTAAGCATTTCATTATCGAGAAATTTAATTCCTTTCTGCTGTGGAGATCCTGTTGGATGAAGTCCTGCCAAAATTTGGGCTAGCGCAAAACAAACGGCTCACTGCTCGCCAGCAAAATTGGCACTACGCAAGAATATTAATTTGGAAAAGTAATTTGGCTCGTCGCGGAAAACTCTCACTCTTAACCCTTCAAAATCTCACATCCTTCAAGCACACATACTTTCATGATATCATACACAACTAAGTACTGAAGTGACACGACAACAAAAGAAGATCATACCGGTTAAAGGACTAAATAAGAAGTAGCCAACTAAGGTGTCCGGTGAGTATTAAGAAAGTTGGTGTAAGAGAGAAGACTATACCAGTCAGAGAGCTAAATAAAAAGTGGTGAAATTAAGAGCAACCTGATGAGCTGGGAAGTGAAATTAGAGCAAGACAACCAACACATCAGGTCGCAAACAAATGGTGACAAAAAATACCATTACATACTATTTGTAGATTGGCATATGGATTTATCACTTCCAACCTAGGAAGGAATTAACATAACAAATAAATAGCCATCTATTGCAAAACTGATTCATGAATATACAATCATATTGTAGGTGCATATAAGAAAAACTATAGCTAAAAAAGATAAAGACAATTGTACCTGCATTCACTATCTCAGAAAACACTTCTGCTACATGACCATCACTGACGGACACGAGGAGGCCCGTCGCTGATTAGAGGAAACACTGACGGGCGAGCTCGGGTCCGTCAGTACTTGTGATGCACAAGGCGAGGCAGCCAACTTTTACTGACGGGCACAATATCAGTCTGTTAGTAAAAGTGATCCGAGAGGCGCAACTTGGCTTCTCCATTGACGGAAACCTTCACTGACGGGCGCGCCTCACGTGCCCGTCAGTGAAGATCGGATCTCCACAGACGGGTCCATTGTCGCCCGTCAGTGGAACGTTGCTCCAGGACTGTCTTGGAGGGCAGACTTATCACTGACGGGAGACTTTTTTTTTGCCCGTCAGTGATAATTCTGCACATATATAAAAACAGGGGAGGCGCCCGCAGCTGGCCGGTGAGCTCGCGCGCCTCACACGGCCAGCTGTAAGCGCCGACGCCTCCCACGACTGCGCCGTAGGCTCCTCTCCTTCCTTCTCCCCCTCCTCCCCCCTCCTCCCTCCCTCTTCCTCCTAGATATAGAATCTAGATCTAGATCTCTTTTAACCCTCCCTTCTTCTTTCCACCCCTTTTTCCCTCTCTTTCCCCCTCCCCTCCTCCCTCCCTCCTCCTCCTAGATATACAATCTAGATCTAGATCTTTTTAATCCTCTCTCCTCCTCTCCACCCATTTTCCCCTCTCTTTCCTCCTCCCCTCCTCTCTCTCCTTACCTATTCGAAAGGCTCTCGAGTTCGCTCCTTGACGGCGCTAGCGAGCTCTCTTTGGTACGATGTAATACATGAAAGAAAAGAATAAATTTTATGTTTATTTTATTAATTTGGACTATAATCAATTAGTTTGTTGTTGTAGGGATCGATAGATCAAAGTTGGATGTACGGCGAAAGGGCAACACGGAGTTTCGTCGATACTTTGAATGAGTTTCTAGATGTGGCCGAGGAAGATAGGGAGAAAAAGAGTGTGAACAAGATGTGTTGTCCGTGTTGTATATGCAAGAACACGATAATGTTCAGGGAGAAAGGCATGTTGCAGCTACACTTGTTGACTCGAGATTTCACGGAAGGTTATACACGTTGGACAAGTCACGGTGAGGAGGCAGAAATTTTAGCTACTCCTGAATGTTTAGAAAAGAGGACATACATGATGACATAGAAGAAGATGAAGACCATTTTTTGAATGTAGGGATGGCTTGACGGGAGAGACGGGGAACAATTTGGCTGAAATATTGAGGGACAGTCACATGACGGACCAGGTGGTCAAAGATCCCGAGGATGAAACAGAGGTTGCAAAGTTTGCGAAACTGATGGAAGACTCGATAAAACCACTGTATCGCAGTTGCGATCCTGAGCACATGCATCTATCAGTCACGCTAGAACTTCTAAGGATCAAGGCAGCCCATAACTATCCGGACGCAAGCTTCGATGAGACACTGGCTTACGTTGCGACAGTTTTTTCAAAGGAGAACGTGTTGCCTGCGAGCACCGAGGAAGCCAAGAAGGTGGTCTGCCCCCTTGGATTGGATGTAGAGAGACTCCATACTTGTTGAAATGACTGCATTATTTATCGCAAAGAGTATAAAGAGCTGCACAAATGTCCGGTGTGCAACACATCTCGATATAAGCGGGGCAGAAACCAAGATGATGATGAGGAAGAATTGACAAGTGGTGCCCCTGCAAAGGTTGTATGGTACCTTCCAGTCCTCCCCCGTTTGAAGCGTTTATTCGGTAACAAGAAGGAGGCAAAGCTGATGCGTTGGCACGAAGAGGGGCGAAGAAAGGATGGGGTGTTGAGACACCCAAGCTGATGCTTGTCAGTGGAGGGCAATCGACGCTGAATACCCAGATTTCGGTAGTGATCTGAGAAATATCAGGTTTGGTATGAGTACGGACGGAATAAATCCATTCGGCAACATGAGCAGCAGACACAGCACATGGCCCGTGGTTTTTTGGATCTATAACCTCCCTCCATGGTTGTGCATGAAGCAGAAGTACATGCACCTATCTATTCTCATTCAAGGGCCAAAACAACCTGGAATAGATCTTAACATGTATCAACAACTACTGAAGGACGAACTAGCTACGCTATGGGAAGAAGGGGCTTAGGTCTGGGACGCGGACAAAGAAGAGTTCTTCACTCTGAAAGGCCTGTTGTTCACAACGGTGCAAGATTATCCTGCGTACGGGAATAACGCGTATCAGTATACCAAAGCATACGAAGCATGTGTTAAGTGCATGGAAGAAACCACAAGTGTTTTTTTAGAGGGCTCTAGAAAAATCGTGTTCATAGGACACCGAAGGTGGCTGACCATGAATGACCCATGGAGAGAGGACACAGAAAGGTTCGACGGAACAAAAGAAATCCGTCCAAAGCCTCGCGAGAAGGCTGGACAAGAAATCTATGATCTCTTGAATGAAATGGACGAAGTTGAACCAGGAAAAGGAAAGAAACAACCGCCGGTAAAGGGCGTCTGGAAAAGAAAATCTGTTTTTTGGGAATTGCCTTACTGGCCTCACCTAAACACACATTACAGCATTGATATAATGTATGTTAAAAAAAATATCTGCGACAGCTTGCTTGGTCTCTTACTCAACATTCCGGACAAGACAAAAGATTGACCGAAGGCATGAGCAGACATGTAACACATGAATATAAGACATGAGCTGTGGACAACCTGAGAAACGACCAAGATGGGGAAGAATAGTATCAGAGTCAAGACCAACTGTCCTGCTGCTTGCTACACTTTGAGTAGAGACGAGCTCCATAGCTTTTGCGAATGCCTTTATGGTGTCAAAGTTTTTTCGAGTTACTCGGCAAACATCCGAAAACTTGTTGACATGAAGACTCACCGACTGATTGGCAGAAGTCTCATGACTGCCATGTGATGATCACACAGATACTGCCTGTTGCAGTTAAAAGTATCATGGAGCCAGGTGTCCGTAAGACTATCACGGATCTTTGTAACTTCTTCAACACTATCTGTCAGAAGTCAATCACGGTGCAACACTGCCTGAAACTGAAGGCTGAAATCATTGTCATACTATTCAAACTTGAGATGTATTTCCCTCCAGCATTTTTCGATGTCATGGTACATCTCATGATCCATATTGTCCCGGAGATACAGGACCTTAGTCCCGTGTTTTTACACAACATGTACCCGTTTGAAAGGTACAATGGGGTTATCAAGCGCTACGTTCGTAACAGAGCGCATCCGAAAGGTAGCATCATCCAAGGCTATGCTATCGAAGAGGGCATCGAGTTCTGCATGGACTACATGCGTGATAAAAAAACTATAGGTGTTCCAGCTTCGCGGCACACAGGCAGGCTCGACGGTAGAGGTGTGATCTGGCATAAAAATTTACATGTGTATCGATCGGAAAGATGAGATGACTACAATAGAGCACATTTCGTGGTGTTGCAACACTTGGCTGTGGTACGGCCTTATATTCAGATCCACATGGAAAAACAGTTGCGTGAAGTGAATCCAAAAAAGGGCAAAGTTGTGCTCACGAAAGAGCATAACGTAAAGTTCTTCAGGTGGCTAAAGGACTACTGGTATGAAATGGAGCCGACAAATGGAGAAGAAGAAACCGTCCGAATGTTGTCACAAGAACCCGATAGTAAAGTCGTGACTTGACAATCGTATGATATCAACGGATACACATTCTATACGGAGGCTCAAGACCGGCGCAGTACGTACCAGAACTGTGGTGTAACGCAAGAGTCTAGAACTGGTCTTCAGGATAAGAAGTGTAGGTACTACGGCGTGATCGAAGAGATCTGGAAACTTGACTACACCGTGACCAAGATCCCCATGTTTCGTGTCAGATGGGCGGAAGACATCAGAATCGAACATATGAACACTAGTACCATGGTTATACCTCCACCGATCCTTATGGAGTCACAACTAGTCAAATCAATCAGTCCCAAAGATGAGCCATGGGTACTAGCCAAACAACTCGCTCAAGTCTTCTACATAACTTGGCGAAATTTCAATCAGATTCTCGCGCGTTCATTTGAACCAGCAGCGAAACCCTAGCCCGCCGCCAGGCTGCCGCCCGAGCCCCCGTCCCCGCTGCCGCCGCTCCTTCGTCCTGCGTCCCCCCCGTCCTCCGCCGCCCCGGTCCTCCTCCTAGGCCCGTCCTCCGCCGCCCCCCGTCCTCCTCCCGAGCTAGTCCTCCGCTCTTCGTCCTTTCCCGTCCTCCGCCCGCGGTTCCCGAGCTACACTGGTACGTGCTTCCCATCTTCCTCTCTCCTTCCCCGCGCGGTTCGATTCGTTTGCTTGTGCGGAGCGATGTGGTGATCTGGTGCGTGGATGCGGGCGAAATCTTCAGGAAAGCAGAAGCCACCTCGTGCTGCATAACAGAATCTGAAAGAGAGGGTGAGAGATTATTATTTTTGGATAATGGAGATCTCTCCCTAGCCTCTGCACTCATGGAGTAAAGACAGCCAGAGGGCGAGAGATTAGTGTTAGTGCGTTACATAAGGAATCAACATGGCTAAATATACAATACATTTGTAATTCCCTTATCTCAATTCAATAAAATAAAAATGTTAGAATTTTGCATTAATATGATATTTCTGTGATCCTTACCCGCTTTCTACAAAGTGCATATGTACTCTAGCGAGGGCGTACGCAACAGCTGGAATGATTTGCTTAATTTGGTCATCATCAACCTACAAAAGTAACTATGCATCAGATGGGCCAGAAGGAAGGATACAACATTTGTTTCATTGGAAATGAATGAGAAGAAATGAACATTGTTGCGAAGAAATGAACCATTTAGGCCCAAAGAATCTTTGGTTCGTCATTGTTGCGATGTTGAAGTCATCCGCGTGCGCGTCTGGAAGCGCCGTGTGATTTGAAGCCTGTCTCAGATGGGGTGTACCGAGATGAAAAATAAAAAGTTTGATTAGTGAGGGCTGACTGGCTAATATAGTGTATAGGCTTTTATATTTATATTAATCTCCGACAGTCTTAACCTGCTATTATGAATCAGTATGGAGAGAAAGACGAATCTGGGTGGTATCATCATTGCAGTGTGTTATTTTGCAATCTGTAGTTCTGTATTCTGAAGAAGGATCTGATTGTCTGCACATGTTGTTTTGTTCCCTTTTGGTGCATGGTAAAAATGTTGCATAGTACTCCGTACTCCATTTCCATCCTCATACAGTACAGTAAAAGGACATCAAAATTTGGGGCTGTCCTATGAAATTAAGGATATTTCTGTCTAGCTGCTTTCTGAAAGTATCCCAATTATAAATTGTTAACCCTTCTGCCCAGATGTTGGTGCTGTTCCATGAAACGTGCTTTTGTTTGTTTTTCTCATGGAAGTGCCTGTGCAAATTTAGTTTCGAAGCAGAGGCAGATGATTTGCCTTTTTCATTAATTAAGGAGAAATAAAGTAACTACGAAACACAGGCTATCCTCCTGAAGTTAGATTTGCGAGGTGCTTTGCCTAGCTTGGAGCTAGCCTATCTTTTATCTTCACTAAGAGGACAGTTGTCACAGCACTTTTATTCTGGAACACACGAGTGTTACGCTCCCAAATATCCCAAGAATGTCGTGAACAACAAAATAAGAATCAATGTAATTAGATAGTTTACTAAGCGGTAATTAGTTGTGGCTTTATTTTTTTATACCGTTGAATTATTACTTTCTTTGAAACTCAATCCAAGTCAAGATTGATTTATATTATTTTGAAACATTATCACTCTCTTTTATATATATGTGAATTTTTACGTACACGTTTTCTAGAATGATAAGAGACTTTGGTATACATATACCAACAGCATCTGGGAGCAATACTACCCATGTTTTTACCTTTTTCCATATGAATTAAGAGGACCTTTCTAGTTACTGATACATAGTTTTTATTTTTTAAATTTCTTAATTGGAAATCGACTTGTCGCCAACCCGGGAACTAGCCCGCGTAGACTTTGCGAGTCCGATTGACGCCCCGCCCCGAACCAATCAAACAGCCCCCAAGCCGGCTAGTGAACCTACCGTCGAGCCGGCCAATGTACCTTTAGCACCTGCACCTCCCTCGGCGTGAGATGAAGAGAGTGCGTCTGGCTCGTCTGACGATTCTCGGTCTAGCGAGTTGGGATCGGAAGAACAGGAGCCGCCTGAGCCATTGTCAGTAGCACCATCGAAGCCGAAGAGACGGTACAACCCTAGAGGAGGCAACCAGCTGACGAACGAGACATTTGTCGTCACTCGAGTCGGCATAACAGGTGTTCCTTCAAGTCCCGAGAAGGCTGCGAGGTCGTTCAGCAACACCTGCGGGTGCATTGTCTGTGAGCATGTCAGGATCACATGCCGGGACTTCAAAAAAATGACCGACGCCCAGAAAAAGGTCCTGTTCGACAAGCTGTGGGATAAGTATACTATCCCAGAGGCTGACAGGGAAAGAGTGCATAAGAAAGCCGACAGCATCATGTGTGCTGCTCTAAGGACATGGCGATATGAAGCAACGAAGCTGCTAGATTCCGATTTCGAAACTAAAATTAAAACTAAATGACCAAAGATAGAACTCGAACACTGGGAGGAGTTCGTTGCTGACAAGAAGAGTGATGCATTCAAGGAGAAGAATCGCCGGGGGAAGGAGCTGCGCGCGAAGAACAAATTCCCCTACGACCTTGGCAGCCGAGGTGTTCTAGGGAAGAGACCGATCTGGGCCAAAGAGGACGCTGCGCTGATAGCGGCTGGCAAACCGATTTCTTTCACCGATATCGAGCAGGAATGCGCCTAGATTTGGATGAGGGCGCACACAATTTCTGACCCAGCTATTGGGTCACCAATTATCACGGACCCCGAGTTTCAGGTGGTTTCCGAACGTTTGGTATAATCTAAACCCAATGTCTTCTTGAAATATACTATTGTGCTTCCAATACGCTAACAGCCCCTACCTTGTGCCGTTTCCCTTGTAGAGGCAGCTATCCCAGTAGCCTGAAAGTTCCCAGGAGTCTGTCTAGAGTGAGAGATGGGAAGACCATCTCTCAAAGGCTCTAGAAACGAGGGAGAAGACAGGACGTGTCCGAGGGATCGGGAGCGGGGCTATCTGGGATGAAGTCTTTCCTCAAGACCGCAAGGCTGCCCGCTAGAGGAGGAGAGGAAGGCAAACATCTCTTATGCAAGAGATGATAAGGGTAGCCCAGGAGGCTGGCAAGCTGGCGGCGCAACAATTTTTAGAGTCTAGAGGCTATGACGCCCGTGATGCAATTCGTCCACGTGTGCATCCTCATGGACATCAGAGCTCCTATCCTTCTGGATGGAGTAACTACACCTCAGCCTCCGACGTTGCCCCCTTGTCGCCAAATCCCGTTGACGACATCACTGTAAGTTTCGTCGCCACCATGAATCACTTGTATGAGGGCTCTAATTCACCACATTGTGCGGATAACAATGGGTACGACACATTGTTTATTATGCAAAGCCCCACAAAATGCCACCTCACTATCCCTTTGCCCGGCGTGAAGAAGACGGTTGCACACGGCCTAGTCTTCCCAACAGTAGGGGCGTGACATGCCACAACACTGCTATACCTTCCCACATGGTGAGGGTACAGGTGGACTGCGCCGTCACCCAGTTCAGTGACGTTGCAGTCCCTGTCGCCCCCTAAAGAGGATGTCACAAAGCTAGGAGACTGCAAGTGATACTACATCATATGGCCGAAGAGTCAGATAATTATCTCCGGGGTGTCCTTTCCTAGTACATCAACCATCCCCTCTCCATCAACCGGAGCTAGCCCATCTCTGCTCGGCCTGTGCACTACGCCCGTTTTGTTCGATGATCGGGACGACGATCCTGCCGAGCAGCAACACACGATGATCCTTCCGTCCCAGGAGGAGGAGCAACCCAAGATGGACTCGCCACCCCATGAAAGGCGCTCCAAGCATCACCATGACCCGAAGGTAGCAGGAAAGAAGGTCTTATCTCCAAACACACTCAATGCCGCAATGGGCGAAGCATTGACGAGAGGCAAGAGGGCCTCCTCTCCAGAGCCGGAGAGGAAAAGAAAAAAGAACACACAAACAGGACGGCACCACTGCGAAGGAGGCAAGCAAGGAAAGCAAGAAAAAAGACTTATCCTTCCAGACATCTACCGAAACTGTCAAGAAGCCTTGATGAATAGTGTACGATGCAGGTGAGCCCTTGTTCCCAGATGATGAGGTGGAGGGGTTGCCCGTACAAATAAAACTTCTGCATGACACAATCATGATGAGGCCACGGAATCGGGATGAATATGAACTACATATTAAGGTCGAGGTGCCAAAAGATTACGGTTTCTTCTTGGACAAACAGCATGACACCTTTGACATCAATTTTGAAGATATCTTTATGTTGTTCAACCTCTTCCGGCTCGACACCATGCTCGTCAGGCTATGGGCGCTTCACCAAGCCCAAGAGTGTATGCGTTTGCAGAACTGCGTTTTTGGAATAATGGATCCGGTCATCATGAACAACTATTATGTACGAGAAGCGAAGCCGGTCCAATAAATTACGTCCAGGAGTCATTGATATACCATCAGGACAAGGACTACGTACTCATGCCCTACAACCCCCCGTAAGTTACTTACTACCATACCTAGTTTGCTTTTCTTAAGCACGTATCCCTGTCTGTTTATATTCATTCGTTACCTTTTACGCAGCGACCACTGGATCTTCATTGTCATCCACAAGCCTTCAAGAATGATATACTATTTTGATTCCCAAAGAAGTGCCAAGCGGGACTACTCAGGAATTAAGGAAGTTCTGGAAGCCGCATTTTGGGAATACAACTTGCGAGGGGGAGGAGCAGAATGCAAGAGTAAAAAGCTGATCCACAAATTCAACTTCCCTTGCAGGCAACATCCGAAAGGTAGCGTGACATGTGGGTACTACGTCTGCGCTCACATAGACGTGTTCGTCATATCCCATAACCCGCAATGGAGCCAGGATCAATTCAATAATTTCATACACGATCTGGCCAACGATAAGTACAACTGGAGGAAGGACTTTGCCCGCATCCGGAAGACCTTCGCGTACATTATCAACAACGAAGTCATTCGGCCAAGCGGTGATTTCTACGCGGGAGTCCAATTACCCGCTTACCGCCACCCTGCAAGTACTAGCCAAGCATCATAGACCTAGAGTAGGGCTAGTGAAAATAAACATTGATAAATTCATATCTTTGTCGTTTTAATTAATTCGTTGTAAACTAGCTTGTATGTACTTAATATTTGTGATATTAGTTGCTATATATGCTTAATATTTGTGATATTAAATGCTATATATGCTTAATATTTGTGATATTAATTGCTATAAATGCTTAATATTGTCTATTCAGATATGTTTAAAAAATGTCTGAATAATACTTCCACTGACGGGCACAGGACATGTACCCGTCAGAGCAAACAGTTATCGCTGACGGGCAAAAGTTTCCCGCTCGTCAGTGAAAGTCCTCTCAGGATGCTGCACAGGAAGCGCTGGAAGGCTTTTTAGTGACGGGCCGGATCCACCCGTCAGTGAAAATCTGTCTCTGCTGACGGGTCCTCCGCCCATCAGTGGAAGTAGCACTTCCACTGAACTTCCACTGACAGGAGCTTATTGACGGGCGCGGAACCCGTCAGTGGTTGCCGTTTTTCGCCCGTCAGTGCTAGTGTTTCCTGAGGTAGTGATTCAAGTTCATAAATTCAAAGGCTATCTTTATAATAGTAGTATGTACCCATGGCCTTAAGACTGCTTCAGGCTGACAAAAGTAAACCCACAACCAAACTTACTAAATTACTAAATATCCATAAAAAATAACTAAGTCTCTGCTCAGGGGTACTCTTGGAGAGTTCTCCAGATCAGTTGACTTTCCCCCCAAAGAATGGGCTGACTAAGATGACCAAATGAAAGTTGTGAAAGCAATAGAAGACACCACAATTTATTTCTAAAAGCCATAGTTTAAATTTAGTGATCAAAACATCAATTAACCAACAACTAACATATATTATTTCTGAAACCACACACTAGTACAGAAATCGATATCCGAGGCGGTTCAAATAGCACATCCGAGGCGGTTATAGCAGCCGCCTCCATAGAGTGGTTGCGGATATGGGGGCATGCATCGGAGGCAGTTATGCAACCGCCTTGGATAGAGCTTATCCGAGGCGGTTGAAACGCGTAAGCCGCCTCGGATAAGCACTTATCGGAAGCGGTTAAATTTTCTTAACCGCCTCAGATAACGTCTTATCAGAGGCGGTCAAGATAACTTAACCGCCTTCGATAAGTGCTTATCCGAGGGGGTTTACGCATTTCAACCGCCTCGGATAAGTATTTGTAACTGCGTGCAGAAGTGAGATATCTGAGGTGGTTGTTAAGTTGCAACCGCCTCGGATATGTTTTTAAACAGGCATTATTTTGTCTGATTTACTAGCCTTCCTGAAAAAGCAAACAGTTCATATGAAACATCTATACCACATCACGTATACAGCAGATTTATATAGCACACTATTCAATCATTCATTCTCGCATCGATCACAAGACATAAACTTCAAACATTCACATACATACGCATATAAATAATATTACAAAACTTGTTCAGTTGTGACATATACTCAATTCACAGTGAAGATATAGATCAAATTCAAAAAGGTAAACCTCTCTTAAGTTCTTCACATGAATAGAACCACTTGCCGCAGCCTCCATACATGATATGTGTTGATAAAGAAGTCTCATTTCTTAAACAGTGACATTCACAAGAAAAAGTTAGAATTATTTGACACCCACATATATGTTAGCACCGAGAGAAAAAGTAAACATGACATTTAAAAACTTCAAGTGCATTTATCATTGGAGACCACAAGTTTGAAAGATCAATACAAAGTTTGATGCTTCCGAACTAGAAGCCTAACTAATGACCTAACTAGAAACCTAAGTAATGATCTACTAATCGCAATCCTAAGTTCCTAGCTTGTCGTCGAGAAATTGAAGTGTCCTTCGGCACTAATGACCTCGGTGTTTAGGAAGCTAGCGATGTGCGATCGGATCTAGGCGATGTCCATATCTTCCAACTGTTTGATTGCCATAGTTTTCACCGCTTCCTGCAAACATAAAACTTACACTCAGGGCGAATAGCATGATTAAACACTAGAAATTAGTAGTGGCGATGATTTCGTACCGCTAGATCACGGTACTTTGGGTTGCTGCAAAGGGCTAGCATGTGGAAACACACGTAATACCCACAGAGATCGGACCCTTCGGGTTGTTGCCGGCACTACAAAAGGGATATCGATTAGGTATAGATGGCAGAAGTATGATGGCATTAGTTCGAGGAGTCAAGGACATTACGGAATACCTTAAACTTGGAGTCATGGCATAACTCGACGGGCACTCCTCCCTCCTTGTTTGACGTATGTGTCAAACGCTCTAGGTGATTCAAAACAATTAGCATCGAATTGTCTTTTCCTTTAGGAAGAAGAAAGAATATGCAAGGACGAAGTCGAAAGTTTTGGTACTCACTCGTCGAGTAGACGCATGATGTCCAAGTACGCTTGCTTGCGTTGGTCAGCGCTACGCCTCATGGAATCAAGGTAATATACCTTATTCCATTTCGGCACGATCACGAGGAGGATCCAATGGCCTCTAGTTATGCAATGAGAAGTTATTACATGTTTAGCCGTCGAATGATGAGAATTTGCAAAGGATGTGGCTTACCTGATGTTATAGGCAACCTAGATGTAATCTTGTGCGGAGTACTCATGGAGTAAATGCACGACGTAATCCCGCACCAGGTTCTTATTTGCCGCGATGCTTTGGGCCGAGATCAAACGTGGGTCGCCGAACCCCACAGAGTTGTGGATCTTTCTTTTTTCGCTCAGATCAACCATGTATTTGAGTATAGGAGAAGAATGAGTTATATTGTAGGCACTTAGCGGTGATAAAACAAAACGGTGCTGTGTTGTGAGGACTTACAGCGTGAAGCATCTCATGAGCCCGGCATCCAGCTCACGAAAGTGGAACATGTTGAAGGTATTAGAGAACTCCACGGGAAACATATTGCCTTGACGGTGCTTGAAATGCTCCTCCTTGAAGCCGACTATTAGGCCGACTGCTATATTTGGGAACGGCCTGTTCGACATCCCGAGGTAATGATCATGAAGCGTCCGACAGGCTATGCCCAGGTTCACGTTAGCGTCCACCATAGGTTGTCCCGGCATGTGTTGGCAAGCTAGCTCCGCCATGGGATATTCTACATTAGCCGGCAGTTTCGAAGCAGACTTCTTGGCTCTGACTACTTTCAGCTTTGATGTGGCCCCTTGACTCTTCGTTCGAACATGACTTGGCCGTAAGCTCTCCATTTGTGGTACTGCCGGGAGTTGAGGGGGTAGCGAACGATGAGAAACATCCACATGTGGTACTGTCGGCATTGGCTAAGGAAAGGTGAGCTGCTTCGAAACCTCCGGTGGAGATGGAGCAACCACCGGTGAAAACCTCATCATCCCCAGATCCAGCGAACATGGAGGATAGGACGGTGCAGTCGGTGCTGATTCGAGGAATATGTCCTTCTTTGGCCACTGGATGAACGATCCAACCACGTCGCTTAGCAACTGCATCTCATCAGACTCTCGCGCGTTTGGCAAGGGATAGTTTGCAAAGGTCAGGTTGATTGACTCGACTTGCACTCGCACGAAACCTGGTGTTAACGGGGCACTGTGTAACACCGTTCCAGGAGTAGATGGCCACACCTGACCGTACGCGGCGTCCATTGTGAAGTTCGTCGTAGCAAACTGTATCTGCATCTTGCAAGACGTCGGACCCCCAATTTGGTCGATGGGAGAACAATCGTCCGCACCTGAGGCGCAGCTACTTCGGTGGGCACCCAGGCTTACGGCTTGCATCCTATCTTGTAGGTACTGTGTTGAAAACCTCTCCTCCATGGCCCTCATTCTTTCCTCAAATTGCGCCTCAAGGGACGACTGTATCTTTGCTTTCATCTGGTCGGCTCTTGCTTCCTCTGCCGACGTGCCTCCTGCGTATCGCCGATGAAGGCTTTGCCCCATGTTGCCAGATTTTCGAAACCCCTCATGCGTCCATAGGGCTCCCTGGTGCCGATGGCCTCGGAGAGTATGTCTTTCTCCTGACTTGGCACAAACGACCCTTGAGATGCCTGCTCATTCAGCCCCACCATTCTCTGATAGACCGTCGTCCTCACCCTGCACCAGTCCCGGATGCGGCTGTCGCTAAAATCCGAGAACACCGGTTGCTATCCGTGCTTCTCCACTTCCTCGTCCTCCTTTGCCCATTTCTTCTTAGCACCGATGTACCCTAAGGTGCTGAGATAATGCGGGTGCTTGTTCCTCCTGGCTAGCTCTTGCCCCTTCTGGCTATCTGCCTGGAACTCTTCGGATGGCTTCAAGGCATAGAATTCTGCCCAATCTTCTTCAGAGACATCTGGGTATGCCTGGTAAGGCGACTTCTCTTGCTTGAGATAGTCCCTCACCAATCTGTGCTTGAAATTCCTCCAACACTTCCCAGCCGTCAGTATAGTAGCTCAGAAGAGATCGGCTTCAACCTCTTCCGGGTACATGAATGAGCCCTTCACTTCGTCAAGCAGGGACCTCCGCTCCTCCCATGTCAGCTCACCCCAATCGGCTAGGGTGATCCTAACCCTAGAACAGGCGACCACCCCGCATAACGTCCGCCACTTCTTCTGGGTTTCTTCCGGTTTAGGAACTCTGGTCACCGGATCCAATCTCTCAACTACCCATCTGCCCTTCGGCCTCCCTGATGGCTTCCTTGGCTTGCGAGAACCCTTTCCTGACAATGTCGATGGTCTTGGCGACCCCGACGGCGATATCGTAGGGGAGGGCGGGGGGAATTCGTCCCCATTCTAATAGGGATGAAACATCATAACCTCGACATACTCAGGAACTAGCTCTAATCATGTGAAGTAAACAATATGCGAACAAAGAACTCGAACCATGTGTAAACAACTTCATAAACAACCAATATGATGTGGTACAGAACAAACATCTCTTAAAGATAAAAACTTAATATTAACATGACGAAAAAACATATTTGCATAAAAGCTGACGAACAGACACGATCTAAGAGGAACAACCAACCATACAATAGCTTAACGAATGATGAAAAATATCATGTTCGAATTATGTATGTTAGAATTCCTAAGGAATTATAATTCGGTATCTATGTTAAGGGCATGGGAAAATTCCTAAACTAAAAGAAAACCAATGTGTTCACTACGTCGACGCATCCACACAAGGTCTATCTTTAGGAGCTAATTCATAGTATGAAAATAGACTTTGTATTGAGGGATTGACATGCTATCACATGCATTCTTGAAATATGACCTAGTACCATATAAGGATATCATTACAAGGACTAAGCATCTCATTACCAATGTTAATCTAAAGAATATCACTGCAAGGACTAAGCATATCATTACAGGCCTTTTCCTACTGATTTATACAATGACGATTAACAATACTATAAGTAGTCTAAAATGGTGTTGAGCAATGCAAGCACCTGACAGGGAGGACACGGTGCCGGTTAGGGAAGGAGATGGCAGTCGGGGAGGGAGGTGCCGGCGGTCAGGGAGGAGGCGCCGGTGGTCAGGGATGAGGTGCTGGCGCTCAGGGAAGAGGCGTCGGTGGTTGGGGAGGAGCTGGCGGTGGTCGGGGAGGCAGGGACGCTCAGGGAGGAGGCAGCGTGGAGGAGGGGTGGCGCTTGGCAACGGGGAGCACGGGCTAGCACTCGGCGACGGGGAGCAGGCGGTGGTGCACGGCGACGGGGACCTCGGCGACGGCGGCGTCGAGCAGTCGGGGCGACGGTGCTAGTCGGGGACGGCGGCGCTAGTCGGGGGAGAGGCGGCGCTGGCGGTGGCAGTTTGAGTTCATGCGCGCGGGGCTCAGCCGTTTGAGTTTATATGTTGGACATATCGGAGGCGGTTAAATCGATCTAATCGCCTCGGATAAGGATAAAGGAGGCGGTTTTGTGGATCAAACCGCCTCCAATTACGAAGATATCCAAGGCGGTTAACTCGATCTAACCGCCTCCGATAGTATATAAAGGAGGCGGTTTCTTGGTTCCAACCGCCTCGGATAAGTAGATATCCGAGGTGGTTAACTCGACCTAACCGCCTCCGATAGTATATAAAGGAGGCGGTTTCTTGGTTCCAACCGCCTCAGATAAGTAGATATCCGAGGCGGTTGCGAGGTTCCAACCACCTCGGATAGTATATAAAGGAACATGTCAATTCTACAACATTTACCATGAATATCACAAATATATCACCATGTGCAAATGAACATCACAAATATATATATATATATCAGCATTTGCACATAAATATTTCTTTCCGATGGTCCCAACACCATCAAGCCTGCCTTCGTGCCAAGAGCGTGGTAGGGCAATCGGTTGGTTCGACTCCATGTAGTCAACACAGAACTCGACAACCTCTTCTGTAGCGTAACCTTCGACAATACTTCCCTCCGATCAATACCTGTTTCGCACGTAGTGCTTCAAGATTCCCATGAATCTTTCGAACGGGTACATGCTCCGAAGGAAGACGAGCCCGCACGTCTTGATTTCGTGCACAATGTGGATGATGAGATGCACTATTATATCGAAGAAAGATGGAGGAAAATACATCTCTAGCTGACAAACAGTCTCCGCCGCCGCTAACTCTAGATCATCTAGTTTGAACACGTCCATCACCTTCTGTGAAATCTTGTTGCAGAATATTCCTGATTGCAATTGGGAGCATCTGTGTCATCATAACATAGCAGTCATGAGACTTCATGCTGATTAGTTTCAAGTCCTGCATCGAGACGAGCCTCTTGATGTTGGCGGAGTAGTCGGACAGAACCTTCACGCCATGCAACAACTTGCAAAGCTCGGTTCTCTCGGCCTTGGATAAAGTGTAACAGGCAGGGGGGATGTATGTCTTCCCGTTAGGCAGAAGTACAGGCGCTAGCTCGGGCCTGATTCCCATATCAACCATGTCAAGTCGGGCCTTAACGCCATCCTTCGTCTTGTCCTTCATGTTTAGCAGTAGACCCAGCACGCTGTCACAAACATTCTTCTCTATGTGCATCACAACGAAGCAGTGCTGAACGTCTAGATCCTTCCAGTATGGTAGGTCCCAGAACACCGATCGCTTCTTCCAGTATGTGGACTCATCTGTGGCCTTTTTTTTGACCCTTTCCAAGCACGACATTGACATCACTAGCCTTCTCGAATATCTCTGCACCGCTTAATGGCCTTGGTTTCGCACCGTTCTCTATTCTCCCGTTGAACTGTGACTTCCACCTCCGGTAACGGTGCCTTATAGGCAGGAACCACCGTGGACCCATGTACACGACTTTCCCGTAATTCTTAAGACATAGGCTCACAGTATTCTCCATGCATATGACACAACCTTTGTGTCCTTTCACCGTCTGACTGGAGGAGTTGTCGAGAGCGGGAAAGTCTTGGATTGTGCAGAACAACATGGCTTGTAGAGTGAAGTATTCTCTTTTGTCCGCATCCCATACCTGCACTCCTGTGTTCTACAGTGTTTGTAGATCATCTATCAACGGTTGGAAATACACGTCGATGTCGTTACCAGGTTGCTTAGGCCCTTTGATAAGTATGGACATCATAATATACTTCCATTTCATACAAAGCCAGGGAGGTAGGTTGTATATACTGAGAAGTACGGTCCAGGTGTTGTGTCGGCTGCTCATGTTGCCAAATGAATTCATTCCATCTATACTCAGCGCAAACCTTACGTTCCTAGTTTCCGCAGCGAATCGGGGATACTTCCTATCGATGTTTCTCCACTAGATAGCATTGGCAGGGTGTCTGAGCTTTTCATCGGATGTCTTTCACTCATTCGCATGCCAGCGAAACAGTTTTGATTCCTTCGGGTTTGCAAACAAACGCTTCAGGCGCGGGGATTACAGGCAGGTACCAAGCAACCTTCGCAGGAGTCACATTCGTCACCTCGATGAATTCCTCAGCTCCTTCTACTCCAATCTTACCCTTGTACCGAGAAGCCTTGCACACAAGGCATGAATGTAGCTTCGCAAACTCTTTCCGGTATAGGATACAGTCGTTCCGGCATGCATGTATCTTTTCAACTTCCAGTCCCAAGAGACAAAACACCTTCTTGGCTCTGTATGTGTTTATGGGTAACTCATTCCCCTCCGGAAGCATGTCACCTAGGAGGCCCAACAACTTGTTGAAGCTCTTGTCGGACCAGCTGTTGCTCGCCTTCAGTTTCAATAGTTCAAGCATAGCATATAACAAAGTGAACTTAGCCTCGCATCCTGCGAATAGCGGTTTCTCCAAGGCCCCCATCGAGCCTAGGAATTGTTGGTACTCTCTATCGGTTTTGTGCCCTTCGAAATCACGCAACATCTGTTCCAGCTCAGGCATTGAGTCAGGATCATCGGACATCTCATGGTTTGAATCACAAAACGATATCAAATGGCATATCGGTTGCTTCTTCATCAGTAAAAATATCATCATTGATACTACGGCTTGATCTTCATCGTGCTTGGTCCAAGTTGAATACCCTTCCGTAAAACCTGTCTTGAAGATGTGGTACTCAATATGATGGAGCTTAAAAATCCTTACATTACCACAGTCTAGGCATGGACAATACGTGTCAGCTCTACCCTCTCTCAACATGTCCGCCTCGGCAGCTGCCATAAATGCTCTCACTCCATCTCTATACGCCTCTGTGTTGCGAGCTCCGTACATCCACGATCGATCCATCTAAGCCGTGCATATGGAAAGTTGAAATTTTAGTTAAAAATATGAAGTGCATCGACTTCGCGATATGAGTTTAACGTTTCTTCAATTACTAACCTAACCGAATTCTAAAAATAATTACTAACCTAACTAACTAATATAATTAACTAACCGTACTAATTGACTAATATAACTAACCTATACGCGTCGACTCTCTTCAATTACTAACGTATAACTAACCAAATTACCATTCTTGCGTATAAAAACTAAATATGCCACAGAAATAAATCCATCAATATTTTTTTCCTTTTTACCCACAAAATTCATTCAAAATTTGCATACCTTAACACTAAATTTCTATGCATTCAACCATACAATAAATCAAACATCTCCATCGATCTAGTTATGATCATATAATTGAACATTCTCAATGTCCAAGAAACAAAGCAAAATCACCAAATTATTGGATAAAATGATTCAAAAACTAAACTCTAACCTTTGCTAACCAACAAGGAAGTATTATCTCCAACTACTCTTCCAAATGTAGTTTCTCCACCGAAAAATCACCAGCAAATAGCTGAAAAAATCTCCAGCAAGTCGCCACATTTAAGACATATCTTTCTCTGGTCGTATGTCTGCTCGCGCAGCACAATTAATACTGTGAATCATATTGGAGGCGGTTAAATCCACATAACCACCTTAGATATCACTTATATGGAGGCAGTTATATATCAGCAACCGCCCCTGATATATACTCACTTATCCGAGGCGGTTGACAGTATATAACCGCCTCGGATATGGCCATTATCCGAGGCGGTCAGAAATAAGTAACCGCCTCGGATAACATTGGAGGCGGTTACTTATTCTTAACCGCCTCGGATGTGGTCGTTATCCGTGCTGTTTCTCCCGAACTCGTTATCTGAGGCGGTTTATTCGTACTAACTGCTTTCGACATATGTTATTCGAGGCGCTTTTACTTAACCGCCTCGGATAAGGCGCCTCGTATGGACGATTCTGTAGTAGTGACATATCCTACGATGGAAAAAACTACCTTCTTGGGGTTGTTCTAATATCCTGCTACATTCATGGAGTAACTTTAGGTTTCCTTTTCTTTAAATAAATTATGTGGAAATATAGTCATTTCATGAAAAGAACTGAAAGCACTAACAAATGAAAGGCGACACCTGGATCTGAGCACCTCATCCACATGTAGCTGCCGGAGTGGAGGGATCAGATGATCCGAGATGTCGAAGAGAACTGTGAGAACGATCGGGAGTATAAGGAATTTGTCGGCTTATTGGAAGACTTGGAGAAACCAATGTACCCTGGCTGCAAGTTAACAAAGTTGTCGGGCGTTCTGGAACTGCTGAAACTGAAGGCTAGCAGCGGATGGACCGAGAAGAGCTTCTCGTCACTGCTAACATTGTTAGGGGACATGCTTCCAAAGGGAAACTAGATGCCGAAGAGTACATACAAAGCTAAGAAGGTTATTTGCCCTTTGGGAATGGAGGTACAGAAAATATATGCTTGTAGGAATGACTGTATCCTGTACCGTAAAGTATGTGAATTTACGGGCATGTCCGGTGTGCAAAACTTCTTGATATAAGCGTAAGATCGATGGTGATGACGTCGAGGAAAGCATAGAGGTTTCGAAGGGGACTCCTGTTAAGGTTGCCTGGTACTTGCCCATAATTTCTCGTATGAAGCGCATATTTACGAACCCGAAGGAGGCCAAACTGATGCGTTGGCACGCCGACAAGCATACAGACGATGGGATGTTGAGACACCCATCAGATACAGCAAGCAGGTGGCTAAAACACTCTAAGAAAATGGTCTACATGCGTTATCGTAGGTTCCTTACAAGGGATCACCGTTACCGCAGGATGAGGCACGAATTCGATGGAACCACCGAGAAAGGCTCAGCTCCACATATTTTTAGTGGCACCGAGATCCATGATCAGGTTAAAGACCTGAAAGTCATGCTTGGAAAGGGGATGTTTAAAAGGCGAGGTAGAGCGAAGAAAAAGAAGCCCGTTGAGAAGATCATGTGGAAGAAGAGGTCAATATTCTGGGACCTCCCTTACTGGAAGCATCTAGAAGTCCGTCATAGCATCGATGTGATGCACGTAGAGAAGAATGTGTGTGATAGCATAATGGGTCTCTTATTGAACATGCCTGACAAAGTTTCTCATGGTTAACTGGCTGCGATGACTTTGGTTAAGGGTTCGCCCCCTCCACTGGGACTTCACAAAGTTTTCGCTCCCTCCACTGGGACTTCACAAAGTTTTCAACTCCCGCCTTTCTCGTAGGACCCGCCGCCGCCTCTGATCACCGCCACTCGAGCCGCCTCAACCGCCAAGCATTTTCCGAGATGGCTTCCCCAACGCGCCAGACCAAGTCTTCAAGCCGCCGAGCAGCCGCCTCCGACGCCCGAGCCGCCGCCTCCGACCCGAATGCCGCCGCCACCTCCGACACCCGAGCCGCTGCCTCCGACAGTCGAGGCGCCGCTGCCTCTGACCGTCGAGGCGCCGCCGCCTCTGACACCTGAGCTACCGCCCCCTCCGACGCAAATGCCGTCGCCGCCTCCAACGCCCGAGCCACCGCCTCCGACCGCTGAGGCACCGCCGCCGCTGACGCCCGAGCCACCGCCACCTCCGATGCCCTAGCCGCGACGTCCGACGCCCGAGCCGCCGCCTTCGACCGCAATACCGCCCCCTCCGACCGCAATACCCCCGCCTCCCACCGCAATGCCGCCGCCGACGCCCGAGCCGCCTCCGCGTCATCCCCGGTCCAGCAATTTAGGTATGTTACCCTAGCACCCAGCTGAACTAAAGCCGTTGTTGATTAGTAGCGCCTCTGACTTGTTTCTGTGAATGGTTATAGTTTAGGCTTTGTTCTTAGTTTCAGTCACATTAGTACCATGCAATAGTGTCCTAATTGTCTATACCATTTTTGATACTGAATATGTGAATATCTAATGCTCTATAATCCTAAGATCACCGGACAGTGGCGACTCTCGGTCGCCGTCCCCACCTAGGCCGTCCGGGGACTCAACCGGCACCTCCCAGCCTAAGAAAAAGGCCTGTCGAGGAGAAGGAAGGAAACGGTCGAAGAGACCTGAAACGAAGTACACCGTCACGCACTTGCACGACTCAGGGGCACCAGACGAGCCTGAGAATGCAAGGAGGAAGTTCAGCACGGTCCACGGCATCGTAGCAAGAGAGTGCGTCCTAATCACTCTCGAAAGTTGGAAGAGAGTAGGGACAGAACAGCTCGCTGCGATTTCTGCTGAAATCTTGGGATATTTCATATTCCCCGAAGAATGGAAAGCTCGTATCAAACGAGCTGCTAAGATGACAGCCTGCAAGGCTTGGAAGAACTGGAAGACTGTGCTCGTCAATGAGTACGTCTATGCCGAGGTGGAGCCTTTCGGGAAGTGGCCGATGATTACTCCCGAGGTTTGGACTGAATTTGTCAGGATGAAGACGACGAATGAATTCAAGAGTAAGAGCTTGCAGAACCGGGAGCTCTCGAATAGGAACAACCACCTGCATCGTCTAGGGACCGTAGGCTACGCGGGAATGAAGAAGAGATGGGAAAGGGAGGATGAGCAGGCATCACAATCGGATGCCCCTCCCAGATTTGCGAACATCGTGGATGAGAGGACCAAAGCGTGGGTTAGAGCCAGGGCATCTGCATCGACATCGGCTTCAGGCGACCCGGCATTTGAGAACCCAGCTGACGCACAAGTGTACAGACGTTTGGTGAGATATAATTCCCACCTTAGTCGTACTAACAGCTTGTCAGTCATACCATTGTAGTAACTATGAATTCTGGCTTTTGCAGCTCGAGCTCGATGCATCATCCTAGGCTGGCACCTTCGTAGGAGATGTGCTCGAAGAGGGCTTGGGAAATCGCGAGCACCCAGGTCACACGAGGGGTGTAGGTTCCCTCGTTCCCCACAAGTACGGACTGTCCCAGGCCCTGGAGGCGAAGCACGAACGGAAAAGGGCGAGGAAAACCGCTGAAGAACAACGCAAACGCGAAGAGTTGAAGCAAGAGATACTTCGTGACTTAAGAGCGGAGTTGATTCTAACTCCGCGACTAGAACAGCAAGCTGCTGCCATCCCTGGGGCGCGACGCAGTAGCTGCGCATCCATCGACCTTCCTACTCGCCAGGAAGATACAACTTCTACCTGGCCCTGTGATGAAATCCAGGTATACTTCATATACCTTGTCTCTTATTGAACATGCGATTGTTTGTGGCCTGTTGGCTAAAACGCTCTCTCGTGTAGGCTCCCATGAGATGCACGATTCAAGTGCGGTTGGTGGGCATGGATGATCTCGTGGATGCCACTTGGGGGCAAGTGTTCCCAGCAACGGGAGAGAATAGGATACATAACGTCCCCATAGACCCTTCATATGCAAAGATAAGCATCGATGAGGTTAACGACACTTTCAGCAAGCTGAAGCTCTCGATTCTACCCAACGATGAGATCTTAACTCTAAATCAAGCCAAGGGGACGTTCATCCAGTGGCCCAAGAAGGACATCTCCCTCGATGCGTCGCAGCCGACTAAGAATGTTACGGCACGACCGTCACCTGAACCAGTGGAGCATATGGCGATCTCACGCTTGTGCTACCGACGCTGTCACCGAGACAGCTTGAGCTGGCAACACAAGAATCACCGAAGAGGTCTCCCAAGGTGGCACCGCCACAGCATGGCCAGGGAAAGGAACTAATGAAGGTAGCCACAGGCCGAGAAATGACCATCCAGGATATACAAGCCATATATGATGCTGGAGGGAGTCTCCCTGAGGCTCCGACAGTCCCAACGTACAAGCCTGGGAAGCCGATGCTCAAGAATCATAAAAAGATGATGTCTGAACTTGGCTAGGCTTGCGTTGCATTGCACAACCATTACTTGGCAAATTTTAAGAAACCCAAGGATCAGCGGGTCGGTAGCATTGTTGGCAGGTTCAGACGTGAGTACTTCCTCCATGATAATAGTCGACTTATAAATGTGACCTGGGAGGACTTGTTCCTTATCTACAGCCTAAGCGCCTTGGACGTGGGCCTCGTGAGGTGCTTCGCACTGTAAGTGCTTACAATCATGCTCCATTTAAATTACTATGATACGTACACATGTCACAAATATGGAACTCTTCCCTCTATGTACATGTAGGTTCGCTTATGTCAAGGCGAGAGAAGCAAATAATCCGATAGGATTCGTCAACCCGCACCTTGCCTCCGAGCAATCCATGGATTATGTTGAAAGGGTTGTCGAGGATTATCTCGTCGATATCATGGAGGCCAGCCAGTATAAGAAGTTCATCCTCTATCCCTTCAACAAAAGGTAAGCGTTCGAACATGTTCATTTTTGCACCTTCGGCGCATCATCAACTAACTTGGGATTAATGACCTTTTAGCACCCATTGGATCCTTATTGTTATCATACTCCCTATCAAGAAGGTGTATTATATGGATTCATACAACAACATGACCGACTTCGAGAGGGTCAGCAAAGTGATCAATAGGTATGCAAATTACCTCATGAAATTCCATGGTAATAGGTTATTGGTATAAATACGGCTTTTCTTCCACGATTCAGAGTGTACCAAATATATTATAATCGCAAGGGGGGAAGGATGATGCGGGGGCCCCTCCTAAGTTACACCACTACTTTGCCTTTCCGGTATGTATCCTGTCCCATACGTTTAGACTCAGTGGTATCACCTCTATAGAACTACGTACCGAAAGAATGTTTATCTTTGCAGTGTCACCAGCAACCCACTTTTAGCAATTTGTGTGGCTTCTATGTTGGCCATCACATGAACCTTCTCATGTCTCGAGCTTTCGCTCGCAATTTCTCGGTTACCGAGGTATGCTAATTATCATTTCGATTTCTTTTAATCATCTTCTGTGTAGCATCAGTATGATCTTCATATTGATAGGTTCATACTATTGCACGGACGGTATTGCCGAAGATGGATCTAGCCAGGATTTGAGAAGACATGGTGCGTTTCCTTCTTGAGAGCATCATTGATCCAAAAGGCGAGTTCTACTACGACCCATCCGAGGACTAAGACAATTGTTTTGAATGAAATGATCAATGTAAAGTTGTCAGGACATGTTGGAAATTCGTTAGGACATGTGATGGATGTTGTGGTGTAAATATTAAACTTCTATATACTTTCATTTATGTTTAGCAGTCAATTGAGATATGATGTCAATATGAATCTCTGTTATGAATTCAAGTTGGATGTGAAATGGTTTCTGTTCTGGGGATTATGGGAATCTAGGTATATAAATTGTGTTTTCTGTTTCAGGGCAGGCAGAAAATCAGATTATGCCCGCCCTGTACCAACAAATGTCCCATGCGGTTCTTTCCCTGGAACCGGCTACGATGAGCCTTCAATGTTGCCTGTTCAACTGGGAAACCGTCTGGGATATGATATTATCTCAGCCGGTTTCCATGTAAAAAACGACTATAAAAGTTTACTCTTCAGTCGGTTCTGCTGGAAAACCGACTGAGATATGATATTATCTCAATAGGTTATTCGTTGTGAACCGACTGGGATAGCGTATTAACTCTGTCGGTTCCCGTGTAGAACCGACTAACAAAGTGTACATTGCAGTTGGTTCGGGTGGAAAGCCGACTCAGATATGATATTATCTCAGTCGGTGTTTGTTTGGGAACGGACTGAGATATGATATTATCTCTGTCGGTTTTAAAAATGAACCGGCGAAGAATATGTTATCTCAGCCGGTTTTATAACCGGCTGAGAAAATTTGTATTATCTCTGCGCCTTGTCTTCAGCCGGATGGGAAACCAGCTGAGAAAGCCATTTTGGGCCGGCTGTGATTGTCTTTTCTGGCGTAATGGTACCTTCAACTTGTGCTTGACTATATCTTCCTCAACCTACAGAAAATAATAGTAACAAAATAGTATCTGAAAATTTACATGTCCAAATACCTGTGGATCCCTTTTATGTTATACAATGATTGAAATCGTGATTCATTTATGTTATAGGATAGTCAAAGAAATTTTACCCGAACATTTCAACTGAATGGTTTGGTTCCATTATAACCAAACAAATTGGCACTGCTTCCTGCAAATTGATAGTTTTGTTAGATAATCACTTCAAACCAACCTAGAAGTTGTCCTAATCCTCCATATGATGTATAATTACCAACTGTACAGATGGCATGCAATAAATATCGCAAAATGATAGGGAATCTTTCTAGAGCTCCAAATTAAGAGGCCACGGTCTCCCAGCCAACCAAACTTATTCCTTGAAAACGCATGAACATGGAAAATCAAATATAGTTGGTTGTTATAGTTACAACAGGCAACAATCTTTGTTTCAATTTGAAGTTAGCCACCAAAGATATAAACAACAGTTCATATCTTGAAAATGCAGAACAATGTATCCATTTTGAAGATAGCCACTCAAAAATATAAGCAACAATCAATGTCCTTAAAATTCAAAATAGTGTATAGTAAGTATTATATTTTAGAAGACAGTACATTAACATAGCTTACTACCTTACACGTGTAGTTCATTAGCTTACATTTTTTTTCTCACCGGCAAGCTCAACAAGTTTTTTCTTGTTGTTGGCACTCTTAGCTATCAACTTTTCCAACTACTTAGCGCGTCAAATCAATCCTCTCCTATTGTATTCTAGTTCAAGCTTCATGTCTTCATTATCCTGGAGAATCCACATAGCATTGTCGTGAGCCCTGCGATGCTGGCTGCGCATTTTGAAGGAGAAATGTAGACCTTATTACGATGCTATAGATTCTTGTCTAGAAGAGGAACACCGCTTTAATGATTTTTTAACGGCAAGAAATTAAAGCTAAGAAACATTTATCTCATCATGTAAGTCTTAGTGCTCAATATGATGTTAAGGCATATAAGAGATAAATGAAAAAAGAACACGCATAATGACAGACCAACAGAAGTCACGGCCCTGCACTCCTGCTACTTGTCTAACCATCGAAGAGAACTATTTCTCCAAATACTTCATGTCCAATATAAAGGTCAGAGGAGTTGATCATTGATGGCTCTTAACATTTCGGTTCTAAATCCCATTTGCATCAATTCCGTGCATCCAAGTAAGAATATATGTGTATATATATGTATATACATATATATGTATGTATATATGTATGTATGTATATATATGTATATGTCGACGAAATATCTCTCGGACAGTAAATTTGGGCACCCCGGGTTGGAAAACCAAGGTGCTAAGCGGACGAATTGGGGAACGATGCCTAGTGACCACGGGAGCCGCCCTAACCTACTGCCGAAGATCAATAGGGGGGTCGCGGTGGAATATAGAGATGGAATTCGAAGAGGTGAGCTTGGATTCATACAGGGTGCCGATTTGTCGTTATATAGGCAAAACCGGCTTACAGGTGAAGATACATCGCTGCCCTTAGACAGATCACAACGCTATCCTAGTCTGTGTCACCGTACATCGGGCGAATCAGTATTCTCCACTTCGCCGCTACCTACTATATTCACCGGCATATCCCTGATGCACCTCGCCGGTACGGCCCGCCGCCGTGCTCGTTGCCTTCTCGCGGGCAAGTTCTTTTCTACCTCGGACTGAGCTTGCTCCTCCGCCGCGTCCTGGGGAGATGTCCTCGGCTCCGCTCGGGCGGGCGACTTGGCCCGAGGCCTCTTGGTCACCTCGCCCGGGAGAAAGGGGCGACTTGCTCGAGGCCTCGCCCTCTGGGGGGCGACGTGGCTTCGCCTGGGTCTTCGCCGGGTGTCCCTGCGGAGTTACAACCACAAGTTATCAAGCACAAAATATATTAGGGGGTGCCTCGCCCGGACGACGTGGCTGGACTCCCCCAACAGTAGCCCCTTGCAGGTGCGATCGGCAAGGAGAGCGACGCCGATCGCGGCTACATCAAACCCTTAAGTGGGAGGACGGGGAGGCCAGGACGAGGTGCCCCCCGACTAGGAACCTCCTCTCCGCTCGGGACGATGTGCCCCCGGACCTCGAACCTTCTTTCTGCTTGAGGCACCCAAACATTCTGCCCCCGATTTCGGATCGTAACTGCTGGATCCATTCGCTCCATCTCTGCCTGATACGCCGCCTCGAATTGCGGATCGCCCCGGGGCTATAAATACCCCCGGGCCTCCCCTTCGCAACCTCACACGCTTCCGCCTCCACCGCTTGTACCTCGCCGCTCCCTGCGCTCGGCTTCCATCCCTAGCATGATTCGCCGCTCGGCCTGGATCGCGCTTAAACGCCTTCAGGACGACCTAGCGTTCGAGCAAGAGAGGACCATGTCGACCAGCAAAGCCGCCGCGGCCACGAAACAAAAGGGGAAGAAGGCGGCCGAGAAGGTCACCTACACCCGATGGCTCGGGACGACCCAAGCGTCCGAGACCACGCTGGCTCACCTCAACGCCGCGGGATGCTTCCCCCTTGACACGGACGAGCACGGCCCCGTCCTCCCCAAGGAGGGGAGCACGCGGGCCGCCCCACCGGAGGGGCATATCGTCATCTTCGCTGACCAGTTCAGGGCTGGCCTGACTTTCCCCGCCGCGCCCATCGTCCAACTCGTCCTGAGCCACTTCAGCCTAGAGATCTCGGACCTCAACGCCATGGCGATCTCACGCCTAGCTATTTTTGAATGGGCGATGAAGACAATGAGGCTAGAGAGCACGGCGACTTGCTTCGCCATGTTTCACGAACCCATGATGACGACATCCCCCATCCACAACGGCACCCACTCCCTCTTCGGGACGATCGGGTTCCGAGGTTGCCGCGGGTCCAATGCCACCTACCCGGCGATGGCGCTGAAGAATAAGTGGAAGAACTGGCGCAATGAGTGGTTCTACTACCGGGTAGGTGACTTCGGCTTTACCGGCGACAAGACCGCCCCCGGCTACACGACCCGCCAGCTCATCGTCACCTCCACCGACCTGGCGAGACGTGACGCCTTGGCCGAGATGAGCCACCAGCTCTCGTTGCGGGATCTGGTTGAGGAGTTCCTCCTCCTGAGGATCCGCCCGCTCGCCACCGGCTGGCGGGTGAAGTGCTTCTCCCTTAGCGAGGGAATACCCTTGGGCCGTGCCCCTTCTATGGGTATGAGCCCACCAAGGGGTACGACCTCGCGCGGCTGGAGAAGGAAGCGAATCTCTTCCTCGGCCGGTACTTGCCGTCCGAGGCAAAGATCGCCTCGAAGATGATTGCCGGACGCCGGAACCGGGCCTGCGAGCTCTTCAAGTGGGAGGTTCCTCCTCGCCCGGACATCGCCCCGCCTGGAGATGCCAAGACAGGCGACAAGAGGAAGCGGGCCGCCCCGGCCCCACAGAAGGCGAAGCCGAAGAGCCTCGCCCAGGAGCTAGCGGACTGGGAGGACGACGCGGACAGCGATTGCCACGAGTCGTCCGCCCCGGGCGGGGCGAACACCGAGGACGCGGGCGACGAGGAGTCCGAGGCGGGTTCGCGCGTCAGGAGCGACGAGCAACCTCCCGCGAAGAAGCAGGACGCCATGGCCGCAAGACCTGGCCCGGGCGTGGGCAAAGGACTGATGGGCGGTCTCTTCACGGCGGTCCATTCAACGGCCGTGGCCCAAGACAGGTTCTCCTAGGAATCATCTTCCTCGTCCTCGTCCGACGTGAACATCGACGAGATGGTCGATATCGTCAGAGAGGACGTCGCCAGGGAATCTCTTCGGAAGGACGTTATGGCTCCCGAGGCAACATCGCCCCCCGAGGCCGCTCCTCCAGGTAGAGCCTCGCCCGAGGGGGATGTAGCGCCGGAGCAGCGCCCCCCTTCGCCCGCGCTGACGGCAAGGGAGCCCTCGCCCCGACCCATGGGTGCTCGAGCATTGGGCGACGACGTCGTGCCAGGGCGCTCTCCTCCTTGGGCTGCGACCACGGAGGGAGCCCCCACTTCTTGTCCTTCGGGCGCGCTGGTGACGATCCTATCTTCCTCCTCGACCCCGAAGGACAAGGCTAAGTGTCCGGGCTCCCTTGACTCGACCCTTCAGCCTTCTCGCCCCCGAGTGGCACTCTCCGGTCGACTCGGACCAGATCTCCTCGCCGCCTCGCTGCTAGAGTTTGAGCTTGTGAGCCACCCCAGGGCAAGGCTATCCGAGGAGGACGTGGCATCGAGCTTCGCCGGGATGACAGCCTCCCAAGTGGGGGCAGCCGCTCGGGCCGCCGCGCTGAAGGTAATCCCGACTCGCCTTTTTGTCCTCCCATTCGTAGCGTACTGACATCACCTGTTCCAGTGCTTGTTCGCCGCGGAGAAGCTCTCTCTCCTAGAGGCGTGTGGCCGACGTCGAGGGTCCCCTGGCCGAGGAGCGGGCCCACACCACCGACATTTTAGAGGTCCTTGACACTAAGGCGAAGAAGACGACCGAGCTCGCCGCGCGCCTTAAGGACAAGACCTCCGAGGTGGGCCTCCTCAAGGCCAAACTCGAGGAGGTAGAGGCTCGCGCCACCCGTGCCGAAGAGGAGCTCGCCGCCGAGTGGGGGAAGGCCGAGGCGGCGGGGAGACGTGCCGTCGAGGTGGAGGAGGCGCTCTCCCCCGAGCACGGGAAGGCTGAGGCTGCGGCAGCGCTGCTCGCCAAGGAGGAGGGCAAATCTGTCGCGGCCCAGAAAGAGGCCGCCAAACTCCGAGATGATCTCTCGCTGGTGCATGAGAGACTTGGTCATTTCACTGATCGGGACACGCAAGCCTACTGGCTCATCTCGCCCCTGTGCCATGCGGCGGGCCTGGCGGCCGAGGCGGTTGGTCTCGACGTCACTGCCTTTGACTCTTCTAATGCGGAGATGACGGTCGTGGACGGTATCAAGTGGGCGACTCTGGTCTATCACGACGCCCACCTCGCCAGCTTTGTCTTCACTCAGGACAACGCCCGGGCCTCCGTGGAGCTCGTGCTTGGCTGCTCCTACCTGGTGACCCATTCCGAACCGTCGGTCTTCTCGGCCCCCGGGCTACGTCGCCCCGAAGACCTCCAAGGTGGTCGCGATCCGAGACATGTTCAAGCGCGAAGCCGACGCCTTCATGAATTCGGTCTGGAGCTCTCGCAAGAAGGGGCAGAAGTACACCGAGGGCATCCAGAAGTCCCGGAGAAGGTCGGCCACCGGTGGAAGCTCAAAGAGCGGTGAAGGCACTTCGGGAGGGGGTCCCGCCGCATCGTCCCAGCAGCCAAAGGTTTAGAGCCTGCTCCGGACGCCAGTTAAATTTTTTTTTGAAGTCTTGCCCCACCATTGCTGCGTTGATGTAACCTCGCCGCGTGTGGCATTTTGTGAACTCGCCTTGCGGCGCGACATTACGCTTTGCTTTATGTTAAAAAGTTGCCATGTTTATCTTTATTATGCTTGTTTGCAGAGGGCGTCATCGCAATATAAGTCGCCCGCCGGGCGACGTGGGTCTCGTCCCCTCGTGGCCATGTCACATAAGCATCGCTCGCCTAGCCTGCCAATTGCGCGGAGGGAGCATTGTGTATTTGGGGAGGAAGTCAAGGAAGACATCGTCCCGGCGACGGTCGAAGCTCGCGGGGGCAACCTGCTCGCCGTGGTTGGCGAGGAGGTTGGGGAAGGCGTCCTCCCGGTGACGGCCCGGGGCAGCGGGAGCGATTTATTCCTCCTAGCCCTCGCCACTGACCTGCCCGACGACGCCGAGACTTAGGGGGTTATCGAATGGCTTTCCCATGTCGTCCAATATTAGCTCGTGTGTCCCAGAATCTGGGACTTAGTTATCTTTTCCGTCATGTCGGTTGTGATTGCTATAACTTAGCGTGGAGGGCACTACCCTCCTCCCACCAAAATAAAGTATTCATGGTCGCCCCATTCTGTAATTGTGTATTTGAGAACTAATTTTTTTGTAAACTTCATGCTCCCTTAACTGTTCTTTCCTTTGTCTGGTGAGCGACGCTGTTTGATCTCAACCGTGGGCAAGGTTACGAAGGGTACAAAGTGGGAATTCTAATACGTCCGAGACGCCATTTAGGGCGAGAATCACTGTGTAACTCATCGTCCTTAGGGGCGCGACATCGGGCCGAGTTGCCGCCTAAGACGGGATAGCCGTGTTCATCGTCCTTAGGGGAGTAGCGTTGGGCCGAGCAGCCACCTAAGATGGGGTTGGCTTGCTCGTCATCCCGAAGGGTTTGTTCATCGTCCTTAGGGCGTGGCGTCGGGCCGAGTTGTCGCCTAAGACGGGACAGCCGTGTTCATCGTCCTTAGGGGAGCGGCATTGGGCCGAGTAGCGACCTAAGACGGGATTGGCTTGCTCGTCCTCCCGAACGGATTGTTCATCATCCTTAGGGGCGCGGCGTCGAGCCGAGTTGCCGCCTAAGACGGGATAGCAGACCTTTGGGCAAGCGAGCGGATGCTGCATTAAGATAGGTGTTTCTTAACAAAAGTAGGTAACCATTACAAGGACGATGTCCCGTCAAGCTGGCGTAGTAGCTGTTGGCGACGTGTTGCCAGATGGCCTGGCGAGATCATATGTAGTACTTCCTGAGGTTGTCGCTGTTCCAGCTGTGCTTGAGGACAATGCCATCGACGACCTAGCGAAACGATGACGGTCGAGATGAGCTGATGACCGCGTATGGGCCTTCCCACTTGGAGCTGAGCTTGCCGTCGGCCTCGGGATTGAGCTTCTTCTTGAGTACCAGGTCACCCACTGCTATGGGCCTCGACTTCACCGTCTTGTTGTAGTACTTAGCGGTTGTGGCCTGGTACCGGTCGATGTGTAAGGAAGCGTCTTGTCGCACCTCGTTGAGCCCCTCGAGCGATGTCAGGTGGTTGGCATTGTCCGGCTGCTCAGCGATGCGAAGGGATTCAAACTCTAGCTCGGCAGGAGTGATGGCCTCCTCGCCGAATAACAACTTGAACAGAGTATACGCCGTCGCCCGGCTAACCGATGTGCGAGATGACCATAGCACGCTCGGGAGCTCGTCCGCCCATTTCCCTGCAGGAAGCTCAAACACATATTTTTGTAAGCCTAAAAGCATAATGCTGTTAGCTCTCTCCACCGCGCCGTTAGCCTTCGGGTTTCCGACCGAGGCGAAGCATAGCTTGATGCCGAGACTGGAGCAGAAGTTCCTAAAGTTCACCGCATCGAATTGAGTCCCGTTGTCCACGGTCAATTCACGCGGGAGGCCGAACCGGCACACGATGCTTTTCCAAACAAACTTCTGCACGGCGGCTGAGGTGATCTTCGCCAGGGGTTCCGCTTCCACCCACTTGGAAAAGTAGTCCAGGGCGACGAAGATGAACTTGGTGCCTCGGCACGCCATCTTGAAGGGGTCGACGAGGTCGATTCCCCAGCGTGCCAGGGGCCAGGAGGGCGAGATGGGTTGCATTGCATTTGCTGGTCTGTTTGTGCCTCGGCCCATCCATTGGCATGCCGAGCAGCGCTTCACCAGGTCTTGAGCGTCATTCAACGCCGTGGGCTAATAGAACCCGGCGCGATAGGCTTTGGCGACCAGGGACCTAGGGGCGAGGTGGATTTCCTTGAGCAGACCCTTGCCCTCCTCCGTCGAGACACACCTCAAGAACGGGGCGCATACACCCTGCTTGTATAGAGCGCCTTTATGGATGATGAAGCTCTCGGTGTGCGCTGTTAGCCGACGTGCCTCGGCCGGGTCCTCGGGCTCTTTCTCCATGGAGAGGTACTCTTCGATTCGAGCCCTCCAATCCTCCGGCGAGATGGCGCTGACGTCGGCCAGCCCCTCAGCCGAGGCGGTGGATAGAGTCTCGCTGAATACTCCAGGGGGCGGGGTGGTCCCACCACTCGCTACTCGGGCGAGAAGGTCAGCCTCAGTGTTGTCCCCGCGTGGAATGCTTTGGATGGTAATCCCCTTGAAGTGCTTCTCCACGGCCCTCACCGCTGCTAGATACTTAGCCATCTCTGGGTCCTTTGCCTGGTAATCTTTTCTGACCTGCTCGATGACCAGCTGCGAATCACTTTTGACGAGAAGCCTGCGTGCCCCGGCCGCGTGTGCCTTGTGAAGACCAAGTAAAAGTGCTTCGTACTCGGCGACATTGTTCGTTGTTTTGAAATTCAGTCTGGCGGAGTACGACAGCTTGGCTCCCTCCGGGGACACTAGGACCGCGCTGGCCCCGGCTCCTTCTGCACACCAAGAACCGTCGATGTAGAGGATCCAGGTCGGGTCTTCCGTGCTCTGTGCGAGGTCTGGCCGAGGTACCCACTCCACAACGAAGTCGGCCAGCACCTGTGACTTGATGGCAGTCCTGGGGAGAAACTCGACCGCGAACAGAGCTATCTCGGCCACCCATTTGCTGACTCGGCCCGTGGCTTCTCGGTTGCGGAACATCTCACCTATCGCGATAGAAGTTAGGACCCGAATCGGATGGGCCAGGAAGTAGTGGCGAAGCTTCCTAGACGCCATGACCAATGCATATGCCAGTTTCTCGAGCTCGGTATACCGTGTCTTCGCCCCTTGCAATGACTCGGAGACGTAGTAGACCGGGTTCTGGGTCCAGTCCTGCTCCTTGACGAGGACGGCGCTGATGGCCGAGGTCGTGGCGGTGAGGTACAATAGGAAAATATCGCCGGGCGACGGACTCTGGAGGAGAGGGGGCGAGGAAAGGTACTTCTTTAGGGCCTCGAAGGCTGACTGGCATTCCTTGGTCCACTCAAACTTTCCAGAGTCTCGTAGGGCTCTGAAGAACAGGAGCCCCTTCTCGGCCGAGTGGGACACGAATCGCCCCAAGGATGCGAGTCGGCCCGCTAGCTTCTGCATTTGCTTGGTTGTGGCGGGCGGCTGCATGCTGAGGATCACATCTCTCTTCTTCGGTTGGCTTCAATCCCTCTCTTTGAAACGAGGAAGCCCAGTAGCTTTCTAGCGCGCACGTCGAAGACGCACTTCTCCGGGTTCAGTCTCATACTGGACCTTCGGAGGTTGGAGAAAGTTTCTTGTATGTCGGCCGTGTGGGTCTAGGCGAGGATGCTTTTGATGATAATGTCGTCCACGTATGCCTCCATGTTCCTGCCGACTTGATTGCTAAGGGTTTTGCCGATCAATCAGGCGAACGTCGCCCCCGCGTTCTTGAGGCCGAACTGCATCCGGACATAGCAGAACGTCCCACACGGAGTGATGAAGCTGGTCTTCTCTTCGTCCTCCTTGGCCATCCACACCTGATGGTATCCCGAGTAGGCATCCAAGAAGCTCATGAGGTCACACCCGGACGTGGTGTCGAATAGTTGGTCGATGCGAGGGAGAGGGAAGTCATCCTTCGGGCACGCCTTGTTGAGGTTAGTGTAGTCCACGCACATTTGCCTTTGCCTGTTCACCTTCTTGACGAGGACCGGTTTCGCCAGCCACTCCAGATGCAAGACCTCACAGATGACCCCAGCCTTGAGCAGCGTAGCAACTTGCTCGCGGGCTGCGACTTGTCGGTCGGCCGACATCTTCCTCAGGCGCTGCTTGATAGGGCGAGCCCCTAGCGTGACCTTTAGCTTGTGCTCGATTATGCTCCGAGGCACGCCTAGCAGGTCCTCAGGCTCCCATGCGAAGATGTCACTGTTAGCTCGCAGGGTAAGAAGAAGTGCTTGCTCCACCTCGACTGGTAGGTTCGCCCTGATTAATATAGTTTTGTGTGGCTCGTCCTCGGACAGCATAAGCGAGCGGGTCTCCCCGTCCGGCCTGGGCTTGGGGATCCACCATCCCGTAGTTGACAACATGAACTGCCCGCCGGTGACGTCGATGCCGAGGACCTTGCCCGCTTTGGGCGAGGCGGTTCGGCCGGATGGAGACAGGCGAGATGCTTCGACCGCTGGGACGATGTTGTGGATGTATCTTATGGCCAAAGTTGTGGAGTCCTCGATGCGGTGAGATAGGCCCTGGTCGCCATACACCGTTATGACTCTGGTGGGAGCGGGGACCTTCATGCACAGGTAGGCATGGTGAGGGATCGCCCTGAACTTGTTGAGCACCATCCTTCCAAGGATCACATTGTATTGGTAGGGCATGTCGACGACGTCAAACAGCACGGTCTCGGCGCGCTCCCCGCCTTTGTCCTGGAACCTGACCGGGAGCTCAATTTGTTCGACAGCCCTGATCAGGTCGCCGCCGAACCCCAGAAGAGGGATGCCCGGAGACTGGAGGCATGAGCGCGGGATGCCCATCCCGTCCAAGGTGGAAGCGAACAGGATATCGGCCGAGCTGCCCTCGTCTACGAACACACGCCGGACCTCCACCTCCGATATGACGGCCGAGATGGCCAGGGCGTCGTGGTGCGGGAGGACGATGCCCACGGCATCCTTTGGGCCGAAGGTGATCGAGGTGCTCGTCAAGGCGGGAAGCTCTGTCGGGGGGTACGCCCATATATGCTGGACTCGGCGGACGTACTCCTTGTGCTAGCACTTTGATGGGAAGGTGTGGGCGCTTCCCCCGGTGATTGCATGGACGACGCGACGCGGCTCCTGCCCACCAGCAGGCGGTCCACGTCGCGGGGCCGGAGGAGGGAGCCGTAGGGGGCCTCGGCCTAGGGCTCCTGTGCGCATTGCCCTTTGCCCATTGGAGGGGGCGGAGGGGGCCCTGAGCTTGGGCAACGACTTCGCACTCAGCCGTAGAGTGTGAGCACAATTTATGTAACTCGCAGTACTTTCGATGAGGGCCTCTCGGCCGAGACGGCTCCCGCTGACGATGATCCACCCCGCCTCGGTTCTGTCCTGGCTAGACATAGGGCTCCCTCCCGTGCTGCCGCGGAGGCTGGCGGGGTGGAGGGCCTTGGCGCGGCGGGAAACGAACTACCTGCCGCCCTTGAGCCTAACGAGATTCTCGCGGTTGGCCCTCTTCCTCCTCATACTCGGCACGCTCCTCATCTCGCTGGTCCTCCTCGGACACATGATGTATGTCGTGGCGCCTTGGACGTTGCCCGTCTGCCTTCTCCATCCCCGCGTACACCTGGGACGCCCTGGCCTCCTCCCTTCACATAATTTGTCCTTCTTCCTCATGGGCGTAGACCTCCATAATGTCATGTAGTTGTTCGACGCGGCTCGGCCGTTTCCTCTCGAGTTTGTTGGCCAAGGCCTCATTGCTTATGCCTCACCGAGCGGCCTCGCAGATGGTCTGCTCGGCGACCCCTTTCACCTAGCTCTGGACTTCAAAGAATCGACGCTAAAATGCTTGGATGGTCTCTCCCGGGTGCTGCCGAAGGTTGCTGACGTCCGTTGAGGTCATCTCCTTGTTGCGGCACCCTTGAAAATGTCCGTGCAGTTTGTCACGCAGCTGCTCCCAGGAGTATATTGTGTGAGGCTCGAGGCCGAGGTACCATGCCTGGGCGATGCCGGTGAGGGCGAGGAGCAGGCTCTTCGCCATGATGGCCTCGCCACCTCCTGAAGCCATCACCGCCGCCTCATAGACCCTTGTGTACAGGACCGGGTCCGTCGTAGCCGCATACTTTGGGAGGTTGGCGGGACAAAACTTGGGCGGGAACGGGACCGCCATGAGCCCCGGACTCAATGGGCTCACCTTGCTCGTGAGGTCGATGACCGCCGGGTGGCGGATGATGTGCTCCGGTCATTGTTGTTTGACATGTGCTTTGCCTGGACGCTACTCAATGTGTGGGTGCCCCTGAGAACTTGGGCCACTTTCGCAGCTGCGGATGGTTTCTCGGGCAGCTTGCTGGTTCTGCAGTATGCTCGCCCTGAGACGCGCCGCCTCAAGGTCCGCCTCGCCCATGCATGCCGCCGCTCATGTCTGTGCCACATCCAAGTCTCTAAGGAGAGCCTCGACAGCCGGGGAAGGGGCGAGGGTCTCCGCGCGGGCGGCGGAGCGACCCTCGGCCAGCTGACGGCGCAGTTCCTCCGCGGCCTGGGCCTCCCACTACTACAAACAACGTCATCCAGGATCGGTATCACTGATGGGTAAACCGTGCCCGTCAGTGGTGAAATCACTTCACTGACAGGTAGAAAAACAACCCGTCAGTGATGAATATGCGAAGAGCCTCCAGGCTATTATCAAAGATGTCATCACTGATGGATGGGAAAACAACCCGTCAGTGATGACTTTCAGTGACGGGTAGATTTCGTTCCTGTCAGTGATGACATCATTTGTCACAGACGGGTAGGAAAACTGCCCGTCAGTGCTGACCTGCAGTGTAAGCACGGATGGGTAGAAAACTAACCCATCAACGATGACCAAACTAGCACTGGCGGGCATAATTTTGGCCCGTCTGTGATGACTTCTTGTATCTACAAATGCGGGATGGCCTAGTCATTTTCTTCACGTTGAAACCCTAGCTTTCTTTCGCACCGCGCTGTGGCCACCGCCTCCTCCTCGAGCCCCCCGAGCCCGGATGCGGTCGCCGCCTCTTCCTCGAGCCCGGACCCAACCGCTGCCTCCTCCCCGAGCCCCTCCGAGCCCGGATCCGGTCGCCGCCTCTTCCTGGATGCGGTCGCCGCCTCTTCGTCGAGCCCGGATCCGACCGCTGCCTCCTCCCCGAGCCCCCCGAGCCCGGATCCGGTCGCCGCCTCTTCCTCGAGGCCGGCGACCGCTCCTCCGCCTTGCAGCGGTGCCGGCGCCGGTGGAGGCCACCGTTCTCCCCTCTCTGTCGCGTTTGTGACACTGCGCTGCACTACACAAGACACTTTTATTGGAAAGGGTGTCTTGTGCAGTGTAACCGCAATGTCACAATGGTGACGACGCTCTATTGCGATTACACTGCACAAGAAAACTACATACTGATATCACATTCTAATGCGTCTATCGCATTCTAGAGAGTCCATTTGTAGTCGAATGTATTGTACATATATATATATTTGAGATGTGGACTTGTCAAATTTGCGTTGTGGAATTGAGATGCAGAAAATAGATTAATTTGTATATATTGTCCTGCGCATGCTGGGGCTGTGCAGAGGCTGTACATGCAGCTGGGATGTTATTCTGTTTTTCAGAGGTAGGAAGCAAAATGAACTGATGATGCCAGGAAATTCATGCACAGAAAACATCTCATCACTGACGAGTAGGAATGTGACCCGTCAGTGATTACTCATCACAGACGGTTGAAAATACAACCCGTCTGTGATGAGGGTGTCATCACTGACGGGTTATTTTTCTACCCGTCAGTGATTACCGGCTCATCACAGACGGGACTTTTCTCTACCCGTCTGTGATGTGTGATGATCCTGCTCTAGGCGAACTACTAAGACTGACATCACAGACGGGTCGTACTTCAATTCGTCAGTGATAAAAGATGGGCAAATCGAACGAACAACTCATGATTTTCAGGACAACTATAATAGAACATAATAACATACAGACCATCGGAAACGATTAAGATATATACAGACCATCGAAAATGATGAAGATATATATAGACTATTGTATTACATACATAATTTATAAAATAAAAATAGATAACTAAAAGTTCTTGAGCGGCAGATCTTCGTCGACGGGCTCCGGCACCAGAGAGAGCACCTTATGGACCATGAAGAAGCTCACTCGGTCGACACCCCACTTGATGTACTTCGCGTGGAGGCGGCGGCACATGGTGCGGCGAGTGGTGCACTCCGACCCACTGGAAGTACAGGAGACGAGGAATCGCCCCGGCTCGTGGTGTGCTTCCACGATAAAATTTGCTTGTGGGTACTTCTTGGCCAACACACAGCAGACGACGAAGGCGCCGGAATAGCGTACTCCTTCAATGTACGCACAGAGGAGGGTGCCCTCTGTGTTTCCATAGCCGCACCCGATGGCTTGAACCGTCTCGCGGGAGAGGTGCATCGTGAACTCGGTGCTGCTCTGGTTGATCGGGGATGGAGGAGGGGACGAAGGCGGGGACGGAGAAGGGGACACCCTCTTGCGCTTCCCGGGCATGTGGGAGGAGGTACACGCAGACTCCATTGCAAAGTAGGCGGTGATGAATATTTGGAGGACGAAGAAGAGGAGGACGTTATATAGAGGTCCTCATCTCTCGCCATACAGGCACGACCCCTAGTCTCCCGTCTGCCTCGTGTACCGGCGCGACCCCTCGTCTTTGGGCACGAAACAGAGAACAACTTTGGGCGCGAACACGGATCACCACTAACGGGTTATTTTCCAGTCCGTCAGTGATGATATACCACGCACGGGTGAAAACACAACCCTCTCGATCACAGACGGGTCGTTTGTGTACCCGTCAGTGATGACTTATCACAGACGGGTTAAAATATAACCCATCTATGATGATTACTATAATCACTGACGGCTTTGTGTAACCCATCCGTCAGTGATGAAGTCCTTGAAATGGCCTGTCCGTGATTAATTGTTGTATATAGGTTTCTAACCGTGCAACTTGTCATTTTCGCCGCGCGTCGAACCTGAGTTTTTGCTCCTACGTTCTGACCAGCAGCAGCGCCTCCTCGCATCCAGAGCAACGTTGCGGACATATTTTGAGTTGGAGACGAGAGGTTAGTAATTGTGCTCTCTCTATATCATTTATTAAGTGCGTACATCCCCTAAAGGACGTAGATTAAAGCCTTCGTGTTATCATTTATTACTATAGGATCGATGGATCGAAGTTGGATGTACGGGGATCGTGCTACCAGAGGGTACATAAATGCTTTATCTGGGGTTTTTTTGAGCTGCCCGAGAAGATATGTTGAGGAAGAGAAAGAATGAAATGTGTTGTCCATATCGTAATTGCAATAACATGTAGACGGTGCAGACGACAAAGGACTTGCAGTTACACTTGCTTATAAAGGGTTTCATGGATGGTTATACCCGTTGGACAAGTCACGACGAGGAGGAAGAAGTTGCCACTGGCGAAGAGGCAGAAGTCGTCCCAAGTGGCGAAGAGGAAGGAGTGGGGGTTGGCGAAGGGGTAGAAGTCGAGGCTAGACACGTTGCGTCGCTCGACGAACAGGTGGAAGAAGCCAATTCGGAATCAATCAAATGAGGATATAGTTGACGTACACAATGATTTGGACCAAATGTTGCGTGACGCGGAAGGGATGAACCTTGCTGGAAGAGAGTACGATGAGTTCTTAGGCTTGTTGGGAGACTCGGAAATACCCTTGTTTCCGGAATGCAAACCAAAGCACATGCGATTGGCTATCGCACTAGAACTGTTGTAGATCAAGGCAAGCAATAACTGGTCGGACACAAGTTTCACAAAGCTGTCGGTGCTCTTGGAGGACATTCTTCCGGAAGGGAACGTGTTGCCAACAACAACTTACAGGACGAAGAAGGTTATATGCCCTCTTGGATTAGAAGTAAAAAATACATGCATGTCCGAATGAGTGTATTCTGTACTGCAAAGAGTACGCCAACCTGCATAGATGTCCGTCATGCAAGACATCCCGCTACAAGCATATTACAAATGAAGACAACTGTCATGATGATGAGGATGAAGGTGGGGGTGTGGTGAATGGGCCTCTAGCAAGGTGGCTTGGTTTCTTCCGGTCGTTCCCTGTTTGAAACGTTTGTTCGCTAATAAGAAGGAGGCAAAGATGATGCGTTGGCACTCAGAGGGGCATAAGGAAGATGGAATAATGAGACACCCTGTCGACGCATGCCAATGGAGGACTGTCGATAGGGTATTTCCGGAATTCAGAAAGGAACCAAGGAACATAAGGTTTGGGATGAGTACGGACGGAATCAATCCATTCAGTAACATGAGTAGCCGACACATCATCAAGTACTCTACTTTCTTCTATTTACAGTGCTATATTAGTCTGAACATACTGAATCTCTACACTGAAATGCAGATTCAGTAAGTTCAGTAAGTTGAAACCGGCCTTACTGAATCTGCATTTCAGTAAGCAGATCGATTCAGTGTGATGAAATTGTTATCACGGACGGGCGAAAACACTAGACCCTCCGTGATGAAGGTCATCATTGACGGGCGCGGGGGAGACCCGTCCGTGATAACTTCTTCATGACGGATGGGTCGCATATACGCCCGTCAGTGATGAAGAAGTTATCACGGACGGGTCACATCTGCGCCAGTCCGTGATGACTTCTTCTATTTATATACCTGTGCCCGCGGGACTTGAAATTTTTCACCGTGCATCGGACCCTAGATTTTGCTCTTCTATTCTGACCAGCAGCGGCGCCTCCTCGCCATAAGAGCATCGTTGCGGCCACCGCCCAGCGTGAACCCTAGCGGCCCCGCCACCGTCGCAATGGATGCCTCCCCGATTGCCCCCACCACCGTGGACGCTCCTCTCGTCTCAACAACCGCCGCCGCCGTGGACGCGGGTGGACGGCACGGTGTGGTGGACACGATGGACCCTCTCCCCGTCGACGGCGCGGTGGACGCTTCCCTCCTCCCAACAACCGCCATCGCGGGTTCTCCTCCCCACAAGTACCCCTATAACCACATGTAAATCTACCAGTTTGTCACTTGTTCATTTGCTAGGGCATGAGTCTATTCCATATGCTGTTGATGATGCTGGTTCTCCTCTGCACAGGTACCCGTATAACTTGTTGTGTTGTGTGCAGAAATATTCACACTAGGAGTAGTGTTTGCTTATTTTTGTTGGTTGCAATGATAGTATTCTCGTTAACCTAAGGCCTACTATGAGGATAATACCTACTATGGTTTGCTTCGAAATGTTTGCATTACAGTTAGTAGTTTGCATTTTTTCCTCAAATAGTTGTTAGTTTGCTGATACACTTGTTGGTTGCCTGGCTGCAATGATCATATTAGTTGACCTTTCTTGTTCAGAAATGTTCACATTACAGTTAGTAGTTTGCTTTTTAATTTCTCAACAGTTGTTAGTTCACTTATATGCACAATCATCTAATTAGGCTGCACGCACAATTTTCCAGATTCTTTATATAGCCTCTTATCATATATGGTAGGGTTAGGACAGTCAAGTTTAAATTTTCAAAAAGATCACATATTCAATATATATGAATAAGATATAAAAGTTCAAAGTAATTAGTTAGTTCTTTTTTTGCAAAAAAGATCGATGACGGGCGAAGAAACTACTGGTTCGTCGGAGCCCCCGGCAGCAACGACAAGAGTTAGGAAACCGAGAACCGGTAATAAGATGCCTACGCAAAGGCAGGTCATCACAGAGGTAGACCAGATAACAGGGTACCCTTCCCAATCCCAGAAGACGGCATCTAAGTTCAACAACGCGTGTGGTTATCTGGCACGTCAACATATAAAGATCACAACACAAGATTAGACTGAAGTGCCCGAGGCCTAGATTGGACAAATCATGCAAGAGCTGTGGAGCAAGTTCAAGATCCCCGAAGGCGACAGGGAGAAAGTAGAACGGGCGGCGAAGGTGACGATGGCTAAGTCTCAAACTTGGAATATGTCTCCAGAGTTTTTCTCAGAATTTTCAGAGTTCGTTTGATATTCAATCTCGCTCTACTGTTCTTTGTTTTTATTTTAGTTTTCTCCTTTTCTTTCCTCCTTTCCTTTATGGCCGCCATCCCGGCTCATCCCCACCCGGCATCCCGCCGTCTCATTCCTCCCTTGAGCAGCCACCCCGCGAGTGTTGCATAGCGCAGCATGTGTCGCCACCTCTTTTCCAATAGGGTTTGACCTAAATCTCTTTTTCCTAACCTTCCTATAAATACCCCAGACCCCTCCCACCTTTTCTCCACTCCCCCACACTTTTTCCCATGAAACCCTAGCCCCCAAACCCCCCAAATAGCCGCCACACCCTCTTTGCCTCCGTGCAGTTTCTAAACAACACATATTGCCTCAGTGTTGTCCCAATTCCTGTTGCCTCGAACATCTTTTGGCAAATACCTTTAGTGAGATTGTTCCTAACCTTTCCCTCTACCTCTCTGCAAAATCTTGTGAAGATCCAACGGTGCAATCATCAGGAAATCTCCAAATACTAACATGCTATTTGCACCCAGATTTTCTGCACGTGCATCTAGATTGGAATGACGCCCTTGTTAGCTCAGACCTCCTTTTCAAGATCCATTTGGTGGGATACTGGATAATGTTGTCAAGATGATCTGCACAAAATTTGAAGATAATCCAATGGTCCAATCTTCGGGAAATCAAGTTTCTTCGTGTTGTTGTTCGTGTGTAGATTTGACTACCCGAACGGTATAGCGGCATTATCACCTCTTTCCCCATTGATCCGTTGAGTATTTGAAGAATCCCTTTGGTGAAGTTGTGCCTTTGGTATCTATGAGCACCTCTATAAATTTTCACCTTGATCCATATAGCTGTTTATCGGGAATTGATCCATCTCCGACGTGCTGTTCACGGACGTCCAAATTCAATCTGCAGAATGTTTAACTTGTCTGATCTTTTCCTGTTGACTCGTTAAGAATTCTCCAAAACCCTTTGGTAGGATTGTACCTCTGTGTGTCTAGTTTCTAACCCAATTTGCGGATTATGATTTTGTTGAGCGAGCATCACGCAGCATCCAAAACCCTCCGATCTGTCCAGAACCAATCTATAATCTATTCCAACCGTTTTGTGTTGCGAACGTTGCCACCACCCATATAGTTAATCTTGTATCATCTTGTGGCACATTATGCCATTATTTTTCCATCATTAATCTCTATCCAAAATCACTCGCATCACCCTATGTTCATCTATAATGTTCTTCATTATTGCTTGATCACCAAATTAAATTGAATGTTATGTTAGACTATAGTTTCATATATTTATATGCTTAGTTCTTATATAGTCATTGCTTCTATTTATGTAATGTTCATGCTTAGAATTCATCATGTGATCAATCATGTTTAGTTCAATACTAGGTTTATTCATCCATATAGCTACATGTTGCATGTTTGTATAGTTGAATATAACATACGCATATACAATATAATTCGGTTTTAATAGTTAGTAGACATGAGGTAGTTCAACATGTTAGTTCAATCTTGTTTTTATTGCGGATAAATTTGTTCATATTTAATAAGATTCATATTGCATGATCTTATGTATGTTCACATATATTGTGTTATACAATATATAACCGAACCTAATATTGCATATAACCTATAACAGTAGAACCATAATTGTACTGAGCGAATATTAATATGACATATCATATGGTAGTTGATCTTTGTATAATGTGACCATCACCACCTACTCAAATATAATAGATAGTAATAGATTATTGTATATGGCATAAGGTTGCTTACTAGCATGTTAGTGTCTTTAATCACACGTGATGATGATTGTTTAGTAAACATGTTATGATTCCCATGTCACCATGTGTAGATAATATAATAAGATATATATGTGTAGATTTAAATGGATGTATGACATGATGTTATGCAAAATATAAAGTTATTATATATATAGATGCTTCCTGTTTTAACTAATGGTGTTGTAAAATATTTAGCCATAATGGTAACCTTTGTTTATAGTATAATTAAGATTACACGCATAGTTTATATTCACATATTACGCTTCATATAGTTTGCATATATGGTCATGTATATATGTTACATGTATATATTGCCCGTGTTTAAATAATAGTTTGATATGACTTGGTTAGCACATTAAGTAAACTCTATTTGTATTTTAATTATTAGTTGAACATAGTTAGGATTACACATGCTTAGCCTATGTCTATCTTTAATATTGATTGTTGCATGATGTATATTGTATGGTGGAATGTGCATATGTTCGTGCACATCTTAGACGCACCTATAGTTTAATTCATGTTTATTTAAGAATTGTTACATAATAGTTTGTCACGTTATTAACCTCTGTGTATAATATGGTTAAGATCACACACATGTCTCATATTTGTTCGATGCATTTCATGTGGTTTACATATGCAGCTATGTGTATATATTTATGCATATATACGTAGGCTAATCCATGTTTTAGATAATAATCCATCATGCAATGGTTGACACATTATTTTATTCATGTGTATAATTTAATTGTTTGTTTAAACAGGATTAAGTTGCACATGTTCAATATGACTTTATGTTGCATAATCATGTAGTTGCATATCGAGATATATATATAATTAGACTTAATATTGTTGACAATCTACATGTTGAAATAATAATCCCTTACTGAGTTTGATGCGGACATCACCTCCATCAAGAATGACAAGAGCCCAAATCCACCCTTGCAACCTATTGGACTCATGACAAGGGCTCGAGCCAAGGCTATACAACATGAGGTGACTCTATTCCTTGATACATCTCCGCTTGACTTGAGTATGAATGGTATGCTACCTAATGCTTTGATTCTTTGCTTGATAAGGTATGAGGGAGCAACCAATTGGAAGACCCAACTGACGAGCAACGGGACTGAGGGGAGAAACACCAAGCATCAAGTCCCCAAGCCCCCCGACCGAATCCCAACCGGCCGCCTTACCGCGCCAACCCCGAGGAGACTAAGGAAATACAACGTCAAGTACAGGAGCTACTTGACAAGGGGTATGTTCGCGAAAGCTTAAGTCCTTGCGTCGTTCCTGTCATTCTTGTCCCCAAAAAGGATGGATCTTGGCGCATGTGCGTTGATTGCCGAGCCATCAATAATATCACCGTGCATTATCGCCATCCCATTCCTCGTTTAGATGACATGCTTGATGGGCTTAGTGGCGCAACCATTTTCTCTAAAATTGATTTGAAGAGTGGCTATCACCAAATAAGAATGAATGAAGGAGATGAATAGAAAACTGCTTTTAAAACCAAATTTGGCTTATATGAGTGGCTTGTCATGCCTTTTGGTTTATCTATTGCTCCTAGCACTTTTATGCGCCTAATGAATCATGTCTTGCGCCAATTCATCAGAAAATTTGTGGTAGTCTACTTCGATGACATTCTCATATATAGTAGAACGTTGCATGATCATGTTGCTCACATTAAGCAAGTTCTACTAGTGCTTAGGAATGAACGTTTATTTGCTAATCTTGAGAAATGCACCTTTTGTACGGAGAAGCTTGTGTTCTTAGGCTTTGTTATCTCTACTCATGGCATAGAGGTAGATGAATCTAAAATTGAAGCAATTAAAAATTGGCCTACCCCTATCAACGTGAATCAAGTGCGTAGTTTTCATGGCCTAGCAAGTTTCTACCGTCACTTTGTCAAAGAATTTAGTGCTATTGCCTCTCCTTTGAATGAATTAACTAGAAAGAATATTCCTTTTGTGTGGGGGCAATCTCAAGAGAATGCTTTTCAAGAGTTAAAGAAACGCTTAACCGAGGCACCCTTGCTTGCTTTACCGGATTTCACTAAAACCTTTGAAGTTGAATGTGATGCTAGTAGAATCGGTATAGGGGGTGTACTCATGCAAGAAGGCAAACCGATCGCTTACTTTAGTGAGAAATTGAATGGAGCTCAACTTAATTACCCGGTTTATGACAAGGAATTGTATGCTTTGGTTCGTGTCCTAGAAGTTTGGCAACATTACCTTTGGCCAAAAGAATTTGTTATTCATTCCGATCATGAGTCATTAAAATATCTTAAGGGCCAAGCTAAATTGAACTGTAGGCATGCAAAATGGGTCGAATTCATTGAAACATTCCCTTATGTAGTCAAATACAAAAAGGGTAAAGAGAATGTTGTGGCGGATGCTCTTTCCCGTAAAATGACCCTTTTGAATCAACCTGAAGTTAAGGTTTTGGGTTTAGAGTGCTTGAAAGATTTATATGCAAATGACCCTGAGTTTGCTTCCCCTTTTGCTAATTGTAGAGAAGGAAAGGGTTGGGACAAATATCATGTGCATGAGGGCTTTCTCTTTCGAGCTAACAAACTATGCATTCCCGAGTCGTCCGTGCGTTTGCTACTCTTGCAGGAATCCCACGGCGGCGGCTTGATGGGACATTTCGGGCGGGACAAGACCTACATGATGCTTTCCAACCACTATTATTGGGCAAAAATGCGAAGAGATGTGGAGAGATTCGTCCAACGATGCGTCACATGCCACAAAGCTAAGTCAAAACTAAACCCTCATGGACTTTATACTCCACTTCTTGTTCCTAGTGCCCCTTGGGAGGATATTAGCATGGACTTTGTTTTAGGGTTACCTAGGACCAAAACGGGGAGGGACTCGGTCTTTGTGGTTGTGAATAGATTCTAAAAAATGGCACATTTTGTTCCTTGCCACAAGACCGACGATGCTTCACATGTTGCTAATTTGTTTTTCAGGGAAATTGTGAGGCTTCACGGTGTGCCCAAGACCATCGTCTCCGACCGTGACGTCAAGTTCCTCAGCTATTTTTGGAAGACTTTGTGGGCCAAGTTGGGAGTCAAGCTTCTCTTCTCCACAACTTGCCACCCACAAACCGATGGGCAAACTGAGGTCGTCAACCGCACCTTGTCAACTCTCCTCCACACCATGATCAAGAAGAACTTGAAGGAGTGGGAAGAGTGCAATCCCCATGTGGAGTTCGCCTACAATCGAGCGGTCCATTCTACTACAAGCATGAGCCCATTCGAAGTGGTGTATGGCTTCAACCCCTCTACACCACTAGATCTTCCACTACCACTACACGAGCGCGTCAACATGGATGCTTCCAAGTGAGCCGCTTTCATCAGAAGACTCCATGAGACAACAAGAGCTACAATCGAGCAACAAGTGCTTCGACACGCCAACAAAGTCAACAAGAGCAAGAAGAAGATGGTGTTTGACTCCGGTGATCTTGTGTGGGTTCACCTCCGCAAGGAGCATTTTCCCGAAGAACGCAAGTCCAAGCTCATGCCCCGCGGCGATGGACCCTTCCAAGTGCTTCAACGCATCGGCGCCAATGCCTACAAGATTGACCTTCCACCGGACAAGTACTCGGTGAGCAACACCTTCAACATCGCGGATCTCTCACCCTTTCATGGCTACAACGAGTTGGAGTCGAGGTCGACTCCTTTTCAAGAAGGGGGGAATGATGCGGACATCACCTCCATCAAGAATGACAAGAGCCCAAATCCACCCTTGCAACCTATTGGACCCATGACAAGGGCTCGAGCCAAGGCTATACAACATGAGGTGACTCTATTCCTTGACACATCTCCGCTTGACTTGAGTATGAATGGTATGCTACCTAATGCTTTGATTCTTTGCTTGATAAGGTATGAGAGAGCAACCAATTGGAAGACCCAACTGATGAGCAACGGGACTGAGGGAGAAACACCAAGCATCAAGTCCCCAAGCCCCCGACCGAACCCCAGCCGGTTCGCCGCTTCGGAACCCCCGGATGTGCACTAGAAGCGGCGACCCGGACTGTTCGGCCGAGGCCCGGACCCTCCGGAGCGGAGCCGGACGTCAACCCGGACACTCCGGCTGAGGGTCCGGATCCTCTCTGGAAAGGCCAGACCTCAACCCGGACTGTCCGGCTGAGGGTCCGGATCTTCTCTGGAAAACCTGGAGGCCAGCCCGGACATTCCGGCTGAGGGTCCGGATCTTCTCTGGAAAACCCGGAGTTCAGCCTGGAGGTCAGCCCGGACACTCCGGCTACCCGGACAGTCCGGCCGCAATCCGGACAGTCCGAATCTGCCTGCGCGCAGGAAAACGGGCCACGGCCCATGTAATTCCTTAAGTGAGGGGGTTAGACTATAAATACCCGTACCCCTCTCTAATTAGGGTCAGACTGATTGTTAAGACTAAAGTGAGCTTTGCTCCTAATCTAGGGTTCATCCCTCTAGGTTTGGGAGTTCCACCTTAGGCCTTTCTTTCCTTTGGATTGAACGGATCGGCGCGTGCCTCCGAGTGGTAAACGTGGCATTCAATTGAGAGCTTGGTTGATTTGGTTCCTAGTTTCCCAAAGGCTTTCTCATTGGAGTTTGTTGTTGGGGTGGGTTTCCATCTAGGCTTAGCTAGTTATCCTTGTCCAAATCGTGAAGATCGGGAGCCCTCCACATCAGAGTTATTATTATTTAATCATATCGTACGTTAGTTGATGGACATATAATATGTATGTACTAGTATGCATAGATTGATATCTTATGTTACACTTCCATAAGGTGGTTCCGAATGCTCCGCCGAGTGCCCCAGGCTCAAGCCAGAGCGGGAGCCAGCTAGGGCCGGACGTGCGGCCTTCGTCTCCTCCACGGTCTTCTCCGCCGTAGCCTTCTTCTCTGCCGCAGCCTTCTTCTCAGCGGAATGGTGCGCCGCTGACTCCGCCCCTGCTCCTCAGCCGGAAGAGGCTGCCACCGGAACGTAGGCCCCTACTGTGATGGAGCAGGCGGAGCGAGCCAGACGCAGACCACCCCGCCTGACCACTGGGGGAATCTGGTGTTTTTGGTGGTGGAAGAGGACATTGGGCGCATGCCCCCTTCCCCGGGAAGCCTCCACCTGGCCCTCCAGCCTCTGCGCATCCGGCAGTCAGACCCTTCGAGGCCTAGCGAAGTCTTCCGGGAGATAGATGATGTCTATGAAGCGGGCGAATGGGAGGAGACGTTTGGCGCCGCTAACAATCTCGGGGAGGAGCTGCCGACGCTGATGAAGGCGATCCGGGAGAGTGCCAATTTGGTCAACGGGAAGCTCCTGCCACTGATGCAGGTACATGTTTTTTCTTTCTTGTGTTCTACAATTTTCACTCTGGGGGCACGGTTAGTGCACCCAGAAGGTGTAGCCCCGAGCCTTTTACTGACTAGGATAGTCGGGCGAAGTGTTCTTCTCTTTTCTTAGTTTTCACTCTAGGGGCACGGTTAGTGCACCTTGAGGGTGTAGGCCCCGAGCCTTTGGCCGACTAGGATAGTCGGGCGAAGGGTTCTTCTCTTTTTCGTAGCTTTCACTCTGGGGGCACAATCAGTGCACCTAGAGGGTGTAGCCCCCAAGCCTTTGGCCGACTAGGATAGTCGGGCAGAGGGTCCTTGATGTCTTCTTTGCTAATCCGAGTGTCTTATCTTTCTCCGCTCTTTCCTTGCAGAACTTGGCCAAGCAATCCCGGGACAAGATTGAGTTCCTTCAAGAGTGACTCCCGGCCTTCGAGTGACTTGGCCAGTGTAAGGCCGAGTGGGACAATCTGAAAGGTGCCCTCCAGACGACGCAGAATCAAGTGCTCGCCCAGGAGGGCGAGATTGAATCCCTGAAGAGGGACATTCGCCAGGAGGCCGCTCGGGCTCGAGGTAAGGAGACCGAGTCTCTTTTGATCATTTATGTCTGCTGGTGCTGGCCTGTTTTCCTATAGCTGTGGAAGATGAAAACTCTAAGATTAAGGAGGAGCTTGAGGCAATGAAGGCCCGCGCCGGGGAACTCGCCGCTGCCGAAGAGAGGGCCTCCATGCTTCGAGAGGAACTCGAGGCGGAGAAGGCTCGCATCGAGCAGCTTGCCTCCGCTGAAGAGAGGGCCTCCAAGCTTCGGGAGGAGCTCGAGGCGGAGAGGGCTCGAGTCGGGCAGTTGGAGAGCGAGGCCACCGTCATGGACGGCAGTCTAAGGCGGGCTCTGGAGGCCGTCGAGGCGGCGAACAAGAGGTCCGCTGACTCCGTCGTTGGTAAGTCTCCGCCTCGGGGTTTGGTTAGTCAGAGTCCTTTGAATGTTCTGCTAACTCCTTTGTCTTGTACGGGCAGCTTTCCAGATCCAGCTCCAGGAGGTCAGCGATTCGGCTGAGTCATTGAAGGCGGGCCGGTCAGATAGCCTGCAGCGCCCTGTGGGAGGACAAGCCAGTCCCAGAGCGCGCAGATGCGATCACGGAGTGACTGCGAGGGGGTCCCGACCGGGCAAGGCGGCTGGAGAAGGAGGCCACGGAGACCGGAGCCATGCTGTCTCTTGCCATGGCTAAGTCCCACTACCCGTTGCTTGACATGGAAGCAATCGGGAATGGGTATGCCGCGGATGTTCCTGACGATGCCGTGCCCGGGCTAATGGACGAGGTAGAAGCCACGGCTAAGTCCCTTGCCGACCGTGCTGGGCTGTAAGTAGTCAAAAACATATAGGTTAGCTGCTCGGGAAGGCCGAGCGATTATTTGTTATGCATATTTTGTAATGAACTTATCTTTAAGTTTATAGATTTCCTTCGCAAAAGATTCGTTCCTGTGTATTTTAATCCTTTGTGTGTGCTCTTGCCGATCCGTTTTAGCCTCTTTTGCGTAAAGATTAGCCGTGGGCTGTGTCCCGTGTAGCGTAGGGTTGTGGCGTAAACTGGCGATCGAGAGCAAAGAATTAACATCGGATTATCTACACAGTACTAAAATAGTTTGTTCGAATGAAAAGACCTAGTGTGACTAGGCGCACCCAGAGGGTGGAACCGCCGAGTGTCCGCTATGTGTGACCGTGAGCGTGCATAGCGGACCAGTTGGGAACTCCAGGAATTGTCTCAAGTAGAGCGAAAAAATATTTATTCATATGTCTGTAATATTGAAATACAAAGTTTAAGCATAGAAGCGACGTAGCTGTTCAATGTTCCATGCGTTGATGATGATGTTACCGTCATTGTCCCACAGTCGGTAAGCTCCATGGCGGTGAGAGTTTGTGCTTGTCTTTGCTGGACTGGACTCGGCATAGAACCAAATCGCCAATGTTGAACGAGCGACCACGTACGTGCCAGCTTTGATAGCGTCGTAGGCCCTGCTGGTACTTTGCCGACCAAAGGAACGCGACTTCGCGCACTTCTTCGAGCTGGTCGATAGCGTCTTGTCTTGCTTCCTCTGATTCGGCCTCCGTGTAGTTGCAGATGCGCGGCGACCCGTGGTCCAGGTCAGTCGGCAGCACCGCCTCGGCTCCGTATACCATCAAGAAAGTTGTGTGCCTGGTTGATCGGTTGGGTGTAGTCTGCAGGCTCCAACGTACCGATGGTAGCTCGGCTACCCATTTGCCTGCAAACTTCTTCAGGCGTTGGAAAATCTGAGGTTTGATGCCCTGCATCATCAGGCCGTTGGACCGCTCGACCTGCCCATTGGTGTGTGGGTGTGCGACCGCGGTGAAGTTGAGGCCAATGTTGTAGCTGTCGTAGAATTGGAGGAAGGCGCCGCCGTTGAATTGAGTGCCATTATCTGTGATGATGCTATTAGGGACGCCGAACCGGAAAACGATATCCCGGAAGAATTCGGCGGTCAGCTCTGCAGTGATCGTGGCGACCGGCTTGGCTTCGATCCACTTGGTGAACTTGTCAATGGTGACAAAGAGATGTGTGTAGTCTCCGGGAGCTTTTTTAAGGGGACCAACCATGTCCAGACCCCAGATGGCGAAAGGCCAGGTGATCGGAATAGGTTGGAGTGCCTGAGCCGGCAAATGTGTCTGTCGGGCGAAGTATTGGTATCCCTCGCAAGTGCGCATGATGTGCTCTGTATCGGAGACAGCAGTCGGCCAGTAGAATCGTTGTCGGAAGGCTTTACCAACTAATGATTTTGGCGCCGTGTGATGTCCGCAAACTCCTGAGTGAATATCTTGCAGTAGTTGCTTCCCTTTGTCTTGAGGTATGCACCACTGGAGGATGCCGGAGGTGCTCTTTTTGTAATGTTCGTCTTCGACTACGACATACGCCTTAGCTTGCCTGGTAAGGCGTCGTGCCTCGGTTGGGTCTGGCAGGAGAATGTCCCGTAGGAGGTAGTCGAGGAAGGGCGTTGTCCAGTCGGGGACGATAACCAGGAAGGGCGTGCTATCAGGTTCCTCGAGGTGTGGTTCTTCGACTTCAGGTGCTGTCTCTGCCTTGATGGAGGGAGTATGCAACTCCTCCCGACTGGACCCCAGTTTGGCAAGTGCATTTGCCGCTTCGTTGTCTCAGCGGAGAACATGCGTCATTTCGAGGCCATCGAACTTGGCTTCGAGCTTGCGCACCTCTTGGCAGTAGGCCTCCATGGAAGGGTCTCTGCATGACCAGTCCTTCATGACCTGCCTAACCACCAGTTCGGAGTCTCCCCGGGCGAGAAGTCGGCAGATCCCGAGTGAGGTTGCAATGCGTAGGCCGTGTAGCAAGGCTTCATATTCGGCGACGTTGTTGGACGCTGGAAAGTGGATCTGCAGCACGTACTTGAATCGTTCTCCTTTCAGAGAAATAAGCACGACACCAGCCCCCGCGCCCTGGAGCATTAATGAGCCGTCAAAGTAGAGCGTCCAATGCTCGAGGTCGATGATGGAGGGCGGGGACTGGACTTCTGTCCACTCGGCCATGAAGTCAGCAAGAGCCTGAGACTTGATAGCCATGCGGGGGGCGTAGACTATGCTGAATGCCATTGTTTCCATTGCCCATTTAGTGATTCTTCCTGTGGCGTCGTGATTGTTGATGACATCAGCGATCGGGAAGGAGCTGACCACGGTGATCGGGTGTCCTTGGAAGTAGCGAACTAACTTCCGAGAAGTAATGAACACCGCATAGATGATCTTCTGTATCTAAGGCTACCGCACCTTTGACTCGGCAAGTACTTCACTGATGAAGTATACCGGACACTGAACCTTTTGGATGTGGCCTGGCTTGGAGCGTTCGACAACCAGGACGGTGCTGACCACCCGGGTGGTTGCTGCGATGTAGAGGAGCAGCGGCTCGTTGGGCATCGGGGAGGCCAGTATCGGGGATGTGGTCAGGAGCTTCTTTAGCCCATCGAGGGCATCTTGAGCCTCAGATGTCCATGTGAAGTTGTCCGACTTCTTCAGGAGCTTGTAGAGGGGCAGGGCTTTCTCGCCGAGTGGGGAGAAGAATCGGCTGAGGGCCGCCATGCACCCGGTTAGCTGTTGGACATCCTTGAGGCTCTTTGGTGGCCCCATCTTGACGATGGCGTTGATCTTCTCTGGGTTGACCTCAATTCCTCATTCGGAAATGATAAAACTGAGTAGCTTTCCCGAGGGCACTCCGAATACACATTTTTCTGGATTGAGCTTCATGTTGAATCGTCGGAGGTTGGAGAACATTTCTCCCAAGTCACTTAGGAGGTCTTCTTTCTTCTCGGACTTGATCACCACATCGTCGATGTAGGCTTGCACGATCTTGCCAATTTGTGCCTGGAGGCAGCGCTGCATGCACCGTTGGTACGTAGCGCCAGCGTTCTTTAGGCCAAATGGCGTGGAGACATAGCAGAAGGCCCAAAATGGAGTGATGAAACATGTCTTGATCTCGTCATCCTCCATCTTGATCTGATGGTAGCCCGAGTAGGCGTCAAGAAAACATAAAATTTCGGAGCCGGCCGTGGAATCAATCACTTGGTCGATGCGAGGCAGTGTGAAAGGATCTTTGGGATGCCTTGTTGAGGCTAGTGTAATTGATGCACATCCTCCATTTTCCATTCTTTTTGCAAACAAGAACTGGGTTCGCTAGCCAGTCGGGATGATACACTTTTTTAATAAAGCCAGCTGCTAGAAGCTTGCCTATCCTCAGCGAAACGGCGCAGGCGTTGCTTGACCGGTTTGGCATCCGGTCGGACGTTGAGTGAGTGCTTGGTAGCCTCCCTTGGAACTCCGGGCAAGTCGGAAGATGTCCATGCGAAGATGTCCCGGTTGTCACGGAGGAAGCTGACGAGCACGCCTTCCTATTTGTCGCTGAGCGCAGTCCTGATCTGCGTCGTCTTGGAGGAGTCTTTTGGATCAAGCTGGATCGACTTGGTGTCCTGTGCCGACTGGAACGATGTCGATGCTGAAGCTTTTTTGGTCGGGGGTGCTTCCTCGGTCGCGCCCGACTTGAGGTTGTCAAGCTCGACTGCAGCGATTTGGGCCGCGGCAAGGTTGTAGTTTTCCATGTCACACGTGTAAGCGTGCTGGAAGCTGCTTTGCACCGTTATTATCCCGTGGGGACCCAGCATCTTGAGCTTCAGGTAGACATAGCTGGGAACAGCCATGAATTTGGCGTAGCAGGGATGCCCCAGGATGGCGTGATACGAGCCTGGGAAGTCGACCACCTCGAAGGTGAGTGTCTCAGTTTGGAAATTATCCAAAGTACCGAAAGTAATGGGCAGGCTGATCTGCCCGAGTGGACTTGCCATCTTGCCAGGTACAACCCCATGGAAAGGCGCACCGGTGGGCTTGATCTCTGAGCGGGAGATCTTCATGTCGTCCAGGGTCTTGACGTAGAGGATGTTCAGACCGCTCCCTCCGTCCATGAGGACCTTGGTGAGGCGGATGCCGTAGACGATTGGGTCCACCACCAAGGGGAACCTTCCAGGGTGAGGTATGTAGTTGGGTTGATCCGAGCGGCCAAAAGAGATTACGGACTCGGACCATCGCAGGTACTGGGGCACGGTCGGTTCCACTGTGCTAACCTCTCGACCTGTGAGCTTCTGGCGGTGCATTGACTCGTAGCCGTTGGGACCACCAAAGATCATCAGACACGCGGTCTCCTTTGGGAACTCGTCACCTTCATCCGTAGGAGGCTCCTATTTGTTCCGGTTGGGGACGGAAGGCTTGTTCAAGTTCTTCAGCAGATTGCAGTCGCGCGTGACATGGTTGGACTTTGGTCCATGAAAGTGACATGGCTGACTCATCATCTCCTCAAAAGTTGCATTGCCGCGTTGAGGACGACGCTGTGGGGCATGCTCAGCCGCGGCAACGAGGTCTCCGCCCTTATGCTTCCAATGTTTCTTCCTAGATGACTCGGGATGAGAGTCCCGTCTGGGGGACTTGGGAGCCTTCCCTTTTCCCTTATCATCATTGGTCACGCTGTGGACGGCTTCTTCACCAGTGGCGAAGTTGTTGGCGATGTCGAAGAGTTCGCGCGTAGTCTGAGGATCCTTACTCGCGATCTTGTGAATGAGGTCGGTGCTACGAACACCTTTGGAGAAGGCGGTGATGATGTCACCTTTGGAAAAGGCGGTTGTCCCTCCCTGCATCTCGATGTGCATCGCGTCGGGCATCGAGGTTGTTCCGCGCATCATGGTCTGACCCGAGTCGGCTATGGACCGACCCGGTCTGGTGAGCGTTTTTGTCCGTGCCCTGATGGGCACGGTTTCATACTGCAATGGTATCCCGTGCATCACGATTCGGCCCGAGTCAGTTGCGAACCGATCCGGCTGGTTGATGATGGTCGGGGTTGGCACGGTGACCCTCCGCAGCTAGCGGGTTTCTTGGAGGAGGAGAGCGCCGGCTCCTGGCGCTCGTAGAGGAACCTGCACGGTCCTCGGAGATCGCAGCATGTTGGAGGGCTACTTCCTCCATCAGGATCTGGAGTCGACAGAGTTCGTCATGACCCAGGGTGCCTTCAGGGATATTGATGGCACGTGCCGCTACCGTAGCGGCGACAACATTGTGGCTGGGGAGCAGGAATATTGGGACGCCGTCCCTTTCACGCATGCGGAGTGTGTTATGGACCTGGCACCCGCGATCTCACATGTTCTCATTGCGTTCTCTTTCTTCATGCTGACGGGCCAGCGCGGTTAGCTGCTCGGCCAGTTCCTCTTCCTTGGCAAGAAGGCAGAGCCGAGTGGCCTCTAGCTGCTCGGGAGTCTGTTCTTCGATGGGGATGAGCCGGTCGTCGTTGTTGACCGGAGCATCCAAGTTAGCCATGAAGACCTCCCAAGAAGGATGGTGGCTTCCCGAGCTCTTGAAGTCATCCAAGTCATACTCGAGGACTGGTAGGAGAGACTCGATTGCCCCAACTAGTCGGGATCCCTGATCGACGGGTAAGAACCCATGTTCAAACAGTAGATCCGACTTCGGCGTAACCTCGTCCTTGGGGGGAGGAGCCGAAGGCGTGGACTCAGGGGTGAATGTCCAGGGAAGCGAATCTCATGATGCTGCCTAAAATGAAGCCGCCGTTGTTGTTGAAGAAACCCATCTGGATCTATCTGGATGGATGCATGCGCACAGCCCCTACCTGGCGCGCCAACTGTCGGTGTAATAATCTAGCAATACTAAATATGGGGCAGCGTGAACACAGTAGATCTAGATGGGTGCACACAGTAGGTAAAGTTTGTGCAGGTTCAGGCCCTCAAGGAGAGGTAATACGCTACGTCCTGTGTTTGGTGGCTGGTATTGCTTGAATCCCGAGTGTCGAAAGCCTTCGAGAATAAATCTCAAGGTTGCTAGGGCTATGTGTATGAGAGCTTATGAAAGCGTATAAGAGCGTACCGATCGGAGGATCCCTACCTGGCCTTATATAGGCGATCGGGGTAGGGTTACAAGAGTCAGGATCGGTTTACAGATTGGTTTCCTAATTGGTTACAACAAAATCCAGGATTACCAGGTAAATGTTTAACCCTATCTTGTACTCCAAGTCGATGAGGCGCCCCCATGTAGAAGTCAGACTCCGAGTAGTCGGCCCGGCCCACCCCATGTCCAGAGAGCCGGTATTGTCTTCCTTGACGATACCCAGGTGCCATGTCATCGTCAGACTCTACCAATCAAATCTGGGACACTTTAGAGCAGATATGTGAGGGCAGCAACGCTCTGAAGAAGTCCAAGAGAAGCCTGCTGGAATCAAAGCTTGAAAGATTTGAGTATGAACATGATGAAGACATAAATTCCCTGTTCTCAAGACTCACCATCATCACAAATCAGCTGAGGGCACTTGGATCAAATCGAGTTGATGATGAAGATGTGATCAAGAAGTTCCTTTCAGTGCTGCCAAAGCCCTACAAGACTCTTGTGCTGATGTTGAAAGAAAAAGATGGGTTTGATCAAATGAAGCCCACATAAGTGTTAGGAAGGAAACTAACACATGAGATGGAGATCAAGCAGGAAAGCAAGCACAACCCATCTTCCTCACTCAAGAAGAATATTGCATTGAAGACTACTTGATGCGCACGGGGGTGCCCGACCTTCCGTCAGGAAGGGATAATCATGATTGTGGAGAACTCGACGTTGACGATCCGGCTTCCAATCAGAACTGATCCGAACCCTGCGATCGCTACACCACGGCTCCGTTGGTTATCAACCACGCGCGAACACAGTTGACCTCGCCAAGAAGGCTTATCCCTGCATGCGAATCGAGAACACAAGCAAGAACACGGTAGAAGCAATCTCACAAACGAGATGAATGTTTGATTACTCGAAGTGGGGTTCTACAAACTGATGAAATCAGCGAGACTGCGATGGTAGAATAATTCTAAGCAAAATCCACCCTAAACAATGACGGCTACCAAGTATTTATACCTAGGGTTTCTGAGAGTTTCACCCTAAACCTGGGCTTAAAACCCGAAACGAAAACAAGGCCCGAAGTGGCCCAAAACGGTGTCGCAGCACCTGACGACTTATTCTGACAATTTCAATGTCTCTGTAATTATTCATAATGTGGCATCAGATCCATTGGAAAGGTGTCGTTGTTATCTTTCCAACACATACAAGAACTCTTCAATCGGACTCCGTATGAGAAAGTTATGCCCCATTTATGTAGGTGCTGTCTGCTGAAAACCGAACCGAATTCGAAGTTGAAGTGGAGTCCGACTTGACATGGGGTGGCGCCTCATCCTCTTGTGGCTGATCCAGTGGTGCTTCTCCCATGTTCCTAAGAATCAAAATATCACCATTAAGTAGCATCCCATCCTTAGCTACATAATTATGGATAGCAAGAAACGAACGCACCTCATGATTAAGTCGTCGGGCACGGGAACGGGTGATTGGTCCTTGGATGATAATGTGGGAGATGTCCTCATCACTACTGCCTCAGCTTCACAACCTGAAAGTGAAGGTCGTGAAGACCTAGATGAGGAAATGACCAGTGGAGAAGAAATTGAGCTAAATCTGCTCACAAGAAACTTCAGAAAATTCTATAAGAAGAAAAAACAGTTTGGCTCAAGTGACAGATTCAGAGGCAAGAAGCTGGTCAAGGATAACAAATGCTTTGAGTGTGGTAAAGAAGGTCATTTTACTACTGATTGTCCAGCCAAGAAAAAGGACAACAGCCAATACAAGAAGAAGAAAGACTTCCATGGGAGGAAGAAGACCTTCAACAACAAGCATCCAAATTATGCCAAGAATAAAGCTACTGCAAGAGCATATGTTGGACAAGCTTGGATATCTGATGATTCAGGCTCAGAGGAAGATTCTAAAGAAGAAGGACAAGTTGCAGGCATTGCATCAGCATGACTGATGTGTCCAGTTGTGACATAGCCAAGTCACACAGCTCTAACATCAATGCCAAGGCTGATCAGTTGTCATCCACCTCTGCTCCTCTTTGCCTCATGGCCAAAGAATCTAAGGTACTTACTGAGGATGACTTTTCTAATTATGTTCAACTAATGGGTATCTTGGAAAGAACAGATAGGGCCTATGGCAAGGAGAGGAAGGAAAACATATCTCTAAGGGATAAGCTTAGGGAGCTTAGAGAAACCTGCGATGATGTTATGGATGACAGGGAGAACCTCAGGCTGGATCAGGAGAACTTGGAGATTGCTCATGACAAGCTTAAGCAAGCTCATGAGCTTCTCCTCAAGGAGCATGAGGAGTTCAAGGCAATGCATGCCAAATGCATTGATATTATATCTCTGCCTGCTCCTGCAACTGTTGAAACTTGTTTAAACTGTGCTACTCGTATAAATGTTCTGACATCCACAGGTGTTATATCAGACAACTCCAATGAGGCTTCAACCTCCATTGCAGCTAACTTTGTGGATGCAGATGAGCACAATAAGCTCAAGGAGGAGCTTGAAGAAATCAAAAGGCTAATGAGGAAAGGTCTTTGCACTGCCAATATTGGCATGTAAAACCATAAAATGATTAGAGCTGAAATGCTCAGAAAGAATAATGGCCGGATGGGCCTGGGTTATATTCCTGTCATAGATAAAGATAAATTGCCTGCTACCACTAACCCTAATCTTGCAGCAAAATTTGTAAGACAGGCATGTACAAATGACAACAATCATGTTGGTCATAAGAACAGGAATGTTGTGAAAATTCCATCTAACCCATTCTATGTTCTATAAAAGGACAGGAAAGGCAAGGTAGTGGCCAAGTATGTTGGCCCCAGGCATCAGAAAAGGTGGTTACCTGTCATCTGGGTTCCAAAGACCACAGTTGCCTGTGTCACCGGTATCCTACACAGCTATGGAACCACCGGTGTCACAGGTGGCTTACACAGTTCACTAACCCCTTTGCCTAAGGATCCATGTGATATCATCTATAGCAAAGGCTATAAAATTTTAGAACTTGCCTACTAACCCTATTACTGCAATTTCTGCATATGACAAAGTTACTAAGGGAACCAAACTAGTTTGGGTCCCTAAGTCGCATAACTAAACTTGCAGGGCACTGTCTCTAGTGGAACTGATTGGATTGTGGACAGTGGACGTACACAACATATGACTAGAGGCAGAGAGGAGTTTGTAGAGATCAAAAATGAGAATCTGGCCAGCAAACATGTGATCTATGCAGATAACTCCAAGGGAAAGGTAAATGGCATTGGTAAAGTTGCCATATCCGAACATCATTCCTTATCAAATGTTATGCTTGTGGATCAGATAGGCTATAGTCTAATGTCTGTGTCATAGCTGTGTGACACAGGTATGAAAGTTACTTTCTATCCTGATGAGGTTATAGCCTCTAAACTATTTGATGATTTACAAGTGTTCAAAGGATGCAGGTCTGGAAAATTGTACATTGTTAATTTCAATGAACAACCTGCAGCAGCTCCATGGTGTCTCATGGCCAAGTCCAGTGTCGGCTGGCTGTGGCACAGGTGGCTAGGACATGCAGGGATGAAGCTCCTCAACAAGTAAGAAAATATGACTATGTCATAGGCTTGGAGAAGGTGAAGTTTGAAAAGGACAACCCCTGCAGTTCGTGTCAAGCCGGCAAACAAGTTGGAGCTGCCCATCGTCCCAAGAACATCATGACCACCACCACTCCTTTTGAGCTCATACACATTGACCTTTTTGGTCCTACTACATATGAGAGCTTGGGAGGTAACAAGTATGGTTTTGTCATTGTAGATGATTTTTCTCGCTATACTTGGGTGTTCTTTTTGAAGGAGAAGACACATGTTTACAAGAAATTCAAGCATCTCATAGTCAGAATACAAAATGAGTGGAAGATAAATCTAGTCAAGGTCAAGAGTGACAATGGAAGTGAATTCAAGAACTCTATGGTGGAGGCATTTCTGGACAAGCATGGAATCAAGCATGAATTCTCAAGTCCATATGCTCCACAGCAAAATGGTGTAGTGGAAAGAAAGAACAGAACCTTGATAGAGATGGCAAGAACACTCTTGGATGAGTACAAGACTTCACCAAAATTTTGGGCTGAAGCTGTCAACACTGCCTGCCACTCCATCAACAGGATATATCTACATCCACTACTCAAGAAGACTCCTTATGAGTTGCCACTACTACAGAATGGCCCATCCGAGACGGGCTAAAACAAGCATCCCAGACGGTTGGCCGCTTCGTCTGAAATTAGTGGTCTGTGATGACACAGGTCATCGCAGATGGGTGGGCCACCCGTCTGTGATAATCGATCATCCCAGACGGGTCGAGTCAATGAACCGTCTGCCATAACCACCTATCCCAGACGGGTCCGCTCTACAACCCGTCTCTGATAACAGTTCATCCTAGACGGTCGTGTCTCTGACCCGTCTCGGATGACAGCTATCACAGACAGGTTCAACTGTTGACCCGTCTGGGATGGTCGTGTACAGAGGGCATAACACTGCCTGTTTTGTGGCTAGCCTCAGGAATTGCTAGCCATGCCCTCTGAAACAGTAGATATATATTGCACAGAACATTCACATATTTAACATAGATATAGATACATACATTCACAGACAATACACTGAAACAATCACATACTTCAATGTATAAAAGGAAAGTTGCAAGAGAGTCACACCGCTAACTAGATATATTCACAATTGCTAGCTAGAAATGAGTCACACGGTTCAGAATTGTGAGCTCGATCACTGCCAACAACCGCATACTTCAATGTTTAAAAGGAAAGTTGCAACAGAGTGCTAAGTACATAGATGAAAGACGGTGCTACTCTGCTAAGCTGCCACCATAGAACTCGCCATCGGGATTGATGATTTGTGTATTGATGAAGAAGGCAAAAATCCCTCGAATGCGCTTGAGTTGAGCTTCATCAATTGTGTTAGTTTCAATCTTCCACGCCTCATCTAGTTTTCGCTTAGCGAAACCTGCGATTAGCTCCATGTGGTAGCAAACGTAGAATCCACATAGGTTTGTCCCCTTGGGTTGTTGTTTGCACTAAAACAAGAAACAAATATACGTTAGCTAAGAAGAATCTATTATGAAGCATGTCAATATGCTATATTAACATAGTAATGGATATATATGTACCGGAAAGTCAAATTTATGTCGCAACTTGGACCCTTTGCCACTTATCCCTCCACGAGCTTTGTAATCGATGAATGCCTGGTCAAGTATGTCACGAATCGGCCCGAAGTCGCGTGAAGGATCTCGCGAGGAATCAACGTATATTACCATGTTCCATATTGGTACAAGTACGACCAAAACCCAATGGTAGCTGCATATGTATAGACAAACTACCAAATCAGCTTTGTGATATATGCATAATGGTGAAATTATAAGTATTGGATGCGATGCAACACTTACTTTGGGTTGAAAGGAAATACGATGTACTCTTTATCCTTTTGGGACAATATTGCATGCTTAACATACTCCAGAACTTGCTCTTGGTTGTCTCTAATATTTCTCAAAGTCACCCTTGCTGGGTCAATGAACCCGATAGGTTCCTTGTTAAGTCTAGCTTCAGTGTACATGTATCTATGCAAAATGGAAAATCATGTCACAGCTTAATTAAGTTGCATAGGTATGGAGAAAACTGATTGATTGAGAAGTTGTAGACTTACAATGTCCAGCATCTCAACAGGTTCTGCTCCAGGGCATCGAGGGTGAAGAGTTCGAATAGGTCTTCAAAGTACACGTAGAACAACCCGCGCATGTCCTGGTGGAAAAGGTGTTCCTCCTTGAAAGCGACTTTGAGGCATCGTGGCATGGTTTGGCCAGGCTGTAGGTTGTTTGTCGCTGTCATATACCAATCATGCAACCTCTGACATGCCATTGAGTTTGATATGTCCTCTGGCGTGACGAAGGCTTCTCCATTCACAAATCAACGAGCCAGAGGCGCGAAAGGGAGATCATCTACTCTGTCCGGGTCAAACCCAAGTTCTTCCACTATCGCTAGTGCCTTCGATTTTTGGCTGCCCTTGGAAGTCTTGGGGGCACTACTACGACTCCTGCCCTTGCCGGTTTTTCTAGTCCCCTTAGCATAAGTGTGCTTCACCGGTGAAGGAACTGGTCTCATCTGTAGCACCTCCTTAGTCCCTATGGAGGTAGCGGGTGCTGGCTCTACTGGCTTGACCAGAGATGAAGCTGGGTTATCAGCCTGTTGCGCTGCCGCTACTAGCTCCATCGGGGTAGGGTTAACTTCGGGCATCCTAGCTTACTCAGCGTGTGATGCGCTCTGAGAGGTAGGCTAGATGAGTAATTTGATGTCCCTCTTTGGCCACTGGATAAAGGTGTCAACTGCCTGATGCAGCACCGTGATCTCGTCATTTGGTGGCATGGCAAGCAGGAGCTCCTTGAAACCTTCAACCACGTCGTCCACATGCACCTTTTGAAAGTCTGGTGCTATGGGGCGACCATGCAGCAGAGTCCCCGCCTCCTTGGGATATGCAATCCCAAATGCAACATCAAGGGAGACATCTCCAGCTACCCTTGCCAACAACACGCACGGAGTCGTCTCCTACAAAATTATTGAGTATGTACCTTGTTGATTAAGTCCAAAGTTATGTACTTGCTGTTGTAAAAAACCCTATAAATGACCCTTACCGAGATGGTGTCGCAAGGATATGTTTCACCCGGTTGTTCGGCGGATGCGCAGCTACTCCGAATATTTTCGGGGCTCGCCAAATCTACGTTAGCGAGTGCAAGTTGACCTTTAAACTCCTCCTTAAATGCCGCAACCTGCCTCCTGACTTCCTCCTGAATACGCCTCTCCAAATCTTCTTCATCTCTCGTAGTCGTTGTTGACTGACTACGACTCCTCTTAGTGGCCTTCCTCCTCTCGTACTGCTCCTCGGTCTCAGGGAATCCCTCTCTCCAGGGAACTGCAACCCCAACACCTCTTGTGCGACCTGGGTGCTCCGGGTTTCACAATGCTACGGTAAGGATGCCTTTGGTCCTAG
>JAGXJF010005573.1:0-152661 GCA_019208055.1 Stipa capillata
CAGTTAAAAACAAATCTCTTGTGCACACCTTCGGGGGGAGTGTATTCTCTACAACCTGCACATATACCTTCTATTCAAATTGATATGCGAATTTGTTGAATGGGTTGCCACTAACCACCAAAAAGGGGGAGATTGAAAGAGCATCTAGGCCCCAAGTTAGTTTTGATGGTTAATGGCAACTCAAACTGGAATCTAACGTTTATAGTGAGTGTAAGCAGGTTTATAGGTTCCTGGAAGCAGGGTCATCAAGGAAAGGATGACCACCAGAAAGGGTACAAGGGTGCTTTCCAGGACTAAGGAATGGCTGTGCTAGACAGCTGTGCCACAGCTGTGAAGAAGCCGGTGCTGTGCAAGGAGTTGCAAGCAAGGTGATGGTGGCTTGATGCGTCAAGGGCCGTGACTACAGTTGGTGGGCAGGTAAAGCCTAGATTTGCTAGTTTCTTTGAGTCCATAGGAAAAGCCCGTACTATCAAGAGGGATGAAGCAGTGATAATCTGTGGAGGTTCTAGTTGCTCAATGCTCAGGATGTTGGACAGTGGCACTAATGCTTTGAGGTTAGTGGCCCTGTGTCAGCAGTTTTGCATAAGTATGAAACTGGTTGGAGCTGGCACTCTGCAGTGCTAGCAGTAGAAAACCCTAGGGGTTAGAGTCGCCGGTGTGACACAGCGGTGTCACAGGTGGTCTAACGCTCTATGACTCAGGTACATCTCTGTACCAGGGGAGAGCTTGTAAACGCTAAGGAACCTGCGCTGCGATAGCTTGTCTGTTGAGTCGGAGGGCTGTCAGATGTTCTCTCCTTATAGATTTCAGAGAGTGTGTGCGCTGAGGGCATGTCATGTGCCAAGACCGGGCTGAGCAGTGCGGCTGCGTCAGTTTAGGGTTTACCTGTGTGTGCCGCTGGTGACACAGGTATCGGTCTGCTTGAGCCGGTTATAGTTGGGCGGAGTGGTTGGCTGTGTCACCGGTGGCTGATACCGGTGATTCACTTAATCCTACGTGGCAACAGTATAACGGTCAAGTGCCTGTGAGCCCTATATATAGGGGACCAGGGGAGGTCTTCGATCTCAACCAATGAGCCAATCAGTAACTCACATTCGACCCTTGCAAAGCCTCTTTCCACCGAACGAAAGCCAAGTTTCCTAAGTGTCAGTTCGGCAAGGGTTAGAGTTCTTGAGCAAAGAGCATTGGTTCCTCCAAGAGTTGTTACTGCTGAATCTATTACTCTTGGAGTGTCTACTCCTACACGGGCGTAGGAGTTGCTGGTACCACCCAAACTTGTGTGGGCTGGACCAGTAGTCTGTGAGGGTGATTGAAGTCTACCTGCTGCAAGCAAAAGGACTTCCACAAGCAAAGGAAGAGGCCTGAGATTAGGTACTCGGAGAACAAGCACGATTCAGTGCTGGTGATCTCTTCGGAGTAGCCTCTCCAACGGAGACGTACCACTCTGCAAAGAGTTGGGAACTTCGGTGAAAAACACTCTGTCTCCTGAGTACTTGTTGTTTTACTCCTTGCTTCTTGCTATATCTGTTTGCTTGTATGCTCATATAGATATTCTGTTTATCTGCTTAGATCACCTTTACACCTGTGTCTTGTTAGCTGTCTCACAGTTGGTATAGATCATATCTCACACCTGTGTCAGCTACCTGTTACACAGATACTTTGATTGCTTATCATTTTGCTAAGTCATTAGCCCACCTGTGCTAGGCACCTGTGTAACAGCTGCGTGCTAATTTACACATCGCAACTTATCTGTGCCACTCACCTGTCACACAGCTAGCTAATCCTTGCTTCTGCATAAGGCTTAATCTAAACAATCTAGTTAAAAGAAGTAATTTTTGTTAGCCTCCTATTCACCCCCTCTAGTCGGCATCTGAGGTCCTTTCAAAGATGCCTCTTGTTGTTTCACCTACGGTAAATGTAGACAATGCAACTGGTCATGGTAGTGGTAAGTATATGGTTGACAGATATCCTCCTGCCTCTATAAGTAGTGTTGGTGCTTCTCGCCATTGCAATGTACCAAGTAGTAGGTGCGGCGTTGATGTTCCTGTATCTATTCAGTGGCTAGCAGCAAATTTTGTGGAGAGGAGGAGCACGGCAGCAAACAACAGTATGCTCGTTAGCACTGAAGGTAACGAATACGCATTGCAAGAAGAGATCCAGGGGATAGAGAGTGATGGTTTTAGTGTGAAGGAAGGGGTGGTGTCAGTTTCTGCAGAACAAGGCCATGTGATGACAACACCTATGGTGGATGCAATCAAACCAGGCGCACCCTGACACATGCATACAAAAAATGATGTGGACAATCGACTTGGCATGTTCACACCACCAGGGTTTGATTTGGGAATTGATTTCTCATCTCCAGCGTAGTACGACACCAGAACAAACAGCCGTGTTTGAACCACCGCTTGCATGGGCTCCTCCAGTAGGTTGGTTTTGAATGTTGTTTTTGGGTAGATAATATCTGATAATTGTGCTAACCATATTTCATTTTGCTTGTTTTGTTTTATGTCTCGTCATACAGGATACAACATTGTTGGTGATGCAGTATTGCCAAGTACATCAACGGATGGGTACTATGATGAGATGAATGATGCATTTGAAATGAATGAGGCTTTTGCAGTGGCGCTTGATGAGATTGAAAGAGATTTGAAGCTACAAAGGGCAGTCAATTGTCAGAAGCAAAGGAAAGTAGAAGTTCAGAGGCTAGCGGTTCGCAAGTTGTGGAGGAAACTCAAAAACTAACAGGTAAAGGAAGCATAAGAGAGTCAGTAGGGGAAAGAGAAGGATGGAGAGATTCAAAGGCTGCAGTTGAGGATGTGGTTTTTGTGCATGACACACAAGTGTATGGCAGGAGCAGCACACCTAAGGATCAACCTCATAAGGAGAGAGTCAAGATGCCGTCAAAGTACAAGCTATCATCATATGACAAAATTAGTGTGAGCAGTGAGCAAGATGTGTATAGAAAGATTTTGGGCAGTTGTAAGAATGCTAGAGGGTCAAAGATAAAGAAGTAAGTTGCATATATTTTTTGTTTTTCTTCGCTATCTTTTCTAATTTTGTACCATTTTTGGATGTCATTTCTTTTTAATGAGTTAATTGTGTTTTTGTGTAATAACCAGATTCGACAATTAGGGTTTGCCTCGCATTCATGCATACATGTCATCATATTCATGCATGAAAACCCACACATTCACCCCCTGCTAAAACTAAAATACCATATGATGATACTTTATAGAATATGTACATATATCATCCTCGGCAGATAACCTTGCAAACACCGATCAACTTATTTGAAGTATCAGATAGCAACTCTAACATTAACATGTGGAGGGATCAGTGACCCCGTCGATGAATCACCTCACACGAACCTTTCCTCTCTTCTTCTCGGACTCCTTATCCCGAGCCCTCCTGCATCGTCACTTAAACTTAGGGTTAGAAAGCAATTGGGAGAAGGAGGACTACATCGTAATATGTCGACTAGGTCAAGTCCCTGTGGATGAAAAGTTGCAACCCCATATCGTTTAGCCTCGATTATGCAAACCCTAGTCCAACCTACATGTTAGAGGTTCCGGAAGAGTTTAGGTCTCAGTTGTAGTTCAAGCTTCCCCTGGAGCCCTACTTGAAGTTTAAATCAAAAGGGGGCCAACCATGCTCCAAAAGACCTAAAATTTTTACAGTAGGCCCCATAGCTTGCTTTTGAACATCCTGGTAAGATTTGGAAATTTCTGAAGGACCAAGGGGCCCAGTTGCAATTCAAACTCAACTTAGGTCATAACTTTGGAGTTTAACTAGAACCTAGGGCAAACACACTCCAAATTACTTCAAATTCCTAAAGTATGTCCCAAATAATGTTTGGAAGGTTCTGTAGAAATTTCAGAATTTTTGGAGCAAAATTTGCACATAAAATGACGCCGGGAACAGCACTGGTATTAAAGAAAAAGATAAACCTAAAAAGAAAAAGGGGCCGAGGCCCGTTCGGCCAGCCCACCAGCCGGCCCGCTAATCCCGCCCGCGGTGCAGCCCGCCTCGCCTGCCACCGGGCCCCACCGGTCAGTCCCTCCACTCCCCCTTCTCTCTCTGTCACGCGGGCCAGCCCCGTCAGCCTCTCCTCCCTCTCTCCCCCGTCGCCCGGCCCCACCTGTTGGCACCTTCTCCTCACGTTGCCGCCTCCGGTTCGCCGGGGTGGGCGGTGCCCCGCTCCCGACCAGCGCGGTCCGAACCGCTGCTGCCCTTTTAAAGGGGGCCGTTCCGACAGCCGATTTCTCCCCTCTCCTGAAAACCCTAGCCCTCCTCCGAGCTCCGGCTACTCCAGCTCCTCCACGCGCTCGTCTTCCCCGGAGCCGGCCTCTTCTCCGGCGAGCCCTGGCCGCTTCCTCGGTGCCCCGAAGCTCCCCTTTCTTCGCCCTAGGGTTTTTCCCCCTTCTCCCCTAACCATTTTTGTTCTTCGCGCTGCAGATCTGAACCCCGAGCTCCCCGCCGACGAGGTCCCGACCACGCCGCCGTCTCCCTCCTCGCCGTGAGATCCCCTCGGTCGACCTCACCTCGCCTGAGCCCTAGCACCGTCTCCGGGTGAGCTTCTGGTTGCTCTCCCACTTTCCCCGGGTCCTCTGTGCCCTAGCTGCCGTCTAGCTCGTCTCCGGCAACGCTCCGACGAGGGTAGCGCCACCCGAGCTCGGCCACCTGAGTGAGGGAGTGAGTAGAGAAAGGAGTGGACGCGTGGCGCACTCGGGTTGGCTCCCGAGCCCGAGCCACTGACAGTGGGGGCCCACGCGTCAGCTGAGATGTTTAGGGTTAGGAATTTCTGGGTTGCATCTCGGGTGAGTTTAGAGTTGAGCCACTGTAGTAGAGAGAGAGAGGGATGGTTTTCCGGGTGCACATAGCATTTTGATATTCGTAGGTTTAGGGTTAGATTTGTATAAAACTGCAAACCTTCATAACTTTTGAACCGTAGTTCGGATTTCAGTAAATTTCATATATTTGGAAACCTCATGAAAATCTCTACGATTTGGTTGAATCAAAAAATCCAATTCGAGCACATGCACTGCAGGTCACCCTAGGGTTCAAATCGTAGTTCCTTATATTCTTCGATCGTCCCATAAACCCTAGTGTGACGACCATCACCCCGTTTACATCGATTCTAGTTGCGTTAGATCCGTGTCCCATCATGTTTTCAAAATGCATACCCTTGGAGTATAGTTGTCAACTAAAAACTACCACCTTACCCCTAACTTAGGACTAAAACAATTTTAACACACACACACACGTTAGGTCAGCATCATAACTCTAACCCGTCCTCGCATGAACCATAACACACCCTTGGGTAGAACCAGTACCTAGGTTCAACATGTATCACCCCATACCACACTCGTTAGTCCTTTTGTCGCAGATCGGTACAAACCCTAATCCGATGATCGTAACTCCGAATCAGACGATTCCCATTGTGTTGAACTCATGCTTCGGCTTACCTTCACCCTACCAACTCCATTAGCATTAGTGCCATGCCCCGCCACTAACGGCGTCAACCCTAACTCATCGGAGCACCTTAACGAGTCATGCATGCATTCTAGCTACCACACGAGCCTCTGATGAGCTAACTTAGGGTCATGCACGTAATAATAACTCCTCGGCACCCACTAGTCACCCTAGACACCTGCATCCTTCATCAAACATTCATGCATACATGCTGGTTGTTAAGTGTTTCTTTACTGTTATTTTCCGGTATCGCTCGCTTCAGAGCCCGAAGAAGGAAACCACCCGGCTTACACCTCAGAGCAAGATCAGGAACCTGGTGATCAAGGCAAGCAGAGCTTGTTGCATATTCATACTGTGATCTATATGGTTTACGTATATATGTTTGATTATGGAATGGTTGTTTGAATTGTTGATCGGGATTGCATAATACTAGCATGTTTAGGTTATGTTGTGAGATCGTGTCTAGCTACGGCTGAAAATCAATCTTGTTGCCCTATTAACTTGAAATGGCTAAAGGTGAGATGTGAGAGCCGAGGGTGTGCCCGAGGAGTACGGTTGGTGGTAACTGAAGTAATTGAGGCGACCCCCGGAGTAAGTAGAGTTTTGCCGCCTCACCAACCGGAGGTTACTTCCTCGTGTACTCCCTTATCACCGCGTGGACGTCACCGGGATTACCACTATGGGTTATCTGATGGCAAGTCTCGGTCACTTGGAGCCTTGCAACCTCCAAGCGAAGAGCACTCGGTACTTCCCATGGTGGTTGTATCACCGGTAACGGACCGAGAGATTGATTGAAGTGAATATGTGAATAGTTGAGAACCCTCATGGCCTTTGCCGGACTCACCGCTATGGGTTATCTGATGGCAAGTCTCGGTCACTGGAGCTTTGCAACCTCTGAGTGAGGAGCACTCGATACTTCCCATAGTAGTTGCATTTGCCGGGACGGTCCAAGGGGGTCGATTTAAGTAGTTGGGCGTGGGCTGCCCCGAACACTCTTGAATGTCTTGCTGGATGCTCTGTTGATTACGATTTTGGCTTGGATGATGTTTAACTGGTAGTTGAAGTTGCTGCTTCTCCCATTAATGTTAATTCCGCCTTGATTCCTGCTTATATCTTACTGTATCGGATTGCATCATGTTTAATTCCTGCTCCACTAGCATGCGTAGGACATCTAATCAAGCACGAATAAGTCTTGCGAGTACTTTTGTACTCACCTAGATTATTCCTAGAGCTTGCAGGTGAGCCGGTGGTCGAGGACTTTTTCGACGACGCTTGAAATTGTGGTTTCCTCGGTAGTGTTCGACTCATGAGACTTTGTGGGAATGTTTTGAACAGCGGTTGATGCGCCGCTGTGGGCCTTGTTTATTTTATCCGCTGCTACTCGTTTCACTTCAGGAATTTGACTAAAACTTTCGGTTATAGCCGAGTGATGTAATCATTTGTCCCAAGGTGGACAGCTACTAGTAGTACCTTATTGTAGTGCTTTGTTGTGGTATACAAGTTGTTATTCAGGCTGCTCATACACCGTGCATGAATGATATGAAGTGTATGGGTATGCCGTGAAGAGTTAAAGCCGTTCCTCTTTTTACTGAGTCGAGCAGGAATCGGTTGAGTGACCCGCTGGCTGAGATGCTGTGCCGGCCAGGCAGGGTGTGGGCGTGTTCTACCGGGCTTTCGAGCGACCCACTAGCTTCCGAGCTAGGTTAGGGTGTGGGTAGAATCGCCGGGCTCCTCCGATCTTGTTTTGCATGGTAGAATTCGGGAACGACTCTAAATCTTCACCGGGTCAGGGAATTGTATGTGGTTCTGGGAAGTTTAGTCGCTTCCGGCCGGCTTGCGTTGGTCAGGTGTCGGATCACTCCGCCTCGGTGAGTACGGCGCAGGTACCGTGCCACTAGGTCGACTGGTCCTTCGGCCCTTGGCGACCATTCGTTCCCTTAGTCATATGCTATTCCTGGGTCCGTGACATTTTGTAGGGTAAAAATCATCCAGTATGAATCTATGTCGGTATACACGGAAGAATTTGCAGAATCAGTAAAGTCGAGGGGTGAATTGTCTAATAATATGGGTGAAATTGGGATATCTTATGTAAGGCATCACAACAAGAAGGAAAAGAAAATTGTTTTTTCGTACCTGGTTGCAAGGTACCTGCTGGAAGGTAATCTGGCTAAGAAGTTTATCAAAGATGAATTTGTAAGAGAAAGGACGGGGGAGAAATTGAGTTGTCAGGAGCTAGTAAGTCGTAGCAACTTTTTCTTAATACCGCTCAGATTAGTTAGGCAGTTTTTATACATCTGGCACCTGCACAATATATGCCTGTTTACCTTCTTTTTCAATAGCTTGTAATTGTGTGTTTCTCAGGGTGGTAACTTATTATATATAATGATGATCACTGAATCATTTCAGTGTGGTAATCTAAGTTGATGATTTATTTTTCATGAAAAACAGATTATGTTCCCAGTGTTGTAGACACTGAAGCTAGGAAGGATGACCCATGGTGTTGAATCTTGTAGCTCAGAGGTTCAAAATTCTTGATTCACTTCGTGATGGAACCGATAAGGTTTTGATGGAGCACGCAATTGAAATAATGGTGAAAATCAAGGAAGTGTGGCTAATTTATTATGGGCAGTCTAAAGTGCAGATAGCTGGATACAAGTTGTTGTGTATTGAGACGCCCAAGCAAGATAATCTGTGAGCATTTGTTCACTTTTTTTATTGACTTTTCTTTGTATTCTTCATATTTTTACCTTTTTTCTGCATGTTTATTCGTGCAAAACAGGCGGGACTGTGGATTCTTCATGGTCAAGTTCCTCAAGCTGTGGGATGGGCAGAATGTGCCAGCAGTGTCGCCAGGGCAAATCCCTAACATCAAGAAGGTGCTGACACATAACTGGTTGTCATCGGAGCTCAACGCTATAAAGAATTGGAAGCATCGGCTTGACAACAATGCATAATAAGGTACTGCCTTTTATATTATCATTCATATATAGAAGAATTTTTTGCATATTTATGTTTTCTGAAACAGTAGCATTTTGTTGTTAAGTTATCCCTTTTTATCAGTTGGAACTACTGGTAGCATTATGTTGTTAAGTTATCCTTTTTTATCAGTTGGAGCTGCTGATAGCATTATGTTGTCAAGTTATGTTTTCTAAAATAGTAGCATTATGTAGCAACCACCCTGGTAATGAGATAAAAATCACCCTGGTAACAACATGAAAACCTCCTTGATAATAACATATAAACAATACTGGTAACAAGATGCAACACATTTTTTTGTGGTAGCTGAGATAACCTATGTGGCTACTGTGTAGTCTGCTAGCCTCTTTTTTTATATCAATTGGAGCTCTTGGCAGCAGCAAGAGCAAGCCTCCCTGGGCATGTGCGTACATCGTGTTCTTGTGATTGACAAAACCTACACTTTCCTTTTTTCTTTGGAGCGATGTCCATGGGTGCTTGGTATCTTTTTTCGTGCGGACGGCCTTTTGTGTTTGATCTTGGGGGGTCCCGTACAGTCTGGGAGTTGGATGCCTCGGACCCTTCACCAGCAGTAGATGGCATGCTTGAGGTGGTAGGAGTAGTAGCATTAGCAAAACCTGCTGTCGTTGTAGTTCTTTTTTCTCTCTTTCTCAATGCAGCTAGCTCTGATTTCATAGCCTTCATGTGTGAGGTAGCTATACGATTTGCATCTTGTGAAACACACGCTTCTTTTGCTATCTGGTGAATGTAGCATTCAGAGTTGCATATCTCATCGTCCTTCTTGCTTGTTCTGGCATCTTTGGTGTTTCTTTAAGTGGTTTTGTAGCAGGTTCTATTAGGGCAGCCTCTTGATCCCAAGTCCATCTCCTCAGAATATAGTTTTGGGGGATTTCACATACCCCAAGTTGTGTCATAACTCTCATGATATGGCAGCAAAGCATGCCGTCTCTTTCAAACTTGCAGCACTTACATGAGTAAATGCCATCATTTTTATTTGCCTCAACTTTATAGGATCTTTCACCGTAGTTTGGTACACGGCCTCGTAGTGACACAAGATCATATGTGTTACCGCCCAGGCGCTGGCAGTGGTAAGATGTTGTCTCTTTCATTTTGTGTTGGAATCGGAAGAATATCTTCCTTGTGTAGATTTTGGCCATTTGCCTTTCAATTGGATTATAGCCACACAATTGTGGATCTGAACATGCTGTGTCTGCCTCTTCTTTGTTCTCAGCATTCAATATTTTTTCCTGAATTGCTGAGTATTGTCGTGCAAAGTCGAACATTGAGTTCTGGGGGTTTACATATCTTTTCAGCACTGCATTAAATCCCTCACTGTGTTGGGTGGACTGTAAGAAGGGGTAGAAGTTGTGCATAAAATAGGCTGGCACCGAAGACTTCTTATTTTGCCACAGTGCCAGAAGGTCGACATTGTGCCCCACTTCATGTGTTTGCATCATCAAAGTCCACTTTTGTTCAAATTCTATAGCTGGTTATTGTAGATGTCATTAGATGGTAACAAAAGAGCATATACAGTGGTAACAATAGATTATAAGGGAAGGTAACTATATGTTTATTCTTTTTTCTGGATTGTTTTTGCAACATAAGGTGTCTTTTCAAGTACCAAGACAAGTACCTATCAAAATGATATCTACACAATCTTGAAAGTCAGCATGCAGCTGTGGCCTTGTAGCCATAAATGAGCTTAGTTTTTCTTGTGCCTTTTTCATGATGTGCCATCGGCAATTTCTGTGGGTTGTGTTGGGAATAACTTGGTCAATTCCATTCCTCATTGCAAATCCTGGTTAGTGATGATGTTTTTTGGTGCAAGCCCATCTATAGCAAGAAGAAATGTTTCAAAGAGCCAGACAAAACTGTCGGTGACCTCCTTGCGCACAAAACCACACCCAAACTGTATTGACTGTCCATGGCTATTTATGCCGATGAATGGAGCACGTGGCATTTTGTATATATTTGTTAGGTATGTGGTGTCAAATGAGAGGCAGTCATTGTACAGTTTGTATGCTCTTCGCGTTGCACCATCAACCCAATATATGTTCTGCACCTTGTCCTCATCATCTAGTTTGATTTTGTAGAAGAAATCTGCATCCTGAATTTTGAGCTGCTGGAAGTATGCAAGTGTGTCTTGTAGGTCAGTGTGCCGGTGTTGTAGGCGGAATGAAGCCCTGAGATAAGCAACATCCTTTACTGTGAATGGTACATCATGGAGAGATCCATATAGTTCAGCCATTAGTTGCATTTGTCGGCTTGTCGGCACATTGCAGTTGTGCAGCAGCTTGATGAACTCCTTTTCTTCTTGTGGTATGTGACGGTGCGAGCGTAAAAACTTTGACAGTGATGGTTTCTTGAGAAGGTAGTGGTCGTGAGTGTCTGAAAATCCAACACATGCCACCATGCATGGTTTCGTTTGACATATATGTATGCCTGGCAGTTGGTTCGAGGTATTTTGCACCTCTTCCTTTTCTTTATAATGCTCTTTGGGTTTTGCGTATCTTCTTTCTCCTCACGAGGCTTGCCTGCCATACAACAGACTAGCATGACCCTGCTAAGTTGCCCATCAGTAGTTGTTTCTTGAGTAATCTTTTCTTATGCCAAATCCTTTTCTTTGTGCGTAAACCCTGTAGTGATTATAAGCTGATTCATAACTGTCGAACCGCATTGTTGTGGAAGGGGGTTGTGGGGTTGAATGGATCTCAGCACCAACATCATTTTCCCCATCATGATCAGAACCATTGTTGTGGTCTGTCGAGTCCACTGCAGTTGTTCCCGCAAGTGCTGCATTCAGATCACTTGGTTCTGCCATAGGTGGTATGTCAATATTTCCTGTAGGAACCAAAAAATTATGGCTTATGTAATCTCTTGTCTTTTTTGTGGTACAACTGAACAAATTTTTGCTGGGGACAATGTTTTTTTAGTTTTTAATGTATGGAAAGCATGTGCCTGTGGCATGGTAAGCTGCTATATTTAATATAGCAGTAACAATGTGCCTTCTGTGGTGACTATCAATACAAACCGATGGTAACTATTTTGTCTGTGGTGTGGTAATTGTATATATCGACCATGGTAACTGTGTGTCTGTGTTAACTGCATATACTAATCTATTCATTCTTTTTTGGTTGGACAAATATAAGTTGGTAAGATCGCTGACCTGAGGGTGAAAACACACGTTCATCAGGGTTTAGTGGTTGCGAGTGTTGGAAATATGCCCTAGAGGCAATAATAAAGTTGTTATTATTCTATTTTCATGTTCATGATTAAGTTTATGTTCTATGCTAGAATTGCATTGGTTCTTGAATATGAGATTCAGAGGAAAACCTAATTGCATGTGTGGAATAATAAACACCATTCAGATCCCTAGTCAGGCCTCTAGACTAGCTCATGTATTGTTGATGGTCTTGTTTTCCTGATCATGGGCATTGTTAATGTAACAAGGATGCCGGCAATAATGGGAACATATTGTTAGGGTAACAATGGTGTTGGATAGACCCCCTTATGAGATACTGCGAGATCACTTCGTCAATATGTTGTCAGTATCTTCTCATTATGTGTTAACGTTTACTTGCGTCCTTAGACCATGAGAATATCGTAGACCCGGATACCGGATGGTTGCTTTAGGGTCATCAAACGTTACTCCGTAACTGGGTAATTATAAAGGTGATTTTTAGGTACACGAGAAAGTATATCGTGGTTCTAGATATCTCAAGATTGGGATTTGCCTATCCGGCGATGGAGAGATACACTCTGGGCCCACTCGGTATTACGGTGTCCAGCATCGCCTGGCCAGGTATTGTGACTAAAAGGTTAGTCACGGGGATACCGGAATACGGAAACGAGAAAAGAGTACAAATCGGTAACGAGGATAACTAGGTATGGTGATCAAGGAGTTGATCACAGGGATACCGTCAAAGTCTCACCTCGGGTTGTGTAACGTATTGTGAGGCAAAAGGATGATATGCGGTAATACGAGGTTCGCTCGATAAAGATCTTCGATGATATGTGGGAATCGTTATGGGTGTCCAGATCCCGCTGACGATTATTGACCGGAAGGTGTTCCGGACATGTCCACATATACTCGAACCTATAGGGTCACACGCTAAACATTTTAGCGACATTTAGGAATGCTACGATGTATGGAGAACGAGAGAGAAGGGTTTCGAAAGTGTTTCGGATGATCTCGAAAGTGTTCCGGGAGGTCCCGGATGGTTCCGGTGATGTCCGGAAGTGTTCCGAAAAGTTTTAGAAGGTTCTAGAAGTTCTAGAAGGTTCTAGAAGGTTCTGGTGGAGTTGGACTCCAATTCCAACAGGGTGTCCCTGCCGGAGTAGGACTCCACCTGCCTAGGGAGAGCTGCCCCAACCCCTATAAATAGAGGGGCAGGGCACCTCAAAGGGGATCCCGAGCAGCCCCAGAAGCAGCCCTAAACCCTAGGCCGGCCATCTCTAGATTGGCCATAGCCTTCTTTTTCTCTCTTCTAGATTGGATCTAGTACAGCTACCGGCGCGCTGCTGCTTCTCCTTCTCGTAGATCCCCGCTGTTCTTGTGTGCTGGTCCACACATTACCGCGGTGTTGCTGATCCGGTATGTGTGGATACCTCGGAGACGTCGTATACTTCGGCGTTCGATCGGGCGAACTATTCGCGAGGAGATCGCTCTCGCGGCTGGGAGGTATAACCTAGCTGCGGGAGTCTGCGGACTTCATCGACATCGGTCAACTTCTCCGCTGCATTGACGTGATCGTCGAAGGTATGATCTCGTTGCCTGCACCTCGATAGTGATCTTGGGGTGGATTGTGCGCGGTAAAATTTTGTTTTGCGTAGCACGTTCCCCAACAGCGAGCTAATGGTATGTGAATATTCTATTTGCTGAATCAAAACTTGTAAATCTTCTGCTGCGATGAGTACATCATGAGGTGTCAAATTCAGATTGAATTCCATGTTTGGACCTGACATAGATCATAACAATATCAAATAGTTAGATATATGCATTATATACACTGAGACATATCATTTATATAGGAACTAGAAGTATATTACTGTACTTTTGATGTTTCTAATACATTTTATTTTTACGATTACATGTTTTTTTGCAGCAAGATAAGGTGTATGATTGTGCTGGCGTTTCTTTAGGGGATTCATGAACAATTTGCTGGAGCTATGGCTGGTAATTTGGAACGAAGTTGCGGATGATTAGTAAAACAATAGTATCTTTTCATTATGTAAGTGTGCATACTGTAGATTAGTAGCTTTTTTAGCCTATCAGTTCTTGATATACATGCAAACCAGGTATATAACACAATTGTTTGAGATCCAATGCATGGGTTTCTTGTTCTTCCTGGAAGCATACATGCATGATAATGACAAGAAAAGAAGGAAAAATTTAGTGTTCTTGAATACCTGATTGTAGATGGGAGGTAGAAGGAAAAGAATCTAGGCTTCTTCGATCTATTTTGATGGATCTGGATGGGTTTTATTGGGTGGATCTGATAGGGGGCAAGTAGATCTGATGTTGTGCTTCCTCATCTCCGCTTTCCTTTACTAATAGCTTCCATGATTTTTGTCCCGATTCACGTGATTCGGTGGAGAGGAACTCCCTCTCTTTTAATGAGTGCTGGTGTCTAAAGCGTGTGTTGGGCCAGGCTGGCCGAAAAAATTCATTCTCGTGCTCGCGCGCCTCCGCATGCTCGGCCTGTCTCACGCACGCGCGCTACCGCGCGTTGGCGCTCGGGTCCAAGACGGGCTGTTGGGCCGTACGGTAATTAATTTTCGCACTCGCGCGCCTCCGCGCGCTCGGGTCCACGTGGGGCGGGCTGTCGGAATCGCGGGCGGAGGTGGGCTGTCGGGCCGATAATTAAGCTAAGTTGCAAACTGTCGCCAAGTAGTCAACCATAAAGTAATAATCATTCGAGAAGTACTCCCACTGGCTGTCTGATGCATGCAGATTAATAAACACATGCCTGCATTTGGGCTACCTCTATATATTCGAGCTAGTCTAGTCTGATGACTCTGGTTAACTGCTTGGTGTTTATGCCCGGGATCCATATCACCACATGGCTGCTGCAAGGGGTTTCAAGAAAGCTCTGCGTTGGTTCCCGCGTTCTTCTGCAGTCTCCAGGGAGGAAGGCGAAGACCGAGAGGAACGGGCTGCTGAGGAGCCACTTGGAACACAATCAGATCGTGCCGGTTACAGATCTGGATGAGCAACCCAAAGCGTTAGCTGCGCATGTGGAACCAAAGGTGAGGCACGTTGGCGATGCGGAAATATCTTTAATTCCTGCTTAGCTGAACTGTTTTCTGTGAAATTCCGACGTTCCAGACGTTGCTCCGGATTTATTCGTGCGACTTCAGAAACATTTTCCGGTCCTATGCGTCGCTTAAGTTCTGGCATGATATTGTTTTCCTTGCACTAGCGCAGACCATGGCTCTGAAGGTGTCTATGCACTGCTACGGCTGCGCGAGGAAGGTTGAGAGGCAAATTTCAACGCTGGAAGGTAGGCGAAAATGAATAGTACGATCTCGTTGTTTATGTTGATAAACTCTGATCTTTTTTCTATACTGGATAACGAACATGTACAGGAGTTGTGTCCGTCAAAGTGGAGCTGGAGATCAAGAAGGTAGCCGTGTTTGGGAATCCGATGGAAGTCTTGCAGAGCGTCTCCAAGGTGATGAAGTATGCGCAAATTTTGGCGCCTGTCCCTAGCTAGCTGGTAATCTTCAGTGGCGATCGATGGTTTCCGGAATTCCAATGTGTGGTACTGTTGGATTGCACTTGTAAAAATAATGCGCTTCTTTTTTTGGCGAGTCAATTGGGATCGGAGAAACAATCGCAAAAAAAAAGGATCGGAAAAAAGAGAAAAACAGAAGTCTTTTCGACCGAACTTCGCTGTACCAAGTAAAGTTTTCTTCAGACATCGAAGAAACTGCGTAACGATTTTAGAACTGGCACTAGTACAGAATCGTCTATCCGAGGCGCCATATCCGAAGCGGTTAGGCACAAATGTCTCCAATAACTGATATCCGAGGCAGTTATAAATATCCAACCGCCTCGGATAAGGATTTTGGAAGGAACCACCTCGGATAACAAAGTCATCTGAGGCGGTTGTAAATATCCAATCGCCTCAGATATGGTGCATATCCGAGGCGGTTATATATTTACAACCGCTTCGGATGTGTTTAAAACCAAAATTTCATAATCCCGCCAACTCCAAAATCTCAAAACCCGAAATTTTACCCTCCGTGCCTGTGGCAGAGGACTATATATTCGATTCAGTGCATAGGGAGAGAGAGGCCAGATGCAGATTTTCTTCTTCTTCTCCCTTCCACTCTACTCTCCTCTCTTCAACCTTCCTTCTCCTCTCACCATTCTCATACCAAGGAGGCTCTTCTCTCCTCATCATTCTTAGAGGAGGCTCTTTCCATCGCAAGGAGGCTCTTCTCCTCCAGTTTCGCTTCGATTTGAGGTAAGGAAGACCCTCTCAAGTCAATATTTGTACTAGTGCCTAAATTTTTTATTTTTAAAAAAAATTTCTCGTATTTTTTTGTAGTAAATCTACTCACTCACGGTTCAGAATCCACAAAAATTACTACATTTGGAGCTCGGGAAGAAGTTCAACGGAGGGAACGGAGAGTTCGGTAGCGGGGATTATTCGTTCGGGGCCGAATTTGGAGTGAAATTTTTTTATTTTTTAAATTTTTTCTCGTATTTTTTCTAACAGTTCTACTCCCTCACGGTTCGGAATCCACAAAAATTAGTGCATTTGGAGCTCGGGAAGAAGTTCAACGGAGGGTCGGAAGAGGCGACGTTTCGTTCGGAGGGGCAAAAGTCAGTCTTAGAGGGCGAATTTGGATGTGAAAAATTGTACAAGTCTAAAGACGAGTAGATTTTTTAGATGCGCCTCGTCGATACGGTCATTTTGAGTAGTCGTGGACCCAAAACGGACACCGTATGCAAAAGTTACAGCCGTTTTAGTGAAACCCTACCCGGCACTGCCGGGTAAGGTCTTTTTTTAAACGCCTGGTATGTTATCCGAGGCGGTTGAGGCGGTTGTAATTTTTTAACCGCCTCGGATAGTTGATATTCGAGATGGTTGAAAAATCGTCTCCGATATGTGTCCCCATATCCGTGACCACTCCGTGGAGGCGGTTGCTATAACCGCTTCGGATGTGCTATTTGAACCGCCTCGGATATCAATTTCTGTACTAGTGTGGTAGCGTCGTCGCCAGTCTATACTCCAGAGACCGATCTTGATGGCGATTTGGCAAACGCTTCTCAACATATGCATAAGATAGCCAGTAAGTCCATCCACTCCGACGCACATAAATCATCTGATCTACCATTCTAACACCGAATAAGTGGGATGGATCGGTAGATCGGTCCACTTGCATCCCTATTTGTTACTGGACAGTAACCTAGAGATAAATTCTACTAATCTACCCTGACACCCATTGATCTTCTGAAGTATTTTCATATTTGTCTGTTTTCTTCCTAGATAAAAATTATCTAACTTCGTTCTTCTCCGACAAATTCATCACCATCTATGTACCCGTGATGAGTTTTATCGAGGTGGCTCACCTAGAGGACGGTGACGACAACGCCTATACCGAAATCCGACACCAAGCCGATCGAGTGGATAAATCATCTCAGGTTATCTTCACACGAACAATAGACTGCTGATGAGCAGATCGTACACTTCGATGGAGACATTGGCAATCCAGACACCGTGTGGGGGTACAAAGACCATGTCAAGGAAGATAAAGATGTCAATGCTGTTCTTGAGCCTATGGTAGTATTTAGTCCATCTTTAGTGTTCAATGTAAAAACTAAGTACTTATATACTTTGCTCATTGATCATTATAAAAATAACGGTTCTGCTAATTCTCAGTTGTCTGAAATATTTGTAAATCTTAGCCAACTAAATTTGCATATTATTAAGTCTAAAATTATAATTTAAAAAATGTACAATTTTAACAAAACATCACTATAACTTTTATTCTATAGGTTGTGTGTGGAGTGAGGTGATGATAAGATATTGGGTATTAATTCAAAGCTTGGAATGTGACAGATTTAAGAAAATCTCGCACGTGTTGCCAATATACGGGAGTGGATTTGCTGCAACGGTTGGTACATGTGCACGCACGAGATGCCGTCCAAATTTGCTCGGTGATTCGTTTCATTGGGGTCCACTGGTCATTGGACATAGTGTTTGGCCTGTTAAGTACTTTTTTTTGGGGCCTCGACTTTAGTTAGAGACTTTAACTTGGTAGGTGGTACTCTAGTAGCCTGGCAGTGGAATCTTGGAAAAATGCCACATTTGGCTATCTGACTCCGGTCAATGCTAAAATTGACTGGTCTCCTCACGCAGAGACAAAAATATCACCGTGACGGATGAGACGAGTGACGCGTGGCACCTGTCGGTTTGGGCAAGCGCGACGCACGGCGGTCGCGGTGGGCCAACGCGAGAGCGCAGCCCAGCCCGGACGCGACGTCAGGCGAGCGTCGCTAGCACCGAATGCGACGTGACGACCGAGCGCACGCGAGCCCCACTCACAATTCTTTTCGCTCGGCGCGGTGCGGAACTTTGCTTTCGCTTTTTGCTCGGTGCGCTGCTTCGGGATTCCTTGCTTTAGCCTTTTGCTTTTTAATTTGGCACGCAGTGACATTCGGACGCATTGATTGAACACGTTTGCCTCCTTTTTGCTGTAGGTAGATAAATTGCGTTCGCAGCCGGACATACGAGCTAACATGACGCTCATGCGGAACCCGTCTTGGAGAGCTGGTACAGGACTTCCGAGGACGCATGAGCAGGGACAGAGTTCTCAGAGAGGCACCATTAGAGAGGTATGCCGTTTAAACAGAACGAGGTTACCTTCCGCATGTAATGTTCATACGATACTCCGTGGACATACAGATGTTTACTTGACCTTGTTGCGTACGTTTGAAATCTTCCATACGCCCTTACACGACGCTCATGAGAGACTCGTCTAGGACAGCTGGTACAGGTCCTCCGACGATGCACGAGCAGGGCCAGAGCTCTCAGTGTGGTACACTAAGAGAGGTATGTCCTTTACATTTTCTTTGGTAAGCTAACTCATGTAGCCTTCATACGAGTTTGTGATGCAGAGTGAAATTGTTGTGACAGACCAGTAGGGCCTGAACTATATGTGAGGTTCAAGCATAGAGGTACGTGTACGTAAGTATGGGTGAATCAATGAATTTTGTCCTACATGCGTAATTTTCTATCTTCTAATTAGTAAAGAAAATAAATATTAAATTTATTCTTGCTATGCAATTTATCACTTTATCCCTCAGTACGACATGGAATCCCCGTATGAGCAGGGCCAGAGCTCTTACGGAGGTGCAAGTAGAGAGGTACCAAAATTTAAATTTAACGTACCAACTCTTTCCTTAAATTTAATCTCACACAATTAATTACGATTATTTTTTCCAGACAGTGCACCACTCAGATTCACCGATGGACGATAGTGCCTTTCCTGTGCAGAACCCGTATTTTCATTCAAATATTCCGTACCAGTCTCTCGTTGGAGGACCTGCGTACGAGGTTGGTTCGTCCCGCGATATGGTGGAAGGCTTTCAGCGCCATTACTGGATCGATAATTTGTTTCAAGCTGACGAGCTTCCTTACAGTCAGATTCCTACACAGCCATATCCTACGTAGGACAGTCAGCAAACTTCGCCCTACAATCTCCGGACCAACTCAACGGCGCAATCACAGTTCACCTTCCCCTCTGATCACATGCCACCAATGTATAAGAGAGGAAGAAGCTGATTATCGTGAGTTTTTTTATTTCTATTCAATATGTCATGTTATTATCGTTTGTGGTCTTTTTATTGTTCCCGTGCTAGATCTACGCATTGAACCCTAGATCTCATGGTCATGTTCTTTCTAAAATAGCAAACAATTTAATCAAATAAATTCAAATAAATACAAAACGCAAATTCAAATAAATACAAAAGGGCATGCGTCGCGGCCGGCCCGCGCGATTGGGCTGCCTCACGCCGACCGACACGACGGGCTGCCGTGTCGCGCCCAGCCGACGCGATGAGCGCGAGTCGCGCTCGGCTGACGCGACGCCGGTGCGTCGTTCTGCTCTGCCGCGACAGTGCCACGCGTCACTCGTCTCGTTCGTCGCGGTGATATTTTTATCTCTGCGTGAGGAGGCCAGCCAATTTTGGCATTGACCGGAGTCAGATAGCCAAATGTGGTATTTTTCCTGGAATCTTTTGCCATGCAAGACTGCCAGAGCATTATTTATATTATTTGCACGAGTTATCTTTTTTTTTATCACCCACTCTGGTAATTCCTACCTTGATTTTTATGCTTGGTGAGCTAGTTTCGACGTGATGATTCTAATGAAGACCTTTTTATTTTATACAACATACATTAATTATAGAAAAATTTAATAAATTTTAATCCGGGTTTTATTATGTTTCGGACAAATCTTACCGGTGAAAATCGAGTTTCATATGTGTTTCTCTCATAGTTTAGACAAGTATAATGCATGTTTCTTGTAGTTTTAGACAAGTATCACTACTTCAAAGTTTCAGACAAGTTTTGTCCTAAGTTTTAGACAAATTTTGCACATGTTTCTTGTATTTTTAGACAAGCTTCACTGCCCCAAAATTTCTTGATGTGTCATGTCATGGCCCTTATGCAGAGTTCATGCAAAAAGATGCCCCTGGCCTGGCCTAATAAAAAAATCGTCGTTTGGCTTAAAAGATTCATTAGTGCGAGACCAATTAGGAACAACTTTTGTACCTTCAGCTCTCATATTCTCTCCGCCATGCGTTAGAGTACTTTCCAACTCCATTCACTCGCGGTTATTCACCCTAAAAATAAAAATAATTTTTTTATTTTTGCTGCATGCTTGCTTACACAGAGGATTTGCTTTATACTAAAGTAGAAAAAATATGTTAAGACTGAAAAGATCACATTCACTAAATGTGCAGGTGTATTCTCCAAGCGGTACTCACTAGGCGCGTGCGCATCAATCCTCGATGGCACCATATTATTTTCTATATATATATTGCAGAATCTTTTTTCCGACGGTAGAATCCTGTGGACCTGCCATCACCATTAATTTGTCTTTTTTTGTTGAGATAATCACCACTAATTTTTCATGACCTGTCTAATGCATTTCTGAAAAGAGAAACGAGAAAGAAAAATTCCTTTATAGCTCCTAAAAAGATGCCCCGTTTAATTATCTGCCCATATATAGTGAAGGAGTGCACCAAATCATTATTCACTAATCTCTTTTTTTTTACAATCATTATTCACTAGTCTTAGTAGTACACGAGAGCGCAAATAAACGAGACACACAAAAGGAAAGAAAGGAAAACCTACGCTTTGAATTAGCAGACATGTGAAGTATCAATGCGATTAGCGTGTGAAGGGAAAATTACGCCGGTTTATGCTCGAAAGATCCATTCTTTCGTCATTTATCCAATCTTGACGGGCTCTCCAGAAAGCAACTTAGTCTCAGTCGCTTGCAGCTACTAAATTACGACAGCAACCCTTCGATGCGTCAGCCGGTGGCTGAAATGAATTGCGGCTGAAAATTGCCGACAATCCCTCGAATGGGTTGCTTTTACCGTGAGATGAAAAATCGCAAGGGGTGCATGTTTTTTCTTGAGGGGATGCGATGCAAAGCGATCGATTCCCTTAAAAAAAATTACATATGAAAGATTTTTGAGTGAAAGCTCAGAAAGTCAAGTGTGACATATACCAATTATAATATACATGAAAAGATTCTCAGTACTCGTATTTAGGGCCCCACCACATCCTTACTGACTACATGGGCCAATCTATTTTGCCATGTGTGGGCTCCTGGTGGACTTGGCGGGCCCTGCAGAGCTGGTGAACTTGGCGGGCCCTACAGAGCCTAGCAGGTGGTCTGAAAAACTCGATTCTAGGGCTCTGCGGGCCCGTTTGTCTTTAAAAGTGCATCTTGAATCCCTAAGCAAGTTTTAGTAACTAATGACATGTAACATCTCTATTCTAATCACTCGCTAAGTGTGCATCATTAGCATGAGCATGATTAAAAAAATTAAATTCGAAGTTGAATGGGGCTTGAAATTGGGTTGAATTTGTGAAACAAAAGTCAAAATAGAAAATTTAAAAAGAAAAATAGAAATAAAACCTAATCTACCCCCCGCCGAACAGGCCTTCCCCGGCCCATCTTTCCCTCCTGCCTGGGCCTCCCCGCTCACGTTCGGCCCACTCCCCGGCCCGCTTTTCCCCCGCCTGGCCGCCCCACCCCGTTTCCTTCTCCTCCAAGCAATGCCGTCACCTTCTCTCTCTCCCTCGCGCTGCCACTGAACCCCGCCACCTCCTGCTTGCTAGTGCGGCCGTGGTAGGCGCTCGGCAACCGCACCACCACCTCTTGCTTTGGGTGCTTTGCTGCCCTCTTCTTATCCCCCTGGACCGGCGCTCCTTCTTTCTCTCTCTCGCGCTCTCCCTCCCCCCTGCCTCGCCGACCCGAGTGACCTCGTCGCCCGGCTGCTCCCATCGCCTCCGGTCGCCTTCGTTCCACCGCCGCCTTCGTCGTCTCCCTCGAGTACTGGAGCGCCACCCGAAGCCCCTTGCTCACCTCGGTGTTGCACCGGACTGAGCCATCGCTAGAGCTCCACCCAAGTCCCTCCCGCCGCTCGCCTCACCTATCCCTCCCCGGCCGCCTTCTCTGGAGCACCGCCGCCCCTCGCCGCCTCGCTTCCTGCCTCGCCGGAGCCAAGCGCCGAGCCGCCTCACTCACTGCACCGCTCCACTCGACCGTCCCGTCACTGTGCCGCTTCCCGGTGCCGCCCCACTCCTCCATTGCCGGAGCTACCCCGCCGCTGCTGTGAGAACCCTAATTTTAAGAGATAGAATTGAGCGGCGTGAGGTGGAAGCTCGATCAACTCGCGCTGCCGAGTTGACCTAACTCTACCGAGGATCGTCGTGCGCTACGTCATGAGCTAGGTCGAGAGGGGGGGAATTTGTTGCGCATTCATGGCATACATGCGATTCATGGCATTCATTATTCATATACGTTTGGATTCAAATGAAATTTTAGACTTTATTGATCAATGAATATTTCAATGTCATGATACAATGTTATTACGAAGTGAATAAAGAAGAAGAAGAAAATAATAATAAAATTTCATGATGATATTCTACCTATACAAAATCTAAACCTAATTTTCAAATCTTCCGAGTCTTCGAGTCTTGAGCTGTAGTGGAGAAGTGCCGAGAGCGGAGGAAGACCTTCAGAAATATTTACGAAGTCCGAGGCCGCCGAGTATGGAAACTCGGGACCGTTAGAACCTCACAAATTGCTGTAGGAGGCAAATTGTTTTGAAAAACATTGTTTTTGAAATAAGTGTGGTCTTACCGGCACAACTTACCGGCACAACTCCACCGACATCCGCAGGGTTAGTTGCGGGGGCAAAATAGTGCCGATGACCTAAATAGTTTTTAGTTTTGAAAAATAATTTGGAAAACAATTTTATTTTTGAAAATGTCCAAAGGCCACATGACTAAGACCCTTATCGGACTAAACTACAATATTTGTATTAGGGATAAAAGAGATGAGGATAATAAAATAAATTTTATTTTCCTACTCTAAAGTGCCTCCAAGATTTTTGTTTTAAAAAGAAATTATTTTATCAAACAAAATTTTGAGATAAGTCAGCCATTCAATAAAATTATCCAACCAGTTATCCCAATCTTGATCAAGCCGACATTTTAGATAAGGCAACAACCCATTAAGAGTATCCATCAAGCCTCAGCTTTTGACCAAAAGATCAAGACCCTTAGCTCATAAGGCAACCGAGAGACCATGTGGAATAGCCACGTAGTAGCAAGGCAAGCGCATGCCATCAGCCACGTAGCAAGGTAAACAACATGAGGTGGCAAGGATTTCCACCGGAGAAGCCTAGGGAGGCTCAGCAAAAATAGTGCAAAGGCAGCCGAGTGATAGAATAGCATAGTAACCACCAAAGTGCTGCTAGCAGAGCCTTACACCGCAGCGGCCATCGCAAAGACCACTGTTTCCAGGAACCAGAGCAGTAGCTAGCATCACCATAACTCTCATAGGAATCACCAGTGAAAGAAAAAGGAGCAGGAACCGAAGCCATCAAGGAGTTAAACTCCAGGAGACCAAGACTCCAAGAACCATAGGATCAGCAGGAGCACCAGCTGAGGAGGAAAGGGAGCAGGCCATCAAGAGCAAGGGGAGGATCAGCTGAGGAGAAGAGTAGACCACCAGCAAGTAGAAGAGCAAGCCATTAGCCAACCTAGAAGATCAAGCTTACTCTGGTCCAGCCAACAAGGTAAGCATTTTGGAGACCACCAAACTCACATATTACATGTATAAGAGTTTAGCATGATGAAGGGACCCTCAGAATCTAATTTTCATCACAAGAGTTTGTAGGAGACCCTGGGTAGTATCTGTTCTTATCAATTGACACCATAGGGTCTTCAAACAAAAATCCTCAGATTAGATTTCTAGATTCATCACAGGGTTATCGTTTAGGCAACATTGGTAGTATTATGTTCTTATCAGATTTCTCTTAGAGAAAAGTATCGTAATGGACTAAGGCAATGAGTAGGCAACAGCAGTGTAGCATCTGCCCTCATCAATCCATATATCAATGCATACATATGAAATGAGGTTTCGAAGCTAGGCATAGATACCTAGCCAAGATTAAGCATAGCATCTGTTCTCATCAAATAGACCTCATCCTTAATCATTCTCAGGAAAGGATCATCTCAGATTTAAAGCTAAGAATCAAACACAGTACTTGCTCTTATCAGTTTTCAAAAACATGTATATGTAAACTACATACACATAGGAACTGATACCAAATGCTTCAGATGTAAAAGCATCTGAATAAATTAACCAAGATCAAGTATAGAATCTGTTCTTATCAGAAGTTAACCTTCTCTAAAGTCTTCTCAGATCAAGCCATTATAAAATGAAACTAACCAAATGCAATATCTGTTCTTTCAGTTCAGTAGATGGATATAAGTATATATATGAATGAAAGAATTATGGAACAAATAGACCAAGCCAGCTAGAACCAAGTGCAATATATGTTCTTATCCAAAAATGATACTTTCCTCAGACCTAGTTCTTGAGTTGGAGCATAGCAAATGGGGAATGAATCAAGAGAAGCATCTGTTCCTAATGAAAACACTATAGGAATAGGGTTGGCCTAGACCAAATGTAGCAACTATTCTTCTCAGTTAATAACCGAGGTGAGTATATGCAAAATGGAAGCCACAGATAACGATTAGGATCCAGTGAAATAATATGTTCTTATCTTAATTGGGCAAATCTCAGATACCTTCTCAGATAAAACATCACAACCATAAGCAGACCAGATCAAGTGTAGAATTTCTGTTCTTTCAGTCTAAGAAAACTGACTTGCATGCATAGAAGAAGAAAATAGGGAGAGACTAGGATCAAGTGTAGGGCATCTGTTCCTACCAACTCAACTAATCAAACATCTCAATGCCAAACTTCAGTATACCTTAGCTAAGAACGAAGTAGCATCTGTTCTTCAGATTAACCAAGCTGAGGTAGACATACATAGATATGAGAGAGGCAAGGAATAGTATCTGTTCGTCAATTTGCGAAACTGATACATATAGATATGCATACATATTCAATGGGGGAAAACGGATAACAATTAAGATCAAGACAAACTTCTGTTCTCATCAGATTTTCTCAACTACACAACTCATCATCAGAATTAAACCTAACATCAGGGCATTCATATGTGAGCCATACATGCGCATGAGTTAGCTAAAGAACAATGTAGCATCTGATCTTAATAATTCTTGAGCACCCACATATGCATCTCAACCTCAGTAAGCCAAGGTCTAATGTAGTGACATGTTCTTATCAATTTAGATATTCAGTAGGAATACTGAGCTCTAAGTAAACATTAGCTCATACTAACTAGGTTTAATAAGCTAATTAGGTGTATGCCGAGATGGAATCATGATACCTTGCTTAGAAAGAGTGGATGATGAGAGGTATGGCAGGAACACGCATGCACACTAGAAGTAGCACAATTCCATAAGCAGCCGAGTGCCCCAAATTTCTAAAATCCAAGATAAAACATATAGCAACAATGATTCTATTCCTAAGATCTAGCCCTAACTGCAAGAAATCACCATAGATGAATTTTTCTAAAGCATCAAGTCGAATCCAATCACAAGTAAGTAAATGTCTCAATCAAACCATGCCATTCCTCACCCAATCAAGGATAAACCCTAGAACAAGTTGGGGAAAAAGGGGCTTACCGGTTGAAGAAGAGGCCGAGCTCAGCGGGCGCCACTGACGGGAGGCGGGCCAGCGGAGCACCCGAAGTGGGGCTGCGACGCCGACCGTAGCCATCCCGGGCGGTGGCCGAAGCACACGATGGGGCATCCGAGACAGCGTGATGAGGGCTGAGCTAAAGCGGCCACAGCAGCAGCGGCATGGGGAGCCAGAGGCAACAAGACCAAGGCGGTCGGGGCGGCGCAAAAGGGGACGACCAGGGGCAAACCGAGGCACGCGGACGTCGATGCTGGTCAAAGAACCGGGCGGCACGATCATTTGAGGTCGGAGAGAGAAGGCGCCGACGGCGCCGGGGGAGAGCTTGGGAGGAACCGACCGACGGCGCGGGTGGAACACAGGTAGAAGAGAGAAGGAGAGTTGAGGGGAGCGGTTTAGAATAGGGTAGTTAGGTTCGGGCCATTCGGGCCTGTTTTAAAAAAAAATGAAGATTAAAATTAGCTGCCACTGTTTCTTTAAAATTGAAAATGAGGGGAAATAAAAGGGTAAGAATAAAGACAAAAAAAATATATATACACACATATATGTTAAAATGTAAGTTGGAATTTAAACGGAAATAGATTCCAAATTGTAAATTATTTGATTCAGCTAAATATACTAATTCCCTAGAAAGAGACCTAAACACTAAGTTAAATTCTAAAATAATGGCTTGACACCTTAAATCCACTAGAAGGGATTAAGAGGAAATGTTAAACTTTAGGTACAGGAAATCAATGGTTAAGGTTTAAATGTTATATTCCTTGGAATATTTCAATATATTCCAAAAGAATGTCTAAAAGAATCATCTTATATTTCTTGGAATATTTCAATATACTCAGCATCTCATGCATGAAATGCCATGTCATCTGCATTCATATTTTGGATCTTTTGAATAAGTCCTTATCGGATGTCGACGATACGGGGACCCAGGTCCCCTAAACCGCTGGTAAAGGACCAACTCGACACCGTGTCGCTAAAGACGAAGGAGTTAAGAAGAGGTGCTCGGGGGGCCCACCCTGAGCACCGTTCCCAGTCGGCTAATCGAAGGGTGCCCCGAGTCGTCCCTTAAGGGTGCTTCCCGAGCACCCCAGGTGACTTGGCCCCCACTTGGGACGAACCGAGAAGAAGTGCTCGGGGACTCACCCCGAGCACCCAATGCGACTTGGCCCCCGCTCGGGACGAACCGAGAAGAAGTGCTTGGGGGCTCACCCCGAGAACCCAAGGCGACTTGTCCCCCAGTCGGGACATGCCAAGAAGAAGTGCTCGGGGGCTCATCCCGAGCACCTGAGGTGACTTGGCCACCGCTCGGGGCGCCGAGTACCTCGCCCGGTGGATCGGCCTAGGGGGCGTGCTCGGGGGCTCCCAATCCCGGGAGCCCCGAGCACCCCATGTGGGCGCTTTTTCTCAGTCCACATGGCCGACAGGCGCACATAATGCCCATCTGACGGGCCTGTCTATTCCAGGTCCTTGCGGACCAGAGGCGGTGTCCTGACCGGTTCCTGTCCCCCCAAGTGATAAGCCCTGTCAGCTATCAGTCTTGGAGGGGATGGAGAGGTCTGACACCTTTTTGACTTTGAGGGCGCGCCGCCGCGCGCCCATACGCATGCCCTCTGCACCTGGTCCGTGGGGCCCGGGTAGTTGCAGTATGGCCCGTGTCAGGAGACGTCCCAGGAAGTCTTCACCTCCTAACACGGGCACATCATGATGATCCGGTTTCCAACCAAGGCGTGACAGGTGCTTTTTTGCTACAGTGAATCTTCAACCACCGGCGTAGCTTGCCCACGCCCTATTCGTCAGCAACAAGCATTATTGCAATGTATTTACCTTTCGGCCATTGTGGTGACCCCCGGATATATAAGGGGAGAACCGCGGCCATGCAAAGGGGGCTCCTCCTTTAGACAACACAACCCTAGGCATCTGAACCCTAGAAGAAGAAGAACATGAGCACCTGTGCTGCGGGTTCGTTGTAATCTCTCCACATATTCTCATATACACACAAAGCAGGACGTAGAGTTTTACACCAAGAAGGTGGCCCGAACCTGGGTAAATCATTGTCTCTTTTCTGGCATCCCTGTCACTCAAGATCATCGTAGTTTCTATTCTTGCGCCTCCCCGACTGAATCCCAAAGGGGGTCCATCCGGACCACCGATACCGGCATTTGTACGCCGACATCTGGCGCGCCAGCTGGGCATTGCCTCGCCCCGAGCCGCTGCCCCCGGTACCCGTCGCTCACTGGCCGGAAGGCGGAGGAAGGGGTGGCGGCGGTGAGGGGAAGATGGGGGAGGGCACCCGTGGCTTCTTGCCCTTCGGATCTGCGGGATCCTCGCCGGTGGCGCGGGTCCCCGGAGTCCTCGCGGCAGGCTCCTCGTCGGTGTCGTCGCCCCCCGAAATCCTCAATGAGCCGGCCGCCCTTGGCGCGTTCACCGGCTTGATCCCCTTGGGGTCGAACTCAGGGAAGGCCGCACGGATTGCGTTGCACTGCAGGTTCACGCAGAGCGCAAGATCTGGCCACGACAGTTCAGCAGAAGCGACGTCTTCGGTGCTTAGGAGAATCCGCAGCATCGCCTTCAGCGCGTCGGGAGGAAGGTCTCCCGCCTTGCCAATCACCGTCCGGCCGATGTCCCGCGGGCCGGTGTACATCCAGGCCGGGCGGCCCCGCTCCCGCAACGGCGCTAGCCGCCGCCAGAGGAAATCACCGACAACCATCGTCGCCGTCAAGCCGGCGGCCCGCAGCTGTGAAATCCGCTCCTCCACCGGTCGCAGCAGATGGTCGTCCTCCAGCAAGAACTCCCACGTCCTCCTGTGCGCCGGCGCCGGCCCATCGGGAAGCAAAAGTTGGGTGTACGGGTCAGTGGAAATGTAGCACCATTGGTTGCACCAGTCATCCCACTTGTTCCGCGTCTCCTGCGAAATGTGGTGGTCGCCAATCTTCTCCCGGAGGCGAAAATTGTAGCTCCCCGCGGGCTCCACCCGATCGGAGCCCTTGCTCTTTCCCGCCGACTGAAGCACGAAGTAGTGGCGGAGGAGCGCCACCGAAGGCATCACGCCCACGAAAAGATGGGAAAAGATCGCCAGCATCACCACGGAATTGGGGGAGAGATGGATGAGGTGGATCCCGTACTTCGACAGCACCTCGAGGAAGAAGGGGGAGAATGGCTGCACCAGGCCCGCCGCAATGAAGCTGATGAAGGTCACCGTCCCCTCTGGCCCTGTGAGACCAGCATCTTCCGCACCCTGTCCATGCTCTCCTCATTTAGGAAGCGGGACTTGGGGAGGATGGCGTCGGCGGCGGCGGACGGCGGAGGAGCACGGCGCCTTTCACGTCTCGGCATGACGATGGTGCGGCATGGAACAACAAGGAGACGAAAGGGCACAGTGAAAAGAAAGGAGGCATTTGCGCAAGGAGGCGAAGGAGTTGAGGAGGCGCGAGAATGGCGAAGTTTTTGGAAGAAGCAATCAACAATTTGAACTGTTGCGTGACGTGGGCGGCGGTGTCAGTTCTGTTTCTCTGATAGGGTGCGCCCCCCGGCGCGAGGGAATCAAGGCGTTTTTTTCCTCGTTCGGCAGAGGTGCGCATCGCCCCATGTTGCACAAAAATCGGAGCGGTTCCCCCATTTGGCGCTCTGAATGGGCCGGCGTCTTCATTGGCCCATAGAGTGAAGGCCCCGCCCCCAGCCTCGTCCTTTTATGGGCCATCGTCTGGTGGCTGGGCCGGGGGCTACTGTCGGCGATACGGGGACCAGGGTCCCCTAAACTGCTGCCAAAGGACCTACTCGACACCACGTCGCTAAAGACGAAGGAGTTTAGAAGAGGTGCTCAGGGGGCCCACCCTGAGCACAGTTCCCAGTCGGCTAATCGAGGGGTGCCCCAAGTTGTCCCTTAAGGGTGCTTCCCGAGCACCCAAGGCGATTTGGCCCTCGCTCGGGACGAACCGAGAAGACGTGCTCGGGGACTCACCCCGAGCACCCAAGGCGACTTGGCCCCCGCTCGGGACGAACCGAGAAGAAGTGCTCGGGGGCCTCACCCCGAGCACCCAAGGTGACTTGTCCCTTGGTCGGGACGTGCCAAGAAGAAGTGCTCGGGGGCTCACCCCGAGCACCCGAGGTGACTTGGCCACCGCTCGGGGCGCCGAGTACCTCGCTCGGTGGATCGGCCTAGGGGGCGTGCTCGGGGGCTCCCAATCCCGGGAGCCCTGAGCACCCCATGTGGGCCCTTTTTCTCAGTTCACGTGGCCGACAGGCGCACTTAATGCCCGTCTGACGGGCCTGTCTATTTCAGGTCCTTGCGGACCAGAGGCGGTGTCCTGACCGGTTCTCATCCCCCCAAGTGATAAGCCCTGTCAGCTATCAGTCTTGGAGGGGATGGAGAGGTCTGACACCTTTTTGACTTTGAGGGCGCGCCGCCGCGCGCCCATATGCATGCCCTCTGCACCTGGTCCGTGGGGCCCGGGTAGTTGCAGTATGGCCCGTGTCAAGAGACGTCCCAGGAAGTCTTCACCTCCTGACACGGGCACATCATGATGATCCGGTTTCCAACCAAGGCGTGACAGGTGCTTTTCCGCTACAGCGAATCTTCAACCACTGGCGTGGCTTGCCCACGCCCTATTCGTCAGCAACAAGCATTATTGCAATGTATTTACCTTTCGGCCATTGTGGTGACCCCCGGATATATAAGGGGAGAACCGCGGCCATGCAAAGGGGGGCTCCTCCTTTAGACAACACAACCCTAGGCATCCGAACCCTAGAAGAAGAAGAACAGGAGCACCTGTGCTGCGGGTTCGTTGTAATCTCTCCACATATTCTCATATACATACAAAGCAGGACGTAGGGTTTTACACCAAGAAGGTGGCCCGAACCTGGGTAAATCATTTTCTCTTTTCTGGCATCCCTGCCACTCAAGATCATCGTAGTTTCTGTTCTTGCGCCTCCCCGGCCGAATCCCAAAGGGGGTCCATCCGGACCACCGATACCGGCGTTTGTACGCTGACATCCGAATATATTGCTTTTTCTTCAGAGGCCGGAGTTTAGCCAACAGTCCAGACGAACTCCACTACCTATCCGTTACTAGGGAAGTCCAGTTTCTTGTTCATGTCTGTTGAGAATGATTTACAAAATTTCCCTCTTGTCTATAACATGCACAAAATGAAAACCTATTTTCTAAAAGATGAATCAACTTTTGTTTTATTTTAATCGCTGGTTTTTGGGCGATAGCATGGTGGGTGATAAAATCTTGGAAAGGTGTTGGAGGCACATTGGGAAGGTGGATTTCATCACACGGGTTTGTTTCATATAAGGTTAATGCAACCAATGATCGAATGTGCTTAAGGGCCGTAGTGATCGCGCTTACCACATACCCTGTATGGGCGGGGCTGAGCCAAAGTACCTTTGCCCTAGGTTCATATTCCCCTGGGAACGCAAGATCTCGATAGTGGGATCGACTACCGGGAAGGTGATACTGGCTGTAGGTCGGCTAGTCACAGGTGATAAGGTCCGTAAGTCGGCTTGTCACATCATGTTGGTAGAGGTGGCATTAGCCATACGTCGGTTAATCCACATTAGAAATTGAGACCGGTAGTCCTAGGTGGACTACGACGCAGAGTATGACCGAGCGGGCGGCGAAACGACTCTGTGATCATGGGTATGTGATTTGGGGGTCGCTCCCGCTCCCTCGGATACATATTTATGATCGTTTGTGTGTACAGTTGTGCACCTCTACAGAGTGTATTGAATCTTGGCATTGTCACTCCATGTTCCTGGTTGGAACTGTGAACCAGGCAAGAAAGGGATTCATCGGGAATCCTAGCAGCTTGTAAGACATGAGATCATTAGTCTCTTAAATTAAAACTTGACTCTCTTACCTTTCAAAACTGCATTGCTTTTGGAGAACGTTGCCGTTCTCAGTAGATAGTGCATCAAACACCTCTTTGCTATTCCTAGACTTGTTGAGTACCTTCTCTACTCATCCCTCTATCTTAATTCCTTTGATTAGACGGCGAGCTGACGACGGATCAAGACGTAGTCTACATCGAGGTCGAAGATGAAGTCTCTGAAGAACCGACAACAGCGACAGAGGGCGGAAGCATCGACTACTACTTTGACTAACGTGGTGAAGATCTTGAAGCGTAGAGAAATAACATAGGAAATGGGAGATGAGAGATGTAGGATAAGACTTTTGCTGTAACCAACTGGAACGGTTTTAAATTCCTCGTACTTTTGGGAATATGTTTGTATATTTGCATCTTGTTCTCAAATTCGTTATCGCATGCATTCAAATCCTATTTTCCGCTAAGCAGAAACTCTATTCCTGTGCATAAAACTTACTTTGTCGCTCAATCAACTCCACTACCACCCCAACCTATCTAGAGTAGCATAGTGTGCACCTTTATACTGCTTCCTATGTTAAATATGCTTAGACATGCTTAGACATGTAAAAGTCATAATTCCTTAGGTGGCAGATGAATCAACACCATTGGATGGGTTACATGGTAGGTGGGTGTTCACCGGGAAGTGTCTAATGAACTTAATTAATAATGATCGGGCTTAGACGAGAGGCTATGGCTGGGAGCATGGTGGGTTGTCTCGTTTTTCCCACAAGGACCGGTTCCCGGTGTTCTTTTGAACCAAGATTTGCGTACTTCTACATGGGTGGATTATGGGGCCACCCATGACTAAATAATTTGCCTAGACTTAGTGTATGAGCTGCTTAGTTTGCTGTTTCCATTCACTGGGTGAGTGAAAAATGATGTGGTGTGGTGCCTCAATATAGGTGTAAGGGTTACACACGGTCGAGGACCGGGGATGTATCACCTGCTACAACTTATGGGACCGTGTCGTAGTTGTGACCGGACTGATGTACATGGATTGGCCCGTAAGGGTGGCTCATACCTAGGTCGAAAGCATTGTAACGGTCGTGTTCAATCACCCTCCGCCAGCACACCTCGTGAAAGTGTGTCAATCGCGATGGCATTAGGAGTCGATCGATACGTGTAGGTAAAGATGTACACCCCTGCAGGGTTTGAACTATTTGAACAGCCGTGTCCGTGGTTATAGACAACTTGGTAAGAATCCGCATTGAATTAGGCAACTACAACAATACTCTAAAACTTGCCAACTCTAAGGTTGAGGTGTTAGTGACTGCTTCCTCCCAGGGTGGTCGAGGAAGGGTCAGGGTACCTAAGGTGTGGTGATCTGCAGTAAGGAATGATCGTGAAGTGTTCGACTCGTCTCCTTTGAAAACTACTCTAGTAGTCAATTTTCATCTACTTAATGAATATTGTGAAAAGTAAATTAGCTTTCCGCAAAATGGGCCGCAGATAACCATTTTATTGATACCTGTTGCATCTATTATTAATTTCCCCTTGTAAGTCTTGCTGAGTACAATTTTTGTACTCACTCTGCAATCGTTGATATTTTTCTTGCAGAGGAAACTATCCCTTCCGAGGGTGGTTTCCGCATAGAGATCGACGCCGACGACGACTAGTCGCTGGAGATCCCAGGCAGTGGTCCTGCCCAGGGTTTGGCAGCTTGTTTTGTTCTACTACCACTTTTGGCCTACTTGTTTGGCTTCGTAGCCATATTTACTCTTCCATTGTGAGTTGAATTTGGATCTTCGGACCCCATGTGTGAATATGTTGTTAAGTTTCAAGAACTTATAATATTGCAGTTTCAGTTGTAGAGTTATTGCTGTGGTATCTGTTTGTTCTCGCCTGCCTCATGTGCCCTGCGTGTATGTTATTGAAGCACATGGTGCGGGTAGGGTTTCAGTCTATACCATAGAGTTGTTAGGTTTAATCACCCCTGTGAAGTGACTCTTCTACTGAGAGCTTGGGAGCTATATCATCCTACTCCAGCCGAGCATTAACTTGCCGAGACGAGTTTAGGGATTGATGTTCCGGCTCAGTAGGAAAAGAGTGAGGAGACCATATCACCCTACTTAATCTGTGCATTAGTTTACCGGAGCAAGTTCGGGGTTGACGTCTTGGGCTATTCGAAGCCATATCACTCCACTCCTCTTGGAATTGATACCCAAGAGTTGAGGTCGGGGTTGATATTTTGACTTAGCGGGTGATTCCACTTAAAACTCTCTGTTATGGATTTTGGGTCCCGACATAAAAAAAGATTAACAGACTAATGTATATATCCTGTTAAGGTATTTAGTTCTCAAAGCAGTGTTAAAATCAGTGTTGAAGATACCTAAAGAGTTTTAAGGAAAGACGCCTTGAAGAAACGAATTAAAGATAATTTTCTAGCTCTTCTGGTGGTTCAAGGGATCACATTTGAGTTTAGGAAAATCCGTACTATTAACGGGGGTTAAAATTTAGAAGCTAGTGAAAGTGCCTTGCTAATGCTCAGCTAGAAATCAATTTCCAAATCCAAAGAGGTCTTTATATTCTCTTAATACACATCTAGTCTAGAAATGTCGGAACATCTGAAATTTGATGTCGGAATATCTGAGTTTCACTTCTATGTGAAGAGTTAGGGAACTCGAAGCTTCCGAGTTGTCATTTTTGTCTGATCTTCTAGATGTCGGAACATTTGAGATTTCCTAGAACCTTTGAGTTTTGGTTCTGTACATGTCGAAGTCCTTTTTCTTTGAAAGCTAGAGCTGCTGGATTGTTGCTGGAGTCTCCGAAATCTCGGAATGTTTGAGTCCATTGTCAGAAATTCCGAGAATATGTTCTGTTCATCCTCCATTGAGGATCCTTTGAAATTTTGGAAGGTTCGAGTATGATTTCGGAACCTTCAGAAATCCTTTATGACCATGCCTTGCCAAGACTATTCTTAATCCCGAAGGTTCTTGGTTTAAGTCGGAACCCCTGACATCCGTTTCTGTCTGTTGTGTTATGAAAGTTGGACCCTTTGAGTTTTTATCAGAAGTTCCGAGATCAGCTTTTGGATAGGCAAAGTAGCTATTGGTTTGAAATTTCAGAACCTCTGAGCTCCATCTCGGAAGTTCTTAGTTCTTCAACTTTTGCACTGACATCTAGTTTTTGAGGGGTTGGCTATATATACCCCTAAGTTTTTGCAAACCAATCCTCAGCTCTCGTGAGTGCTACTCCATACTCCTCAAGCCCAAGTTGTGGTTCTTGTGAGGAAATCTTTAAGAGTGAGAGATTGAACCATAGTTGAGCATCAAGTAAAAGTTCATCTTAAAGTCATTGAAGCCTATTACTCTTGGAGATTGGCATTTCCTAGATGACTAAGAATCGTTTTAGAGCCTTCAAGAATTGTGAAGTGCCTCAAGAAGTTTGTGTGGGTTTGAAATTTACCTACCCCGAGGTGAACAATTGCCACAAGAGAAGGTAAGCTTTGCATCAGCAAGCTTCTTGAGGAAAAAGCACGATTTGATGCCAGCTTTGATCGTTGCATCAAACTTCATCGATGGAGACGTAGAGTCTCGCCATAGGCTTAAACTTTGACAATAAATCCATTGCCTCCCATGTGATTGTTTCCATGCACTTTTTCATATTTGTTTTCATACTTGTTTTGATCAATAGAATGTGATATTTTGTTAGGACTAAACTTTAGTATTATAGAATACTTGTGTATAAAATAATTTTTGGTCATAATTTTGTTAATCTTCTATTCACCCCCTCTAATCAATACCCTAGATCCTTTCAATTGACATCAAAGCCCCTTACTCTCATTTCTTAGGTTTCACCTTTAGAAAGATATGATATCTACTAGTGAGGGGATACATGTGGGGAGAGGTCCATACTTTGATGGTTTGAACTATGCTAGTTGGAAACATAAAATGAAGATGCATTTAATGGCCATTGGCCCAAGCATATAACGTAGTGTTGTTGATGGTTACGCAGTGCTTAACAAAAACGAGCTCAATGATGGTGAACACCAAGACATCCACCTCAATGCCCAAGAGATGAACACCATCTACAATGCATTGAGTCCAGATGAATTCAACTGAGTAAGCACACATGAGAATGCCAAGATGATATGGAACATGCTCATGGAGATCCACGAGGGAACTTTTTCCTTCAAAGAGTCCAAGCAAGACGTCCAAATGAGCAAGCTCGACTGCTTCACCATGATGGAGAATGAGGACGTGAATTAAGTGTTAACTCGCCTCAATCCCATTGTGAACTAGCTCAAGTCCCTTGGGTGGTCGGAGATCAATGACCAATTCGTCGTTAGGAAGATGCTATAGGCCTTCTCACCCAAATATGAATACTTGGTGATGTTCACCCATGAGAAGGACGACTTCAAGAAGTTGACTCCCATCGAGGTGCTTGAAAGAATCATTGCTCATGAGATGACAATCAAGACAAGGAAGAACTTGTGGCCTCCGACTCAAGCCTCAAGAAGAACACTGTTTTGAAAGCCAAGCATGTCGTAGAGGAAGACTCGAACAACGATGAAGAAGAAGAGAAACTTGATGAAGAGGACATCGCCCTATTTGTGAGTTGATTCTCCATGATGTTCAAGAAGGGCGGTGCCGACAAGCTCTTCGGTAAAGGAAGAAGCCACAAGTTTGCTATGATGCTCTTATTGTTACTCTTGAGAAGCAAGAGAAGTTGCTTGTGAGGGAGATAGAGAAATATGAGGCCCTAACCCCTTAGGCATAAGGAGCTTAAGGGCTCATATCGTAGATTTTGAGAGTCTCATGAGGAGCTAAGGAGCGTTCATGAAAATCTTGGGTTTGAGAACATCAAGAACAAACAAGATTATAAAATTCTTAAGATATCTCATGATATCCTCAAGGGAAAGAATCTCTCTCTCCTTGATAAGCAATCCATTTCATCTCAAGAGAGTGTAGAAATACCATATCTTAAATGTGCTCAATTGCCTAGGGAGTCTTCCACTATTGCTCTAAATGATGTTGCTAGTTCCTCTAACCCCATATCGTGTGAAGCAACATTATTGAGTGAGAATGCTAGGCCGAAGGCTCAATTAAATCAAGAGTTGTTCAAATGCTACAAGGATAGTGAGACCCAACAAGGAGATTTTGAACCATCAAGCTGAGAAGTTAAACCATGAGGGTTTAGAATTTACCTCAAGGTTCAATAACAATGGTAAGGCATGGACACCTGGCAATATCAGAAGACCAAGTTCATGCAAGCAAAGGAGAAGCAAGTGCAAACTTCCATCTTTTCGGGTCATTCGGCTAAAAGGGGCCATCTTAACCTTGTTGATCATTTTGAAACTTCTTAAGTGCTTAGAAAGGAAAATGATGGTAAGGTCTAAGCCAAATTTTTTTGGTGCTAAGATCTTGTGGCTAACTCTCAGGACCCATGAAGGATGAGTACCTAAACAAGCCTAATTTGTTTTTGTAAAACTACACTTCCAGTGAGAAGAGTTGTGTGATGGATAGTGGATGCACCAACCATATGACTGGAGAAAAAGACATATTCACATCATTTGATAGTAGCGGATCACCACATGAGAACATCACTTTGGGAGATAATGCAAAAGGAATGGTAATGAAATTATGTAAAATTTCCATATCAAATGACCTACCCATTTTAAATGTTTTGCTTTTGAAGTCTTTAAGCTATAACTTGCTATCTTTGTCTCAACTATGCAATCTTGATCTTGAGTGTAACTTTGAGCCCTCTCACCCAAGTATGAGTACTTGGTGATGCTTATCTATGAGAGGGTAGACTTTAGGAAGTTGACCTAGGTGCTTGGAAGGATCATCATTCATAAGATGGCGATCCAAGACAAGGAAGAACTCGTGGCTTCCAACTCAAGTCTCAAGAGGAACATAACTTTGAAGGATGAGCACGTCGTCAAGGAAGACTCAAGTGACAATAAAGAGGAAGAGTTTGATGCGGATGAAATTGCCCTATTCATGAGAAGATTCTCCAAGATGTTCAAGATGGGTGGTGCTGACAAGTTCCTTGGCAAAGGGAGAAGCTACAAGTACTCAAATGACACAAAAAAGAAACTCACCAAGAGAGCGAGCTTCAAGCACAGCAAGGTAGGACACTTCGTCACTAATTTTCCAAACAAGAAGGACAAGAAGGACGAGAAGGAGAAGTGGTACAAGAAGAAGGAGCACCATGGGACTTGTAGATCTTATTTTTTTTCTTTATCTTCCCATCTTGCATGTGTCTTGGATGATGAAGACAAAACTTTCTTAACTGAAAAGTTTTCCATGGAGGAGATTAGATTTTAGTTTTTTCTATGGAACATAACAAAGCTATTGGTCCTGATGGATTTCCCATCAAATTTTACCAAAATTTTTGGGTTTTGATTTCTAGGATTTGCTTGACCCGTTACAAGATTTTTTTGAGGGCTCTCTTGAAATTTCTAGGCTTAATTATGATATTGTAACTCTGCTGCCGAAAGGACATGGGGCTAATAGAATTCAAATGTATAGGTCTATCTGTCTACTAAATGTGTTGTTTAAAATCTTTAGTAAGGTCGTGAATAACAGGGCTATTAAAGTCGCAGATAAAATTGTCTCAAGGATCTAATCTGCTTTCATTAGGGGTAGATACATTCTAGATAGTATAGTTCTTCTTCATGAGACAATGCATCAGTTTCATAAAACTAAGAATGCTGGGGTTGTTTTAAAGGTAGTTTTTGAAAATTATTATGATAAGGTTAATTGGAACTTCATGTTTTTTGTTCTTGAGATGAAGGGTTTTCTTGTTCAGTTTAATGCATGGATTCAAAAAGTAGTGACCGGGGTAATGTTGGTATTATGGTTAAGGACCAATTAGGTCCTTATTTTAAAACTAAGGAAGCGCTTAAGCAAGGGGATCCCTTATCCTCTATGATTTTTAATATTGCTGCTAATGTCTTGGCTGTCCTGGTCAAAAGGGCACAAGATCATTTTGATGATGATTTGGATAGTGCTAAAAATTTAAAGTTCATTCTTTGTATTTTTGAGCAGTTGACTGTCACATCACGTTTTTCCAAAAACCGAAAATTAGGGCTTACAAAAACTTTTTGAGCTAATAATAGTGTTTTCTTAAAATAAACCTAATTAAAACCTTGACGTATTTCTCGTAACTCTACCATCGTCTGGTATAGCTACTAGGTGATTCCCCTTTCCCTCTCGACATATGTGTTCAAACCTCCGTCGCGTTTATCGCTTCACCAATCTCAACCCTGCGTCCCACGACGTAAGACAACCTTGTCTATCTTTTCCCTGCCGGACTCCTCATGTGTCCATACACACATACCTGCAATTCCCTACATGCATATACCTATATATATATGTATGTGTGTATGCTTATCCCTCACCCGAACACCCCTAATTGTGTGTGTATGTTAACCCATGTGCACCTATATGGGTATATACCTCCCTCGGCACCCATGCCACCTTTTCTCTCCTAAAAATATACAACCCAATCTATCTCCTTAATAACTTGGACATCCCTTGTTCCTTAGTCATGCGGCCATGGAACCCTAGCCTCGTTTCCAACGCTAAGCACCGTGGGAACAATTCTACTATGTGGAAGCATGTTTTGTGGCATGGTCATCTGCCTCATGCCATGTCTTTCTCGTTGCCTACTCATACCTTGACGTGGGATTATGCAAGCGTATACTGCTCTCGGGTATACACGTATACGCAAGCCCTAACCTTCCCTCCCCGCGAACGGTGTATTAATCTTTTAAAATCTACCTCATGACCATATATATTTCTATGATATATGGGACACCGTTATAACTTGTGGATCCTATATCATCATCATGCTCTTAATATACCTTGGCCTCTTATCCTAATTCCTCGACCTCTTTCCCGCTAATAATGAGAGATGACTCTTAATCTTTATAATTCAAATATAAGCTCGACCAACCACATCTTTTTCAGAAACATCAAATACATTAAAACCTAAATTTTAGTCACTTTTGGAATTTGCTAAAATTCCAATTAAATGAACCTGTGAAAATTTTGAAACCTTTATGTAGTATCCTCCCTACCTGACCACTTCATTTTTGCAATAAAACCTTATACCTGCCTCTCAATTTCTCCTTTGAAAAAAAAATCAGGGGAACCACCTCACATACCTATTTCCATGCTACAATAAAAGCTATGTCTACCTCTCAATGTCTTCCCTGAAAATAAAGTCCAAATATCACGTCATGGCACTATTTTGCTTCCTATTCTTTTCTTCTTACAAAGATTCAGTTAAAAGAGGACAAGTTTCTTGTACTAAAATTTTCTTGGGCCTTCTTCTTTGTCCCCTACCCCTTGGCAGATTCTTTCTTTGATCTTAACAGCCAAGCACAACAGCTAGGCCTCCTCTTTTACTCTCTATCACTGCTGTCCGTGCCACCTCCCTCTACACGTCTGCGTTCAGTGCCTAATTGTCACTACAGGCATAGCATCTTCCAGCTACCCATCCCCCTTCCTTAATTCTTCCTCACTCTGGCTTACAAAACCAGCGCGAGCTCTCCCCATCGCCTCCAATCCTCCAGCTCCAATCCCTTCTTTGCCCCCAAGCTGAGCTGCTCCTCTCCATTCTTCGTCTTCCACTGCCAAGCTAGAAGCTGGGCTGCCCAAGTCCTCCACCGCCTTGCCTTTCTTTTCCACCCTCTGTGCTAGCCATTTTTCCCGAGCCGCTCTCCAAGACTATTGCATGCCCTCATCACTCTCGGCTCCTGCCAAAGCGCTGCTGTACCGTTCAGTGTGGCACCGCCCTCCCAGGTGATTTTCCCCATTCCAACCGTGCGCCTCGGCCCCTCCTATTTCCTCTTGCAGCCAATGCTTGCTGGCGGTGAATACATGCACACCCGTCGTCGTTGAAATCCCTCAGCGCTACCTTCCCACCACCGACCCCAGCGTGAACCTCTCACCGCCGACAAAAGGCGTCCCTAGCTGGCATCCACCTCGGTCTACACCTATCTAACTCCAAGCGGTTTCCCCCTCTCTTCTCCTCCTCGGCTTGAGCTATCCCTCATGGGCCTCCTCTGCGTCCAACTCCAATGCCCGCCAGAGGTAGCCACTGTCTCTTGTGAGCTCTTCCCCATGCCACTCTCCCCTAGCTCTGACCCCAAGAGCTGCCTGCTTGACTCAGCTCCCGAGCGTCGTCGCCGCTGCTCAAGTCTCGACTGCCTCCTTGCTGCCCCTCTATTCGCCGTTGAGGTAGGTCGGCGCTTCCATCCGGACTACCTTGGCTCCACCTGCTTTGCTCGGTTGTTGACAACCACCGGCATAACCTCGTTTGTCATCGGTAGGTGCCTAGTGCTGGCAACGCCGCCATCTACCCCGGGATCTAACACCCCCCTTCTCGACTTCTCCCTTAACTGGCCAGTTAGAGCTAAGAGCCCTACTAATCGGCACGCCAATGGAAACGGACCGCATCAGCCCACAAGCAGCCGGCCGACAGCCAGTAAAAGGGAAAGCGTAATACCCAATTATGTCTTCCCCATTTCCAAAACACCTTCCTACAGTCCCCAAGCAGTTTACGCTTTTCTCTTACCGAAAGCGTGTTCCCTTGCCTACTCGCTCCCGAAATACACATTTCCATATGGAAGGCATATTAACCTCCGATTGTTGGCTCTGACCTGTTCCAGTGCACCGAAGATGCATTCTCTTTTTCCACTTCGGATGCCACCCCTTTCCAATCCGATAGTTCCATCCCCTCGGTTTTCTCTTCTGACATATCTTCAAAGCTTTGTTCCTCTCTTGTCGCAACCCCAAACGACTCGGTTCTTTTTCCTATAGTCTCATAAAATCATCTACCCAACCCTACTAATTTCATATTTTGACCTACGTTTGAATTTAATTTACAATTTGAGTAAGTTGAAAGCAGCTGTCGGCGTTATGGGGCCCAGGGTACCCTAAACCGCTGGCAGAGGCCCAACTTGACGCCACGTCGCCAAGGACATGGGAGTTAAGAGGAGATGCTCGAGGGCTCACCCTGAGCACTGTTTCCCCTCGACCCATCGAGGGGTGCCACGAGTCATCCCATAGAGTGTCTCCTGAGCACGTAAGGCGACTCGACCCCCGCCCTGAGCACCCGAAGCAGAAGCGCTCGGGGGATCACCCTGAGCACCCAAGGCGACTCAGCCCCCGCTCGGAGTGAGCCAAAAAGACATGCTCGGGGCTCACCCCGAGCACTCGAGGTGCCTTGGCCCCCGCTCGGAGCCGAGTGCCTCGCCTGGATAATGGAGCGTCCCAATAGGCGTGCTCGGGGGCCTCCAATCGTGGGAGCCCCGAGCATCCCTTGTGGGCCCCTCCTCGGTCCACGTGGCCAGACAGGTGCATTTAATGCGTATTTCGGGTGCATTAAATGCCCGTCTACTCCAAGTCCTTGCGGACCAGAGGCGGTGTTCTGACCGGTTTCCCATCCCCCCAAGTGATAAGCCCTGTCAGCTATCAATCTTGGAGGGGATGGAGAGGTCTGACACCCTTTTTGACTTTGAGGGCGCGCCGTCGCGCGCCCATACGCATGCCCTTTGCACCTGGCCCATGGGGCCAAAGTAGTTGTTGCATAGCCCATGTCAGGAGACGTCGAGTCTTGACCTCCTGACATACCTTCATCATGATGATCCGGTTCCCAACCAAGGCGTGACCGGCACTGTTCCGCTACAGCAAATCTCAACCACCGGCATGGCTTGCCCATGCCCGATTCTTCCGCAACAAGCATCATTGTAAGATATTTACCTTTTGGCCACTGTGGTGACCCCCGGATATATAAGGGGAGAACCGCGGCCATGTAAAGGGATCGGACCTTGGGAGACTCTTAGACAAGATAACTTCACACCTCCAAACCATAGAAGAAGAACAGGAGTACCTGTGCTGCTAGTTCATTGTAAACTCTCATATTCTCAAATACATAAAAAGCAGGACGTAGGGTTTTACACCTAGAAGGTGGCCTGAACCTGGGTAAATCAACATGTGTGATCTCTAGTTTTCTCATCCTACCAAGCTCTAGCTCTGGCGTAGCTCCGTAGATCTGCACCTCCCCGGCCGAATCCCAAAGGGGTCCTTCCGGACCACCGATACCGACGTTTGTCTGTCGACAGCAGCTCCATACTAGTTGTTTCTTTTTCCTAGCATCATGAAAAACCTCAATTATCATTTTGATTCTACAAAATGTTATATTCTCAAATCTTTTATACCAAAGCAGAGAAGGATATCAAATGTCCTATTAATGCAATACTACCCCTAAAATGCTAAGTGTGTGTCTTCAATATATTTTAACATGGGTCCAGTACACTAGATGTGTATTCTCTAAACCCCCTATCGATTACTATCCGTTGGACCCAGCTAAAAGATTGGAGGCTAAAAGTATCTAGGTGCTCTAAAAGTGGCAAACAAATAAAACCCTACTTCTTGATTGATAGAAACCCTTAATTCATGAAAGGCTAATTCCTTCTTGCCTCTTAAAAACCCTAATAAACAACCCGGTCCAGAACACATATTTGAGGTTTTATGAATGCATGTGTGGTTCTTATTTGGTTTTTCCCCGGGTCATTGTTTATTTGATGTTTTTCAACGTGTAGATACGATGATGTGAGATATCGCGCGAAGGATCTTGGACAATTGCCGCATCAAGTTCTAGACCGATACTGGCCAATATTGCCAGGCAAGAATTCCCACCTTGATCATGTTGAATCCCATAGATGTCAAAACTTAAATATTGTGCTTGCAATTTTGCATGCTATGTGAATAGCAATAATATTTTATGTTAGACCTAGCTATACTCTATAGCTGCATATGACTTAGGTCCATCAAGTATATCCTTGTAACCCTAGCGCTACCTAATGGTCATCGTATGTCCAGCAGAGTATAGGGATATAGGCAATAGCCATGCTTAGACCTGCTATAGGGAAACTATACTTTGTCTGATATACGCGAACCACCCTTTGGTTATGGGATTAAACCCTCGGGAAGGCGTGTACCTTCCGGGACGGATGTTTGAAAGTGACGTTTGCCAAAACCCCAAAATAAAATAGAGGATGATTTTGATTCGGGTGAGAATAGTAAGTGGGGATAGGAGGAAATGGTTGTAGCATGTAGAGAAATGGCTATGAGGTGAAGATATGCAGTCTTGCTCGAATCAGTTAAGGACTGAGCCTAAGTGCCGCTCAACCAAGTTCACCCCGTACGTCCACATGGCCTTTGTGGAAAGGACTTAGTTAGTGTCTGGACCCGTAGGCAGTAGGAAGAAAAATGACTAGGTGGATGGATATCCCTAGAGAACCTCCACGTTTCTACGTAGGAAGTTGTTCGACACAAAGACGAGTCCACCTTGGGTTATGTGTCGGGGACCGTCGAACATGAACGAAACTGGGTAGAGCTCATCTAGCGGATCTAGCCCTAGTATGAAAATGAGGGAAATATCTCGTTGTAATAACCCTGCCAGCACACCTCACGAAGTGTGCCCATCGAGCTCTGGTAACAAGGGGGACTTACATCTTGTGGGTAAAGTCATACAACCTCTATAGAGTGTTAAAATATATTCGAATAGCCGCGTCCTCGGTTATGGACACAACTTGAAAAGACCACACACTGGTTAAACTAAGTTTTGGTTGTGAATCCGAGAAATGGGATTAAGGACATGGGCATGATGTGTCCACAGTGTGCAGTTTGAGCTATAGACTGATAGTAAGGAACTGCAGAAGTGAAACCTAGCCGGTGCTACAAGGTGGTAGCACGGGTAGGCTTTAAGGATTACCTGAGGCGATACAAGGGTTATCGGCCTCTAGTTGACGATTGTCGAGATGTAACTTCCGGCACCAGATACTAACCTGTCAGAGGTGGGCTTGCTTTCATAAATGTTTTTGAATCTACTCTTATCATATTTCGAACGCGAACTTACTTTCTCAACAATTAACTTAGGGTAGAGCCACTTTCTTGACAAGTCTTACATGAACTACATCTGTTATACTCTCCTTGCGGGATGCTTGCGAGTACATTCAATATACTCCTAGCTTGTTGATTTGGCCAGATGAAGGAGACGTCGATTTCAAAGACAACGATTGTATTCACAAAAGATAGGGCGTAACCCCAGTCAGTTGCCTGTCGGATATGGCATATTGAGGGGTCACATCACCGATTGATTTCCATTGCAAGATTTTAGCCATTGTGATGAGGACATCTCCCACGCTATCATCCAAGGACCAATCACCCGTTCCCGTGCCCGACGACTTAATCATGAGGTGCGTTCGTTTCTTGCTATCCATAATTATGTGGCTAAGGATGGGATGCTACTTAATGGTGATATTTTGATTCTTAGGAACATGGGAGAAGCACCACTGGACCAGCCACAAGAGGATGAGGCGCCACCCCAAGTCAAGTCGGACTCCACTTCAACTCCGAATTCGGTTCGGTTTTCAGCAGACAACACCTACATAAATGGGGCATAACTTTCTCATACGGAGTCCGATTGAAGAGTTCTTATATGCATTGGAAAGATAACAACGACACCTTTCCAATAGATCTAATGCCACATCATGAATAATTACAGAGACATTGGAATTATCAGAATAAGTTGTCAGGTGTTATGACACCGTTTTGGGCCACTTCAGGCCTTGTTTTTGTTTCGGGTTTTAAGCCCAGGTTTAGGGTGAGACTCTTAGAAACCCTAGGTATAAATACTCTTTAGCCGTCATTGTTTAGGGTGGGTTTTGCTTAGAATTATTCTACCATTGCAGTTTCGCTGATTTCATCAGTTTGTAGAACCCCACTTCGAGTAATCAAAGAGATTGCTTCTACTGTGTTCTTGCTTGTGTTCTCGATTCGCATGCAGGGATAAGCCTTCTTGGCGAGGTCAACCGCGTGCGCGCGTGGTTGATAACCAACGGAGCCGTGGTGTAGCGATCGCAGGGTTCGGATTAGTTCTGATTGGAAGCCGGATCGTCAACGTCGAGTTCTCCACAATCGTGATTATCCCTTCCTGACGAAAGATCGGGCACCCCCGTGCGCATCAAGTGGTATCAGAGTTTCGGTTGCCCGTCAGGTATCATTGTATCCAATTAGTTTTGCCATCGTCCCAAAACTCCAGATATAGCCAAAAAAAATTTGTAGTCCTCTAGGGTATGTCACCTTCACTGTCCGAGAGCTCCGAGCCGTTGCAATTTCGTCACAGTGTCGTATTGCTGAGTTATGATTCATAGCCGATGTCAGGTTGCTGGTTTAGACTTGTGTTCTTAGTCACAAGCCGTTACTTAGGGTTTGAGATATCCGAATACAACTCTGAACCCTAGTCAGAGTCGATTCCGTAGTGCCTCGGTAAAACAGTCATAACTTTGTCATACGAACTCCGTTTGAGCTCTACCACCCGTCAAAATGACCGGAACGAAAAGTTGCATCTGATTCTGACCCACTTTGTCGGTTTTGACAAAATTTTCGAGGCCAAATTTGCCTTGGAAAATAGAGTTCTGGAAGTTTTAATCCCAGGTAGTCTGTTTTTCCCTTTCGCCTGATTTTTTTTGAGCAGTTTTGTGAAAAAAAAGAAAAAAAAGAGCAGTTTTGTGAAAAAAAAAGAAGAAAAAAAGGAGAAAAAAGAAAAAAAATATTTTCGGTGCTGTTTGGTACTTTGGTATACTTCTGTGCTTATACTCGTTTCTAGGAACACGTTTGGGCCAGCAACTGAGACAAGTACCTTGAATTATTATTTAGCTTTACTAACTGTTGTCGAACTTTGCTAATCCTTGCTACCAAATTGACCTTCCAAGCTCCACTCTCTTCTGATCAGTATAGTTTCAACCTGGCAATCGCTACACTCACGTCTTCAACGGTATCACAAACAAGCCACCGGTTGTACCACCTGCTATGTTGGTAAGAACTTTGCAAGAGCGTGGTTAGATGCTTGAGTGAGAGCGACTCCACATCCTAGTAGTTCGTAGGAGCTTTATACATTTGTGTGTTCCTTGTTTTCACTAACCATGACAGGATCACCAGCGGCACATCAAGATGATGGAGATGAATGTGTTTCTAAATTAGAGCTTCAAACGATGCTGCGAGATATCAATGCAAATATTAGCAAGAGCAACCAAGATAATGAGCATCGATTAGAGAGGATAGAGAGGAGTATCGCCACCCTCATCACCAGGATAGATAACCTAGAGAAGCAGCCACCTTCCGATAGAGCTGAATCGGAGGATCTCAAGGCGGATGACACTGATCAAGATGAGGATGAGTATGACCGAGCTGCCGCCAGAGCAGGACTTCCAGCTAGAGGTCGCCCCGCTCCTCACGCGGCACATCAAGAATGACGACAGTCACGTCGATAAGGTAGGGGAGGTAATGACAGAAATCCTCGTCCTAGACGTGCACATGATGATTATTATGCTAATGTTAAGTTCAGTATACCATCTTTTTCTGGTTCCTATGATGCTGAAGTTTATTTGGATTGGGAGATGACAGTCGAACAAAAATCCAATTCCCATCTAGTTCTAGAAATTCATAGAGTTAGACAAGCCACTAGTGAGTTCACTGATTTTGCTATCATTTGGTGGAATGAATTAGTAAAAGCTGGTTTAGCACTGGATACATGGCCTAGGTTAAAGAGAGCTATGCGTAGTAGATTTGTTCCTCCCACCTAGAAACGTGAAATGCGCAAAAAATTGCAACGCTTAAACCAAGGAAATAGATCTGTTGAGGAGTACTACCAAGAGCTACAAATAGGAATGTTGCGTTGTGAAGTAGTTGAGGATGACGAGGATAAAATGGCAAGATTCTTTGGGGGATTAAGGCGTGAGATACAAGACATAGTTGACTATAAGGATTATAACTCTCTCAATAGATTGTTCCAGCTTGCTATGTTGGCAGAAAAAGAATGCAGGGAAGGCAGCAAAAGCCAAAGAGCAATTTCGGCGACACAAGATCGATGCCTGGAACGGTCAAGTCAGCTCCAGCTCCTCCTGCACGGTCTGCTGCCCCCTACATGTCTAGGGCGCATTCAGCAGCACTGGCATCGTCACAAGCACCAGAGGAGAAGAGTAAATCAGCAGGTTCCCCTGCCCTGGTAAAGAGCTATTCATCGGTTGCTTCCACGGGCCGCTCCCCCGGGACTATCTGCCATAACTGCAAAGGGAAGGGCCACTTTATGAGGGACTGTCCAAGCCCGCGACAGACATTCCTTGCTACAGAGGACGGTGGGTATGTTAGTGCTACTGATGTTGAGGATGATTTTGCCATTGGGGCTAACCATGCAGGTGACGATGAGACGGGAAGTGATGGCGATGAGATTCTAGGCACGGCCGCCACAGAGAAATATCAGGCCTTAATTGTACAACGCGTGTTGAGCACTCAAGTGGAACAAGCGGAGACACTACAACGACATAACTTGTTCCAAATGTACCTCATTGTCAAGGATCGCCGCGTTCGCGTCATAATTGATGGAGGAAGCTGCAATAACTTGGTGAGCTCAGACTTGGTCAACAAACTTGGCTTGACCACACGTCCACATCCTCATCCATACCATATTCAGTGGTTCAACAATAGCGGTAAGGTTAATGTAACACAATCTGCGAGAGTACACTTTTTCATTGGTACATACCATGACTTTGCTGATTTCGATGTGGTACCTATGCAAGCATGCTCACTTTTATTAGGACGTCCATGGGAATTTGACACCGATGCCACCCATCATGGTCGAAGTAATAAATACACATTTATGCATAAGGGAAAGAAAATTACTTTACTTCCTATGACACCCACTGAAATTATGCAATGTGAGAAAGAGAGTGCTGAAAATAGCAAGAAGGAGAGTGCACTGCAATCTGAAAATCAGCAAGTTGCTAACACCGTTTTCCCAACTAAGAAAGAGAAGAAAGTAACTAGCTCTAAGTCTGAGGGAATTAAATTGAAGGGGGGTGTTATGCTTGCTACCAAATCTGATCTTATTGATATTAATGAGCTTGATTCTCCTTTCTATACTTTGATATGCAAGGAAGCATTGTTTTCATTTGATGATACTTCTAATTCTTTGCCTCCTGCTGTCACTAACCTTTTGCGGGAGTATAAAGATGTGTTTCCAGCGGAGATACCCCCGGGGCTGCCACCAATTCGAGGTATTGAGCATCAAATTGACTTAATCCCAGGAGCAACATTGCCAAACCGTGCTACATATAGAACAAATCCGGAGGAGACTAAAGAAATTCAGCGCCAAGTCCAAGACCTTCTGGACCGTGGGTATGTGCGTGAGAGCCTTAGCCCATGTGCTGTTCCTGTTCTTTTAGTTCCTAAGAAAGATGGTAGTTGGCGTATGTGTGTTGATTGTAGAGCCATTAACAACATTACGATAAGGTATCGTCATCCTATTCCTAGATTAGACGACATGCTTGATGAGTTGAGTGGTTCTATCATTTTCACAAAAGATCGACCTACATAGTGGGTACCACCAAATTAGAATGAAATTGGGGGATGAATGGAAAACAGCTTTTAAAACTAAGTTCGGTTTATATGAGTGGTTAGTCATGCCTTTTGGATTAACTAATGCACCTAGCACTTTCATGCATCTCATGAATGAAGTTTTAAGAGTATTTATTGGAAAATTTGTGGTGGTCTACTTTGATGATATCTTGATATATAGCAAGTCTAATGATGAACACTTGAACCATTTGCGTGCTGTTTTTAATGCATTGAGGGATGCACGTTTGTTTGGTAATCTTGAGAAGTGTGCCTTTTGCATGGACCGTGTCTCTTTTCTTGGCTATGTTGTCACTCCACAGGGTATTGAGGTGGATGAAGCAAAAATTGAAGCCATCAAGAGCTGGCCGACCCCTCAAACTGTCACACAGGTGAGAAGCTTTCATGGACTTGCAGGATTCTACCGGCGGTTTGTGAAGAATTTCAGCACCATCGCTGCCCCATTGAACGAGTTAACAAAGAAGGGAGTTTCCTTCCAATGGGGTCCAGCACAAGAACAAGCTTTTAACATGCTTAAGGAGAAGCTTACACATGCCCCTCTACTCTAACTCTCCGACTTTGGTTAGACTTTTGAGCTTGAATGTGATGCCAGTGGTATTGGGATAGGAGGAGTGCTGCTACTAGAAGGTAAACCCATTGCTTATTTTAGTGAGAAATTGAATGGGCCAACTTTGAACTACTCTACTTATGATAAAGAGTTATATGCTTTAGTTCGGGTGTTAGAAACTTGGCAACATTATCTTTGGCCTAAGGAGTTTGTCATTCATTCTGATCATGAATCCTTGAAACATATTAGAAGCCAAGCAAAATTAAATAAACGACATGCAAAATAGGTCGAGTTTATAGAGTCATTCCCATATATTATTAAGCACAAACGGGGTAAAGACAATGTCATTGCTGATGCTTTATCTAGGCGATTTACTATGTTATCTCAAATTGATCATAAAATTTTTGACCTAGAGACAATAAAAGAGTTATACGCCACTGATTTGGACTTTAAAGATGCTTTTGAAAACTGTAGAGAGGGTCGAACATGGAATAAGTATGTGTTGAATGAAGGATTATTATATCGTGCTAACAAGCTATGCATCCCAGCTAGCTCCATTCGCCTTTTGTTCTTACAGGAAGCTCATGGAGGTGGTTTGATGGGACACTTTGGAGTGAAGAAAACAGAAGACGTGCTGTCCACACACTTCTTTTGGCCAAAGATGCGAAGGGATGTCGAGCGCTATGTTTCACGCTGCACTACATGCAATAAAGCTAAGTCACGCTTAAACCCCTATGGTCTTTATATGCCCCTTCCTATTCCTAGTGTTCCTTGGGAGGATATATCGATGGATTTTGTCTTAGGATTACCTAGGACAAAGCGCGAGAGGGATAGTATATTTGTGGTGGTGGATCGATTTTCTAAAATGGCACATTTTATACCCTGTCATAAGGGCGATGATGCTATAAATATTGCTGATTTATTTTTCAGGGAAATCATTCGCCTACATGGAATTCCCAACACCATTGTTTCCGATCGAGATGTGAAGTTCTTGAGCCACTTTTGGAGAAGCTTATGGAGCAAGTTGGGGACTAAGTTGCTATTTTCTACTACATGCCACCCCACAAACCGATGGACAAACGGAGGTTGTTAATCGTACCTTATCCACAATGTTGCGGGCTGTTTTGAAGACAAATTTTTAAAGATGTGGGAAGACTGTTTACCTCATGTGGAGTTTGCATATAATCGATCCGTACATTCTACCATCAAGATGAGCCCTTTTCAGGTAGTGTATGGGTTTAATCCATATGCACTCATTGATCTTTTGCCATTGCCTACTTCTGAACATGTGCATTTGGATGCTAAAACACGTGCTGATTTTATTCTGAAAATCCATGCAACAACTAAAGAGAACATGAAAAGATGACCGAAAAGTATAAACTTGCTGGTAGTCAGGGTAGGCGCCATTTATCCTTTGAACCAGGTGATCTTGTTTGGTTACACTTGAGGAAGGATAGATTTCCAGAACTAAGAAAATCCAAATTGATGCCTCAAGCTGATGGTCTTTTTAAGATAGTTAGAAAGATTAACGATAATGCATACAAGCTTGAGTTGCCTGCAGGTTTTGGGGTTAGTCCCACTTTTAACGTTTCAGATTTGAAGCCTTACTTGGGAGAAGAAGATGAGTGTGAGTCGAGGACGACTCCAATTCAAGAGGGGGAGGATGATGAGGACATCTCCCACGCTATCATCCAAGGACCAATCACCCGTTCCCGTGCCCGACGACTTAATCATGAGGTGCGTTCGTTTCTTGCTATCCATAATTATGTGGCTAAGGATGGGATGCTACTTAATGGTGATATTTTGATTCTTAGGAACATGGGAGAAGCACCACTGGACCAGCCACAAGAGGATGAGGCGCCACCCCAAGTCAAGTCGGACTCCACTTCAACTCTGAATTCGGTTCGGTTTTCAGCAGACAACACCTACATAAATGGGGCATAACTTTCTCATACGGAGTCCGATTGAAGAGTTCTTATATGCGCTGGAAAGATAACAACGACACCTTTTCAATAGATCTAATGCCACATCATGAATAATTACAGAGACGTTGAAATTATCAAAATAAGTTGTCAGGTGTTGTGACACCGTTTTGGGCCACTTCGGGCCTTGTTTTCGTTTCGGGTTTTAAGCCCAGGTTTAGGGTGAGACTCTCAGAAACCCTAGGTATAAATACTCTTTAGCCGTCATTGTTTAGGGTGGGTTTTGCTTAGAATTATTCTTCCATCGCAGTTTCACTGATTTCATCAGTTTGTAGAACCCCCACTTCGAGTAATCAACAATCATCTCGTTTGTGAGATTGCTTCTACTGTGTTCTTGCTTGTGTTCTCGATTCGCATGCAGGAATAAGCCTTCTTGGCGAGGTCAACCGTGTGCGCGCGTGGTTGATAACCAACGGAGCCGTGGTGTAGCGATCGCAGGGTTCAGATCAGTTCTGATTGGAAGCCGGATCGTCAACGTCGGGTTCTCCACAATCGTGATTATCCCTTCCCGACGAAAGATCGGGCACCCCCGTGCGCATCACATTAGGCTATAGATATAAAGCCTCGACCTTGACGGTCTAATTACGCATCATATATTGATATGTGTGTGTATGACAATGATATACATGTTAACTTGTGTGTACCGGCTATTGATCAAGGGACTAGTACAATAAACACAAGGGATTATCCGGCCTTAAAACCGGGCACGCCACACTGACTGGGTTAAAAATTAATTTCCATAAAAGTGATGTTTCTTGCTTTTGAAAGCAGTAGAGAGAAAACAAGAATATGTTCATATTTTCACTTGGAAACTTGGTAATGTTCCTTTTAGATATCTAGGAATCCCTCTTCACTATAAGAGACAATGCAAGAGTGATTGGAAACCAACAAAAGAACAGATGGAGAAGAAATTAGCTACTTGACAAGTCAATGTGTTATCTCTGGGAGGTAGATTGGTTTGTTGGATACTTGTTTGAGTAATGTCCGTAGTTATATGTTGTTCTTTTTTAGAATACCTAAATATGTCATTAAGAGAATTAATTTTTCGAGGGCTAGCCTTTTGTGGCAGGAGAAGCAGGGGGTTAAGAAATACCATCTGGTTGAATTGCCTCTTATTTGTCAACCTAAGGACTAGGGGGGTTTGGGTTTTATAGATTTAAATATGAAAAATATTAACCTTCTTTATAAATGGTTATGGAAGTTAGAGAATGAGGAAGAGAAATGACAGGAGATGTTAAGAGCTAAATATCTGAAAAAGCATACTTTTAACTCAATGTCAAGCCTCAGCTAGTCATTCTCATTTCTGGTCAGGTTTAATGGAAGTTAAGGATCCTTTTTTAGGGCTGTTGTAGAAGTGTTGCAGGTGGTGGGGAGAAACGAAATTCTAGGATGCTCTCTTGATTGGAGACAAACCTCTGAATCAAGTGTTCCATCATCTATATATATTAACTTTCAAACAACATGTTACTGTGGCTAAGGTATTCAATGAAGGGTGGAGAATTCTAAGATTTTAGAAGAACTCTTAGGGAGGAAACTCTGTCAATGTGGCAGAGCATGCAGGAGATGTGTCGACATATTAATCTGATAGAGGATCTTGATAGAGTGGTTTGGCTTAATATGTTCTCTATATTTGTATATCATTACGTGCTAGATCACTTTCCTTATAGGTACATGTGGAAACATAAAAGTGTTTATGTGGCTGGTAATAAAGAACAGAATATTAACTAAAGTAAAACCTTACAAAGAAAGGTTGGAAGGGCGCTAGGTTAGAAGGGCGCTGCTCATTGTGAATTTTGTGGTGCCAAAGAATCTTTAGAACACTTATTTTTTACTTGTCCACTTGTTAGGTACGTGTGGAGTGTGCTGGGTTGTGCCTTAGGAGGCAATGAGGTTCCACATTCTTTTACATAATTATACCAAGGTGTGGTAGCTCTATTTTAAACTGAGTGGAAAACAAGAAATAAGGCTTATTTTTAAAATGTTTTACCTACCGATCCTACTCATATATTGTTTTTTCTATGCCATCACTTAAATACCTTGGTAAAACTTTAAAAAAGCGCACTTTGAAGGCTTCTGCTGCATGGATCTAGTAAGTTGTATCAGGTAGTATCTAAAGTGTTAGGCGTCGACATGGTTGGGCTCTGAGGATGCGGAGGTTGATTAATGTGGTTGATGTTGCAGGTACCTCGTCGTAATACTGCGTCTTCAATTAATTTTAATCTTGTACTGGATGGCTTGTAAGGAGTTTTAGCCGTTTATGTATAGACAGTGTGTGAAGTTAGTCGTATAGAATTCAAGCGGGTTTTCCGGACTCGCTCTCTGTGAATATCAGTGTATCAACTCTGGTGTTTTGATGAAATCAAAGACCGTGTGAACATCATATATGAATAGCTAACTTACTAGTAGTCTTCAATACACGTTTTTATCATTTTTTCTGTAAATAAAATTACTAGAATTATATTGAGATCAAAATTTTACAAAATATCTATCAATAATAGATTATATGGATTTTTCTCAAAAATCAAACCCTGTTGCAAATTGCAAGTCAAACTACCGCCGGTGCGCACGAGGGAAGAAACCCGCGAGTCAGTTAAGAAACAGCACACTCTTCCACCGCTCCACGCCTCGCTCCCCCTTCGAGTCGATTCACCATTTCCCAACCCAAAGCGACAATGGCGAAACCCTCCCAATCCCGCCTCCTCCTGGTCCTCCCCCTCGCTGCAATCCTCGCCGCGGCCCTCCTCCTCCCGCTCGCCCGCTCCGACGCCGCCTCCGGCGCCACCCTCACCGCCTACGACGAGCTCCACCTCCGCGGCTTCCCGCGGGGCCTGCTCCCGGCCAACGTCCGCGGCTACACCCTCGACGCCGGCTCGGGGGAATTCGCCGTCGACCTCTCATCCAGCTGCCGCATCGTGCTCCCCGCGGGGAGCTACCTCGCTAACTTCGGCGACCGCCTCATCGGCCACCTCGACGACCGTCGCATCTCCGGGCTCAGCGGCATCCGCGTGAGGGCCTTCTACCGCTGGTGGTCCATCACCGGGATCCGCGCCGACGGCGACGAGCTCGTCTTCGAGGTGGGCTCCGTCTCCGCCAAGTTCCCCGCGCGCCACTTCAACGCCAGCCTCGAATGCCCCGCCAAGGCCGCCTCCTGATACCACAAGGTACTATTATTGATATACCTCAAAAATGAAAAATGGCAGTGACCGCTGGCGTGCTTGTTATGCGATGGAATCTATGACATACCCTCTGTGTTATTACTAGCTTGTTCGTGTATGGATTACAATCTCTCAATTTTGTCTGTGTTTGTTACTTTGTTTCTTGGGCAATTTGGTTTAGGAAGAATCGTACTCCATGAAACACCTGAAAAGAAACAATCTCTCAATTTTGTTCATGGTTCGGAAAAAAAAACAATCTCTCAGTTTCGTGGTACTGTTGTTTTCCTTGTTTAATAGGTTTGAATGATTTCATTATTTATTGTTTGGGAAATGCTATTTTTTGGGTAAGTGTTATTAGCAAACTACCTCACTTCAAGAATATGAGATATGTCCATCTGAAGGACTATCTATATGTTGCTGGTGCTACTTCGAACTTTGTGATGCTAATTGTTTCGACTTTGGAGTTTGGACTACAGTTTCAGTAAAGAAATCCTGTCGTTCCCAACAATTAACTTAGTAATGGAGTGTGACTAAATTGCTTGTTTACGATTGCAGGTCACCATTTCTTCGTGCTTGCTTGCTTGTTTATAATTGCAGTTCTGTTTTACCTTTTATTCATGCTTATTTGTTTGTTTACGTAGTTCACCATATCTTCATGCATATTTTCTTGTTTATGATTATATAGTTCACCATTTCGTCATTCTTGTTTTGTCATTGTAATTCTTCTACTTTCTTTTGAGTCTGTTAGTAATGATGGTTTCTCATTTTATGAAGGTTGCTGTTGTACATAGAAGTTGCTTGCTTTGTCATTTGTTGTGCAGGGTACTTTTGTTTAAAACTGGGAAGTAATATAGCAGTGTCCTATGTAAGTTAAGTAAGGTGGCTTTATATAACCAGCATAACAGTTGCTTAACATATTTATCTCTGATTGCGTCGACTGGTGATCACTTGATGTTATCGTTTCCATAAGCAGCTAGAATTTTTTTTAATCCCAAGATGTTTTCCCAGAATCAACCAAAATATTAATTTTCTTAGTATGCAATCATCAATTAATTGTCCCCGTTCCTTTTGAATACTAGCATTGGAGTTAGCACAAAGCCTGCTTGCTTGTGGGAAACTAGCGTTGCAACTGAAGAACACAAGTTCTGAATTTTCTAGCACCTCAGACAGTAGGACATGATAGAACAGATACATCTATCCAAACCACTCATACTGAACGACCGTGAATAATTTGAATTACCTGCAAGGTAAATTGCTACTGAAGCAGTACAGAAAGGGAAATCAACTAATAAATGAAAAAGAGTACATGAGTACCTAATGTTAGTTCTTATATAAACCAAAGATGTTGCAGTGTAACAATAAAAGACCATTTTGCTGCTGTACAGCAGCCTAGCAAAAGGGTTATGAGATCCAGTACCTTATTACTTAATCAAGCGTCAATTTCATACACTTCCTTGTCTTAGTGAACAATAATTTTATGAATGTTTAGGGTATTATGCTGTAATGCTTCAGTGGTATTAGGAGAATTATAAGTACACTAAAATGCACTAGAGTGCTAGCTCAGTAAGAGACTGACTTGTTTGAAGGTACAATATAAGATTCACTGCAGCTCAGTTATCAAACTTGGTGAAAACCATCTCTGGTTCATGCAAATATGTGTTGCATAAGACCTAACTTTTTATTGTTCAATTGATTGCTGAAATATAATATTATTGATATATGGTTTCATAAACAAAGTAAATGATAACTCAGATGCATGATTAGGGAATGAATTTTGAATTTATCTGATTTCTAGACATTTAGTATTATTTCTAGATCTTCCAATTCGCTGTTTTATGCCAACTGTGCAACTACTGGCACCAAAGTAACGATATGTTTTCAATTATGGAGTAATTGTTATGGTTAGGAGATTATTATACTATGGAGAAATGGGTATGGTTTACGAGATTATTATACTAGTCCAAGCCCATTTTATAGCAGGTTGCAACCTAACGTTACTACCATTTTTGTAGTTACCATAATAACATCTAGCTGATGATCTAAGCTCACACTATTATATCAAACTGATGTGACTAGTATTGGTACTTAGTAAACATTCATTTCACTACATATTCATGGCTTCACTAAGGATCCGTTTGGTTGGAGGGATGAGGGTGGATGGGATATGGCCACCAGGCTGGTAGGGATTGGGTTTTCCAAGTGATTATTAACCTTGGAATGTCCTATCAATCCACCTCGAATGCTCAAAACGTGACCCAGTTGGTAGCTAGTGCTTTACTTTCATTTTATCTTATATTAGCTTTACATATAACAGACTATAGCCACGAAAACTACCACAATCCATGATAATTTTTTTTACTGATATTCTACAACATATAGAACCACCTCTATCCAGTTGTTTTAACATACTATTGATGATTATAGATAGCTTTAGCACAGTAGTAACTTTGGTAAGTAGATGAATATACATGAATGACATGTCAAGTATGCAAATGCTATATCAAAAGTAGATCAAGTTCCAGAGGCGCAGTCTTAACTGAAAACAGAAAGCTCAGTGCTTTCACGAACTTGAAATTACACGAATTATCGCCAAAGCATCCAGAAACAGGTTAGAAATGCTATGGAGGTAAAGGCCAGTATTTCCTCCCAATTAATTTTATCACATGCTATTACTTAGAAAGATGGAATCCTTTACTTTGTTACAAAAAGCCCTAATGAGTAAAAAGTTATGATGTGAGTTGATTGGTGCTCAGAAGATTCTTTACTATGGTCTTCCATGAGTTCTCTACTCTGGCAACAGGGAGGTGCTGGTGATCGAACATCAACATGGTGCCTGGCATGTTGGGAAATAGATAAGAGCTCCAATGGATTGCCACATTGATGACTATGCAACTAGTTTGAGTAAAAGGCTGATCCAGCCAGCACTGTGCACTGATCTTAAGTTAATTGACTAGTTAGGCAGTGGTGGTCTGGTAGTTGCTCTAGCAAGCTCACCTGGAAAAAAAAGGGTGGTAGTGGTAGTGCGGTACTGTCCAGAGGTGGTGTGCAGCTAGGGCGTTTTGGATCTCAACTAGATAGAGTTGGTGTACCATAGAGTAGCTGCTGATGACATGGCTGAGCAGCAGAATAATGTTAACAATGTCCCGGTCGAATTACCATGACAAGTCGCATTGTCGTAAGTAAACAAATATTAGGGGAGTTTGTCGTTTGTGAGATTTGGTTGCTGTTGGATGGGCTCAGTGGTGCCCACGGGTCCTGTGGACGCCAAGCTCCTCCAGTAGTTCCACTTCCCATCCTTCCTCTATTACCACCTCTTTATTTCACTTGCATGAATTTTGGTGAAACGGCACATGTTACAACTATCATGTGCATAAAATATCTAGATTGTGGGGATGGATGCAATCAGGTTCAATTTGCAGCGAGTGGAGTCTGTATGTGCTCATTGGCTTGTATGAATTGCTATGTGACAGAGGGTTGCATTAGAGTTATATAAGATAGAAATGATGAATATCTACCCCACAAGGCTACAAGTGATGCATTCACCTTCTTAAGGGTCCAACAAGTTCACACTTTCTGTCTCACATGCAGTTGCTGAAGCCTAACCTTTAACAAGGAAACAGGGCTGAGGGAGTGGGGAGCAAATGTAAAATCACACAGGGGCATCAAAGCAAACAAATTTTGTGCATATTCACATAAAAGCAAGAATGCAATCTCATGGATCGTATTCTTGTAGTCTGTCAAAACAATCTGCTCAATTACTAATTGAGCTGATAGTAATTTACATTAACTTGAGGTGGGAAGATCTTGGACTATCATATCAGTATGCTATTCAGATTGTAAGTTAAGTTACTTATAGCTGCTGCTATGGTTGCTTATCTTGATTGTAAGTTAAGAACTCGTTGGTAGTGTTATATGTGTTGATCTTTAATACTTTGGAAGCACATCGGTTGCTAAAGCTAGAATGGTGCTGCATGCAATCTTGTGTCATACAATTTTATTTTGTTAAAATGGAACAGTGTAGAATAAAGTAGAAAATGGAACACTGAAGTATTTCCTCTCCTTTGCAGGTCCTCTTGCAACATCATCAAATGGCTTGAACATCAAGCATCAGTGTTTTAAATTTCTTCGCTACCGTTGTAATTATCAGTGTATAAGACTGGATCACTAAGCTGACCACCCCACACCAAGAAGGCGGAATAATGTGAGTCACTCTTGTTTCTCGCTAGATGGCTCTTTGTCGTAGTCCTGGAAACTGGTAATGGTGATTGTTTCAGTTTGTAAAATGTAAGACTTCTGGTGCAGTATACATAGCTACGAATATAATCTTAGTCGTTGTTGTTGTGAATATCTTTATTGTGAATATCGTGCTTTGAAGTATCTAACACTTGACAGTACAATTATCCCACACTTACAGATTACGTTCTTTAATTGTCCAACAAGTCTGATCGTTTCGTTTCAAAAAGATAAATATATCTTTGAATTTCCCTCGGTTTCGGGCCGCCTCCTCTCGCACAAAAGTCTCTACCGCAGGGCTGTAGCGACGCCTTCCTCTCCTTACCCGTGCACTTCACACAATGATTCATCCTCCCATCACCGCTCCCCACTCCCCAGTGCATCCATCTTCCACCCACCTCCACCTCTGCTCTATCTCGCTCAAGCCCACGGACTGCCTCGGCTCGTCCCAAAATGGCACGGCGATGCTTGACCTCGGCACAAAGGCCCTGCTTGGCCTCCTGCTTCTTATGTGAAAACGGTTCTCTCACCGTCTGGAATGTCCAGCCGAAGATCATCCTGAGGTTCTGAACGAACGCTTAGAAAAAATGGTACAGTGTTTATCCGGAACATTTTTGCGAAGTTGGTTCGAATACTCCGGAGATAAAAATATTTCTGTGCCGCAACTAATATTTCATCTTGAAGTTCCGAGCAAGTGTTGCCCATCCGGGAGTTCTAACTGAGACTGATCCAGAAGTTATGAGGAACGAACTAAATGCTCAATTATTTAGATTTAGACAAAGACTTTATGAGATAGATATAGATAGCGTCTATAGAATTCTATGTGTTCTTTTTACATCTAAGTGAGGAACAACCAAACAAACAAAGCAAGACTTGGATGCGAATCGAAGAAGATCAACTCAAGGTCTAAGTATTATGTACAAAGATGCAACAAACACATATATGTATAAGATCAAAGAAGACCTACGTAGAATCAAAGATGATGATTGTGGGCTGTGTCTCCACCATGTATGAGCTAAACTTTGTACTATGAACAATATTCATTGAAACATAATACCTCAAGAGGCAAAAACTCAAATTTTGTAGATGAATAGCCCTGAGAGTAATAAATACACAAAATTATCACTTTACTCACACCTTATAAGATATTGTGTTTATTGAGAAAACAACACTCCTCCTTGATGTGTTCATCATCTTAAGCTCCAAAATCCAAGCAAAACATTCAAATATATGTTCAAAACTTCAAGCAACATTTTAAGAATCCAAGATATTTAACTCACCTCAGCTCATAAAACATAAATTCATTTATGGTCTTGGTGAAGATATTCGCTAATTATTTTTTCGTCCTTCCATAGCTTAGATATATATCTCATTTTGTCACATAATCCCTAAGGAAATGGTGTTGGATATATCTATATGCTTAGTTCTTGAGTGTTCGACAGGGTTGTTGGCTATCTTGATTGCGCTTTCATTATCACAAAAAAAATATACTTCTTTCAAATCAACTCCACAATCTTTCAAAGTTTGTCTCATCCAAAGGAATTAAGCGCAACAAATACCCATGAGAATGTACTCTGCTTGAGCGGTGGATAGGGCTACAGAGTTTTATTTCTTGGATGACCATGACACTAAAAATCTACCAAGGAATTGTCAAGTATCGGAGGTACTCTTTCTATCTACCTTGCACCCCACATAATCCAAATCCGAATATCCAATAACATGTTTCAAATTTTCTACAAATTCTTATAGAGGCTCCAACGAATATTAAGAACCATGTAAGAATATTTACAAGGACACTTTATTAATTGTTTTCTTTAGCTAATATTTAATTTTAATTTTGTCCGAGGGTTTGAACTACAAATATGTCATAAATTTATCTGAAATATCTGGGAAAATATCAGGAGCTTAGAATTGAGCTTATATAATATTAAAAAATCCCTCTGCTTAATAGTTCTTTGATCTACCAATTAATTGGACTTAGATTTTTTATGATATTGTCAGGACCCAAAATCCATAACAGAAAGCTTTAAGTGAAATCACCCGCTAAATCGAAACGTCAACCCCGGGGTATCAATTCCAAGAGGAATGGAGTGATATGGCTTCGAATAACCCGAGACGTCAACCCTGGACTTGCTCCGGCAAACTAATGCGCAGATTAAGTAGGGTGATATGGTCTCCTCACTCTTTTCTTACTGAGCCGGAGCATCAATCCCAAACTCGTCCTGGCAAATGAATGCTTGGCTGGAGTAGGATGATATAGCTCTCAAACTCCCAGTAGAAGAGTCACTTCACAGTGGTGATTAAACCTAACAACTCCATAATATTGACTTTGAAACCCTACCCGCATCATGTGCTTCATCAATATACACGCAGGGCACATGAGGCAGGTGAGAACAAACCGGTATCACAACAGCAACTCTACGACTAAAGATGCGATATTATAAGTTCTTGAAACTTAACAACATAATATACACACGAGAGTTGCTTACACAGCGGAAGGGTAAAGATGGCTACGAAGCCAAAAGGGTCAGGCCAAAAGTGGCAGCAGAACAAAATGAGCTGCCAAACCCTGGGCAAGACCACTGCCTGGGATTTCCAACGACTAGTCGTTGTTGGCGCCGATATCTACGTAGAAACCACCCTCTGAGGGGATAGTTTCCTCTGCAAGAAAAATGTCAACGATTGCAGAGTGAGTACAAAAATTGTACTCAACAAGACTTACAAGGGGAAATTAATAATAGATGCAACAGGTATCAATAACATGGTTATCTATGGACTATTTTGTGAAAAACCAATTTACTTTTTACAATATTTATTAAGTAGATAAAAATCAACTACTAGAGTATTTTTCAAAGGAGACGAATCGAACACTTCACGATCATTTCTTACTGCAGAACACCACATCTTAGATACCCTGACCCTTCCTCAACCACCCTGGGAGGAAGCGGTCACTAACACCTCAACCTTAGAGTTGGCAAGTTTTAGAGTATTGTTGTAATTGTCTAATTCGATGCAAAATCTTACCAAGCTGTCCATAACCGCGGACATGGCTGTTCAAACAGTTCAAACCCTGCAGGGGTGTACATCTTTACCTACACATATCGATCGTCTCTTAGTGCTAGGCCAATGACACACTTCACGAGGTGTGCTAGAAGAGGGTGATCGAACACGACCGTTACAATGCTTTTGACCTAGGTATGAGCCACCCTTACGGGCTGTTCCATGTACATCAGTCCGACCGCAACTATGACACAGTCACATAAGTTGTAGCAGGTGATACATCCCCGGTCCTCGACCGTGTGTAACCCTTACACCTATATTGAGGCACCACACCACATCATTTTTCACTCACCCAGTGAACGGAAATAGCAAACTATGCAGCTCATACACTAAATCTAGGCAAATTATTTAGTTATGGGTGGCCCCATAATCTATCCGTGTAGAAGTACGCAAATCTCGGTTCGAAGGGACACCGGTAACCGGTCCTTGTGTGAAGACGAGACAACCCACCATGCTCTCAGCCATGGCCTCTCGTCTAACACCAATAATGATTAAGCAAGTTATTAGTTACATCCCAGTGAACACCCACCTACAACGTAACTCATCCAATGGTGTTGATTCATCTGCCACCCAAGGAATTACGATTTTTACATGTCTAAGCATGTCTAAGCATATTTAACATAGTAAGCAGTATAAAGATGCACACTATGCTACTCTAGATAGGTTGGGGTGGTAGTGGAGTTGATTGAGCGACAAAGTAAGTTCTATGCACAGGAATAGGGTTTCTGCTTAGTGAAAAGTAGGATTTGAACGCATGCGATAACGAATTTAAAAACAACTAATACTTTGCAAATAGTAGGTATCTACAATATGTTCAAAGGGGCTGCTTGCCTTGTTGCTTGGCAACTACACTCTGCTCGTGATCGGGATCGTAAGCTTCCGGATCCTCCGGCTCTAACGGAGAAGAACGAAAACACCGAAAAAAGGGCATAATCATAAATATCAAAATGCTAAACATCGTCATGAGATGAAATGCATGCCATGGCATAGAGGATGAAAAATAAAGACTAATGCAAGTGGAATCAACTTAATCGGAGTCTGGACGCTCAAAATATCACGATCCGAAATCCTCTGACTAATTGGGAAACCCTAATTTGAGTTCTTAGCCAATTATATTTTTCCTAGCACGCAAACCTGTATGAAAATGACATATTTGAATAGCTCTCATTTTTTGAATATTTTGATATATTATTTGCATTTTTCTGATTAACAATGAGTTTTCCATGAATTTTCTACGATTTAATCAATTTTTGAATCCTTTTTGTATTTTTCTCGGTAAATAAAAATGATATTAAATAATAAATACTTTTATTTTAAATTCTGCCGGGTGGGTCCCACATGTCATTCAGACATAATAAATAAGTTCATTTACTACACTGTTAGCCGTTAAGTATGGTCATTAATGTGTCGGTTAACATTAATTAGCAATCATTAGTAATTAATGTGTCTAAACAGTAATTATTGGCACTAATTATACTTAGCATTTAATCAGTAATCGTTAGCAATGATTATGCCCTAACGACATAATCAATAGGGCTATTAACGCCCGGTAGGGCTGTCGGGACGTCTGCCTCCGGTCAGACCGCACGGCAGAGCCGGTCTGACCGGATCTAGGCCGCCGGCAGCGGAGAGGAGGGGCGTCTCGGTGGCGACGACCGTGGTGAGGAGAGGGGACGGTGACCGGAGTCTTACTGAGCGGCGGCGAGGGAGGCTTGGGGCACTGCGGCTCTGACGGCGGCGGCCTTTGGCTCGGGGCGGGGATCCCGTGGGCGGCGGGGTGAGGCCGAGTGGCGGTAGGAGCTCGGGCGGAGCTCCGACGGTCGGTGGTGGTGGTGGGAAGGCGGCGGGGAGCAGTGGCGCGGTGGGGCGGAGCCGGAGGGGCTCGGCCAGGGAGGGAAGCTCGGGCGGCGAGCTCCGGGGAGGCTGGACCGAGGCGGCGGGAGCCAGCTCTGGCTCGAGTCGGGCGAGGCGGTGAAGAGCGCGGCCGATGCGGCTCGGGATGGGGTAGCACGGCGACGAGGTGGCGACGGCGGAGACGGCACCGGGGCCAAGGGAGAAGAGAGAGCGGGAGGGAGCTCAAGACGCCGGGGAAGCTAGCAGGGAGAGGAGAGCGGCATCGGAGGTGAGCAGCAGACGGTGAGGGAAAAATGGAAGGGGGCGCTCGGGAGTAAGAGGAGGTGGCACAGACGGCTAAGTAGGAGGTGGCCGGGGGGGTGCTCAGTTGCGCCACGGAGGGGGGGCAGCTGCGTGGCAGCAAACCGCTGCGTGGCTGCCCGGGGCGGTGGTGATGAGTAGCAGGCGGCGGTGGCTTAGGGGAGAAGGAAAGGAAAAGGAGGCGGGCCAGGCCAGGGAGAGAAGAAGAGGAAAATGGGCCGGGGAAGGCCCATTCCGGAGGGGGGGTTTTAGAGTTAGGGTTTTTATTTTTGGTTCTTTTCCTTTCCTTTTCTAATTTCAAATTCCCCTTTTGTTTTCAAAATCAGCCAATTAATACAAAAGCTTTTAAAAATTCCGAAAACTTCCCCCTGGACTTTTAAATTATTTAGCATCACTTAACATATTTCCCCAAATATAATATTTATGGATTTTAATTCTTTAGATCAAACTTCACCTTTAAACCCTTATACGGAGTTTTAGGGTTTTTCTGGAACAATACAAAAATTTCAAAATCCTTCTCAACTTTAGGTTTATGCTTTAATGCCATGAACTGCATATGATGCACATAAATAACGGCTTAAAAACAGGGACGTTACAGATATTCATAAGTTCATTTGACATTTTCATTATTTCCAGAGGTTTTAAATTCTCCTCAATTTCAGATTAAGGAAAATGATGACATAAAATGCCAAAGATGCACAAACATTTATATTACTCGTGTTACAAAAAGGGATGTTACAAAGGCGATGTTCTTTTTGAGGTTTCAGTTGGCGGCTACAAAGTCTTCCTTGTTTTGGATTGCCACCTAATGGGCAATGATTCTTCCAAGCACCTCGGTGGGAGACAACTTCTTGAGGTCGTTCCTCTCACCGATGAGCATCATCATGTATTTGTACTTGGGTGAGAGGGCTCATAGCATCTTCTTGAAAATGAAGTGGTCGTTGATCTCTGGGCACCTTAGGGATTTGAGCTCATTCACAATGTGATTGAGGCGAATGAACATTCTCCATCATGGTGAAACGGTCGAGCTTGCTTGTTAGGACTTCGAGCTTGGACTCCTCGATGGAAGAAGTTCCTTCGTGGATCTCCATGAGTGTGTTCTATATTGTCTTGGCGTCCTCAAACATGCTCACTCGGTTGAATTCATCATGGCTCAATGCGTTGAAGATGGTGTTCATCACTTGGGCATTTAAGTGGATGTTCCGATGGTCACCATCGATAAGCTCATCTTCATTGAGCATTGTGTAACCATCAACAACAATTCGCCATATGCTTGGGCTAATGATCATTAAATACACATTTATTTTGTGTTTCCAACTAGTATAGTTTGAACCATAAAAGTATGAAGCTCTACTCATATGCAACCCCTTGTTAGAAGAAATCCTCGTTCTCTAGGTGGTTAAACCTCAAAAGATAAGAGCACGAGGCTCTGATACAAATTAAAGGATTAAGGATATGGTATAGAGGGGGTGAATGATTAATTAAAATTTTCTACCAAATGAAAATAAGACACCTAAGCATACTAGTTTCCAGAGAGATGAGGAAGTAGAAAACAAGTTAGCTAAGCAATTCCATAACAAGATATACGAGAATGAGAAGGATTGCACACAAGGGTGACTCGGTGATTTGTTGTCGAAGTTCAAGCCTTTGGTGAGGCTCTACATCTCTATTGAGGAAGCTTGATCCTATGCGAAGCCGGCAACGTAACATGCTCTTTCCTCAAGAGGTTTGCCAATGTGAAGCCTCCCTATCTTCTCGGTAGCCTTGTGGTAGGTGAACTCCAACCTTCACAAACTTCTCTGTTTCTTCACACTCTTGAAGACTTCTAAGCGACATCTAGTCGTCTAGGAGGCATCGACCTCCAAGAGTAATAATCTCGGCTTGGAGATGATCCCTTGCTTGAATGATATATGGAAAATCAATCCCAAGATTTATCTCTCTCAAAGTTTCCCACAAGAAGGAAAGAGATAATAGAGCAAGAGTGCAGCATAGGATTTGGGACGTAAAGGGTTGCCTCCACCTAGGAGGGGTGATGGCTTATACAGACTGCCCTAAAAAAATTAGCCATTACTAATGAAGAAATACCTTCTGAAGTTTCATGGCAGCTCACTCAGAGGTTTCGGGATTCAAACACAATGGCTAGTTTTGAAAGAAAAACACTGCTCAGAGAGTGCAGCTCGGACATCGCGAACAGTTCAAAACTTCAGGAAAATCCAAGATCCTGAAGGTCCAGACCGATGACACATAGAGGTTTCAAATGAAATCAAGCCTTCTGTCTTGAAACACAAACTGACTCGGAAATTCCGGGATATCCTCACTTGAAGGTTCTGTACAGGTAAAAACAAATCCATCTTGATTTCCTCGGAGGTGCTGGACTACGAAGATCTAGACGAAATAAAGCACTGGCAGAGGCTAAGTCCTAGCTCGGAGGTGTCACACCCTAATTTTCGGAAACCTAAAAATTAGGGCTAACAAAAACTTTTGTTAATAAAACCAACCAAAATGCACCTAACTAAAACTTCCGTTCAAATCATGACTGAGCTATATACCAAAACATGGAAACCCTTGTTCCTATTCTTCTCGATCTCCGTTTTGTCGAAACCCTAATTCCCCGACCTACGCCCGACAACACGGGCAACCCTGTTCAATATCTTGGCTCCATACGTGGCTACTTGCTCCCGCGTACTCACCATGAACCGTCTGTGAGGACCCTAGTTTCGGGGTAGTCGCAAGAGGCGTGAGGTGAAGGTCAGGTCAACTCGCGCTACTGAGTTGACCCGAATCTACCGAGGAATGTCTAGAGTAGAGCGAGAGAGGGGGAAAGTTGTGTTGTGCATTCATCATATGCATAGCATCCATCGTAAATATTTCATGCACATATGTATATGCAATGAAACGATAACTTTATTAATTAAGAATGTAATACAAATGTTTGAATACAACATTGTTACAAGAATAAAAGAAAATGAAGAAATAAGATTACATGGGTAACTTAATCTATCTATACAAATGTCCAAACCTAACCTAACCTTCGAGCTTCGAGCTGTAGAGGAACATCGGATGGCGAGGGAGGCGATCATCGGAAATATTTGCGAAGTCCGAGGCCGCTGAGTATAACGACTCGGGACCGTTAGGACCTCGCAGATTTCTGTAGGAGGCAAATGGTTTTGAAAAACATTGTTTTTAAAATAAGTGTGGTCATACCGGCACAATTCCGCCGACATCCGCGGGGTTAACTGCAGGGGCAAAATCGTGCCGATGACCTAAATAGTCTTAGTTTCAAAAAAAATAGTTTTTAAAAATGTCCAAGGGCCACGTGGCTAAGGCCCTCATTTGGACGAAGCTACTATATATATATATATATATGCAGAAAAGAGGTGAGAGGTAGCAAAATAGTTTTATTTTCCTTAAAATTAAATTGCCTCCAAGATTTTTGTTTTGAAAATAAATTATTTTGTAAAATAAAAAGGTTTAGATAAGGCAACCATCCATCCATACTTATCCACCCATCCACACCCTGACCAAAGTCAATTTTTCTTGACTCATAAGGTAATCCATCGAGTAAGGCAACCAACAGCTCACAAATGTTGACCAGGGTTAGACAGCTTAGCATTCAATGCAACCCAAGACAAAAGAATCAGCTCAACCGAGAGGCAACCAGACCAAGTAGCAGCCACGTAGCAAGGTAGGGCAGCAAATCCACCAAGGCACCTGTCCAACAGACACGTAGCAAGGTAGGCAGCCTGAGGTGGCAGTGCAAATGCCAACAAGATTATGGAGAGCTCCGGTAGAGTTAGAGATAAAGCAACCGAATAGCACCAGTACCAGAGCATCGACCTCTCCGAGAACACCGAGAGTAGTAAGGAAAAGGCCACCGTTTTCTCCAAAGTTAGCAGCAACCAGTGGCAATCGCAGTAGCCACTTAGGAGGAGTTCCAGAGGAGGAACCGAGGCAAAGAGGAGGCCATCAAGGTCAGGAGAGGAAACCAGCCGAGAAGAGAAGAATCAGCCAAAGAGAAGGGGGAACAAGCCATCTTAGACCAGCAAGCCAGTTTTATCCTTATTCACTTGAAACAAGGTAATGGTTCATCCAAAACCATCTTAGTCTCAATTATGCATGCATAAGAGTCTAGCATGTTTTAATAGAACCCTCAGAATCCATTTTCGCATCACAGAAAATTGTAGGAGACCTTGGTAGCATTTGTTCTTATCAGTTGACACCACAAGTTTCTCAAACAAAAATCTCAGCTAGAAACCATCACGGGTGTAAGTAAGGCAATAGTGAAGCATCTACCCTTATCAGGATGTTTTTTCTCTAAACCTTTCTCAAGCTCTTTCTTCAGAGACCATCATATTAGTTAAGGCAACAAAAAGGCAACCTTGTAGGTATCTGTTCTTATCAGCCTAAGGACAAGTTGCTTCAGATGTTAGACATCTTCATTAGCTAGCTAAATATCAAGTTAGCATCTGCTCTTACCCACCCTTATAAGTATACACATCCAATATATACACATATGTATGTAGGCGACACGGAGACTAGGATCAAGTAGAAACATCTGTTCTTCAATTTAACAAAACTGATATAGATATATGTATATTCATGTAGGCAAGAGAAAGAAGCTAAGATCAAATAGGTATAGCACCTGTCCCGTCAGATTAAAGGAATTGATGTGCATAGAGAGTATTACTCAATCGTTAAATGGAATGGAAATCAAGTGATATATGCTCACATCAAATTTCTAGTTCTTCGACATCTTCTTAACAAAAATCAGCATAGCACATTGCAATTCTGGACAATAGTAGATTAAGGGCAAGCATAGCTTCTACTTGTCAATTTTAAATGTTCAGTTAAAAATCAGTGCAGCACTAATTTTTAATCAGCATATGACAATGCACTTATACCAAATGCTTCAAATGTAACAGCATCCAAATAAATTAACCAAGACCAAGTGTAAGGCTCTGTTCTTTCAGTAAGTGTAAACCAATATATGCACAGAAAAGGAATTAAGAATCATAAGTATACTAGCTTAGCAAAAATTAAGAGCATGTGAATATCTGTTCTTTTCAGCTAAAAATGACTGAAACAAATGTATGCATACACATAAGAAACAAAGGGCAACTAAAACCAAGCTAAGAATCTGCTCCTACCAGCAAATAAGCTGATATATGTATATATGCATGTGCTGGGAGAAAACATAAAGAGGCCAAGATCAAGGTTAGTATCTATCTTACCAGTAAGGTTACTATTTCTCAAATCCTTAGATAAACTATCACCAAAATAGATTATCAATCAAGAGAAGTATCTGTTCTTTTCCAGAGTAATAACCTGCCATATGTGCATACCAAAACAGTGAATAACTAAGAAGATCAGTATAGCATCTGTCTTATCAGATTTTCATAGATCCCCAATGCTTCTTAGATAAAATTCATCACGAAGATAGACAACTGATGCAAGCAACCAGTGTAGTATCTATTCTTTCAGGATAAAGGTCCAATTTACGTACATCTATATAGAGCTACCCATGACCAAGTTCACCATTCAACCATGTCTGGTAGGGTCAGGGGGCATAAACATGTAAACATGCATCATATATCAGTGCTCAAAAATTGTTGATTCACACTTGGGCAACTCAAAGGGGGCATATTCATGGCATTTAACAAAAGACCATACCTTGAAACACTTAGCAAAGATCATGTGCAGTAAATGTTCTTATCGGATTTCACTCATATAACTTTCTCAATCCTCTCTCAACTTAATCATCAACAGTACGTAGAATCTGTTCTTTCAGTTATTAACTGATATACATACATATGTCTAGGCAACAGAAAAAGTTAAGGTGCCAATTGTCTTATCACAATTAAGCATTCCTAGTTTTAAATTGCAAAGACATCAACACACGAAATATATATATATATATATAGGCTAAGCATCAAACCTTAGAATCTTCCCAAGAAATTTAAATAGACTCAATAGCAAGCCCATATACTTTATTCATTGAACGATATCCTCCAGAGCATTTGAGCTAAGCCAGGGGGGTATGGTAGTAACCATTCTAATCACAAATTGTCAGAATAAGATCTGGAGGTAGCATCCAACTGTTGGTTATGATCAAGTAAAGAGCTAACATTAGATTTAGATAATTTTAAACATCCATTCACTGATTAGCATTCTGCTAAGCCTACTAAATTAAGCTTTGTAGCCGGGGACACAAGCACACCATGCCGGAGCATAGCACAAGTTCCAAACCATAGTCACAGCCACTAATAAACTAATCAGGACGAACCCTAGAAATTGGGGGATTAGAAAAGGGGTTAAGGTGTTTACCTAGTTGAGTAGGCCGAGGATGCAGGCGACCTTACCACGCCACCAGCGAGGGGCAGACCTAGCGGAGCACCGCCGCCAGCGGGCTGCGACGCGGGGCCACGAGCCACCTCGGGCGGCACGGCAAGGGCGACTACGGGGAGGTGGCGACGTAGCATCCGAGAGGCGGCAACCCAAGCGAAGTCGGCGGTGAGGACAGGCCGAGCCCTAGGCTCGAGCAACCGGAGCGACCATGAAGGGGACAGCCGGCGACGGCGCCCCGGAGCCATGGGAGGTGGCGGCGTACGCCTGGAGGCGGAGAAGAGGCCACGGGGGTGGCCGGGAGAAACTCCGGGCGAAGCCGGAGGAACCGAGGCGGCGCTTGGGAATGTTTGGGGGCAAAAGGAAGCAGCCAATGTCGCATGGGTGAAGAGAGGAGGGAGAAAGAAAGAGAGTGAGGGGATTAGGTTTAGGGCGGGCCTGATGGGCCGACTGTGGGGGATCGGCCGGGCCTAACGGGCCAACCCAATTTGTTAAAAAAAAAGAGAAAAGAGAAGGAGAAAGAAAAGAGAAGTATAAATTGAATAAAAACATTTTTTCACTGTTTCTTTAAAACTGGGAATGAGAAGAAAGGAAGGGAAAGGGAGGTATATGTATATATATATACATATAATGAACAGTTGACTAAGGATTAAGGCAATTGCTTAAGTTAAAATAAATTTTCTTCTTGAAAGGAAGTTCAATCTTAAATAAAATAATAAGTTGTCTTGATTAAGTTAAGTATATTCTTACACTTTGAAGAAAGGATTTAAATCATAAGTTGAATTCCTAAAGAGAATTAAGTTATGAAATCACATTAACTCAAATTTAAAACCAATATAAACCTTAAAAATAACCAAATCTTGGTTATTATTCTAAATTGAGTAATATGTATCATTCTCTAGAAAAGGTTGAATCCTAAGTTAATCTTCTTAAGGATCTTAACTAACTTCTTAAATTAAGGTCAACAGACTAAATAGAAATGTTGGATTTTGAGTAAAGCAATCAAAGGTAAATTGGTTGATGTTACCAGGTAAGAGAATAACATGAGGTTTAAATATTTAACGTTCAAGTCATTCTTCTAGGAAACCCTAAATCCTCTAAGAAATATCCAAGAGATTTACAGCTGAATTCCTTTAAGCAAATCGAGTACACCTTCGCGCATACATGCATAATGCCATGTCATCTGCATTTATACTTGAGCTTTTTCGGGATTAGTCCTTATCAGACTTTATTGCTTTCTTTGCCAGAAGCCGGAGTTCCGCAAGTAAACCCTTCGAACTCCATTTTCAATCTGATACCAGGCAAGTCCAATTTCTTGTTCATGTCCGTTGAGAATGTTTTTCGAAATTTCCCTCTTGTCTATAACCTGCACAAAAGAAAAACTTATTTTCTAAATTGAATCAACTTGGAGTTGTTGATCGCTGATTTTTGGGTGTGAATCATGGTGGGTGATGAAACCTTGCAATGGGTGCCGATGGCACATTGGAAGGCAGGTTTCATCACACGGGAATGTTTCATATAAGGTTAATGTAACCAATGATCGAATGTGCTTAAGGGCCGTAGTGATCGCGCATACCACATACCCTGTATGGGTGGGGCTGAGCTAAAGTACCTTTGCCCTAGGTTCATACTCCCCCGGGAAAAGAAGGCCTCAGTAGTTGTACAAAGGGAGTATCCTCTACTGGGATGATGGTATGAATAGAGTATCCATTTGAGACCGGTAGTCCCTGGCCTGTTGTGCGGGACTACGACGTGGAGTATGACCGAGTGGGCGGTGAAAAGGCTTTGTGGTCATGGGTACGTGATTCGGGGCTGATCACCCTGGGTACAAGCTTATGATCATTTGCGGGTATAGTTGCGCACCTCTGCAGAGTGTATTGAATGGTGGCATTGTCACTCCATGTTCCTGGTTGGAACTGCGAACCCAGCAAGAAAGGGATTCATCGGGAATCCTAGCAGCTTGTAAGACATGAGATCATTAGACTCTTAAAGTAAAACTTGACTCTCTTACCTTTCAAAACAGCATGGATTTTGGAGAACGTTGCCGTTCTCAGTAGATAGTGCATCAAACACTCTTTACTATTCCTGGACTTGTTGAGTACGTTCTGTACTCATCCCTCTATCTTAAGTCCTTTGATTAGACGATGAGCCGACGATGGATCAAGACGTAGTCTACCTCGAGGTCAAAGATGAAGTCTCTGAAGAACCGACAACAGCGACGGAGGGTGAAAGCATCGACTACTACTTCGACTATCATGGTGAAGACCCTGAAGAGTAGAGTGGAACCATAAGAAGGGGGAGATGAGAGTGTAGCAAATGACTTTTGCTGTAGCCGAATGGAACGGTTTTAAATCCCCCGTACTTTTGGGAATATATTTGTATCTCATTTTCTGAGTTTGTAAATTAAGTTTGAAATAAATGGACCACTTCAATGCTCCTGTTGCGCCGCTCTGTGACAGGTGGTATCAGAGCAATGGTTTAGACCTCTAGGCATAAAAGTCTAGTTAGGAGACCTATGAACTTTAGGAAGGAAATTGGAGTCTATCTAAGGACTATACTCATCTATAGTATCCTTTTCCAAAAACTCACAGTACTAACTTTTACAAACTCAACTTTTGCTATCTATAGAACTACCTAAAAATCTTGACTTAACTCATCTTCTTCGGGAAGAAGATGGTAGAAACTACTCCATCACTTACCTTACTATCTATAGGAAGATTAGTGGAGTGTCGGAAAGTTGTTAAAAATTTAACTACCGAAGGCATGGACCGCGTTGGATCGACACTTCAAGACATCAAGAATAGAAATCTAACGAGAGGTTGAGAGTGGTTAATATCTTGGGTAGATAGTCTTCATTGATAGGGGAAATGCCTAGGTTATTAAGGATAGAGTGTAAGGACATAGGTTAAAATATTAGCACCCTTACTTTTGTTTTTGCTTTCGTTCTGGACACTGTAGATAAAGAGCACATAGGTTTATCATGTTTTATGAAATTGTGTGCCTTATTGGAGTTATGGATCTTTTCGGATCTTTGTATGAGTGCTTAGTGGTGTTATGAAGATAAAAGCTTAATATATGTCATTGAAGATTATATTATTAAGCTTTGCTTCATATCACACTATAGGCGAATGACGGAGCCAAGTGAGGAAACTCTTAGGTTGGCGGATGAGCAAACCCAGAAGGAAGCCGAAGAAAAGGCCAGAATGGAAGCGGAGCAGAAGGCGAAAGTTGATGCAGCTAGTGGAAGCGGGGGCAGCGGTATACCTCCACCACCGCCACGATTCAGCACTGAAGAAATGTTCACGCAATATATGCGCCAGATGGAGGAAGAAATGTTTTTATATATACGCATATACGCAAAAACCCTAATCCATTCTTCCCGAACTACAGATCAAACCCAAACCCTCGGCATTCTCCAATTGTCTCAGCCATCAACCGTACGCATATACATATACGCAAGTATAGTGGTGGCATTTCACAAACCTTAACCTACCGTGAATTTCCACATTTCTCCTATCCCTAGCGCAACCCCATATATGCTAAAACCCCCAAGTGTATGTATGCACATACACTCCGAACTCTAGTTCGATTCCTTCGAACGGAAGTGAAATCTAAAGTCCTAGCTCCTTTGTCCTCCCTCGGCACTTTTGTTTCATCTTGACTATTTAACTCTGCAAAACCCATGTCCCTGCTTCCTCGACTTCTATTTGGTCAGAATCCTAACTCTCCGGGACCGCGACCGACAATGCATGCAAATCCGTTGCAAAATTTATTTCCCTGCACTACCGTCCGGTCTTGCATTCCCGCCTTGAAACCATATTTGATATTCCTTTTCTTTTTGTCTTGTCGGTGCACCCGAACTGACATCCGACGCTAAGTGCTCGCCTGGTATTTTCGCGAAGACTAAACATGTATACGGCATGATTTCCTCCCTCACGCCATGCCCTTCTACCATCTTTCTTCTCCGGCCCTATTGAGGAGATATGCCAGTATACACTGCTCTCATATGCGCGCGTATATGTCACTCTACTCCCTCCCTCTCGAGCTACTGGTCCAAATCCTAACTCGACCGTTCGACCTAAATCCTTTCTCTCTACTCGGACCCTCATGCCCCTGTTTCCCTAACCTTCGCTAATATCTTGTGCATGAGGAAGACCGCACCGATACACATACCTCCAAACCCTAAGTTCATATTCGGATTTTTTTTCCTTTCCATCTGCTCTCAAACAACTCCAAATAAATTGAGGTGATATCTTAGGAAATCCTCAGCTCAATTCTGACATAATACAATGAAGTGAAGTATAAAATTTTCTGGCTAAACTAAACTTAAATTTTGAATATGGCTTGGTTTTCAACTAGGTTGAGCATTCAAAACTTCTCAAAATTTTCTAGAAAATCCTCTTTACCCATTTAACCTACTTATGAAATAATCTCATACTAGTATCCTTAAAAATTCTCATCAAGAATTCGTGCAAATATCTTAGATCTTCACTGCTCTATTCCCATGTTAACTTCCCTCCTTCTTTTTGCTATGCTCACTCCAACCTTACCAACCGACACCCCTACACTTCTATTCCATGAGGGTCCAAACCCCACACGTCAGCTCCTTCTTCCACCTCACATCTCCTTCTACCTCTAGTCCTCTTTCCATTCCCCATTTCCCTGCACTGCTGCAACGTGCCACCTCGTCCTCTCCAACAGTGGGCGATGCCCCACTCTCTCTGCTCTTCTACAGCACCAGCTAACAACCATCTTCTCTCATTAACTCTAGCTCCCTCCATTTATCTCCAACTTGAGTTCTCCTTCTGCCTCATTCTCCATTGCACGAGCAGCCTCTCTGCTCTCACTTTCCTCCACTTTTCCCTTCCTCATACCATTTTCCTCAAGGCGAGCATTCCCCTCCACACCCGAGTTGCTCCAGCTTCTGCTACTTCCTCCCTGGTTTCTCACGGAGCTAAGAATTCCCACTGCTCCTTCTCCAAGCTTCCTTCTCCCTCTAGTTCCAACCGTGCCCTTCCCCATGCTTGCCCGAGCTCCCCACTCCCTTGCTTTTCTTTGCTCCTCAAGCTAAACCCGAGCTTGGCACTCCCCTAGTCCCATTTTCCCCAACCAAGCTCCAGTACTTTCCTTCTCTGCTTCTTCAACCTCCTTCCCCGGCTGCTTCCTATGCCGAGCTTCTTCCCATCCGAGCTCAACAACTCTTCCTCTCTTCTATTCTTCCTTCCAGAGCATTTTCCTTACTCCTTGTTCTTTCCGCCCGAGACATGCTGTCTCCTGCTGATCTTCTTCACTCGAACAATAAGTGCTCCGCCCCATCTACTCCCCTACCCGAGCTTCTTCCAGCAGTTTCTCTCTCTTGGTTCACCCTACGGCCAGGCTCCCGAGCCCTGAGTTCCCAAAGCTACAAGCTGAGCTCCTCCCTTCCTTCTCCCCTTCTTCCCCGTGGATGCAACTGAGCTCCCTTGACATTTTATTCCTCCCTGAGCTGCCCCGTCCCCCCACGAGTTCCTCCTCACCAGCGTCGGCATCTCCATTCTGCAAGAGCAAGGCCCGAGCAACTATGCACCCGAGCTGCTCACCACATCCACACCGGTGCCGGCACTCCTCACCTTGGACTCGCCGCACCCCAACTCATCGCCGGTGAAACGCCCAAGCTCCACCTCACTGTGGTCGCCAGCGCGCCGCCACCTTGCACGGCAAACCCGTCGCCTGCCGGTCCTCGCCGCCGCGTCGCCGCATTGGACGCTTGCAGTACCAGTGAGTGCCTCCGCACAAGCCACATTTACGCCACCGCTCCACGTGCTGTTGCCATCTACCCGACGAGCTCGCATCCCCTAGACTCACCGACGCTGCGCGTAAAACCGTTGCCGCCAGCAAGCTCGCCCGAGTCTTCGCGCCATCTGCCCTCATTCTTTGGTAAGCAAGGGTTAACTCTAATCCCCCAGCTCGCGTGCTACGCCAGGCCACCCGCTCACTGCCGGCCTAGGTCCACATCCCATTAGGTGAAGGCGTAAAGTCCCTAGTACGTAACCATTGCCGGGAAAACGCCTTTTACCACCGCCTCCTCACGTTTGACGTCTTCGTCTCCTGGAAAGTGTAATTTAGTCCGAGAATTCCTTAGCTACACTTCTTCAACACAAATGAGCACTTCTAAAATACATCTCCGACGACATGCCCTTCCCCTCTGCCGTTAGATCCTTTCTCTCTCCTTTATTTCTTTCTGGCCCATCTTCGGATCATCGATTCTCCTCCGTCGTAACTCCGAATGGAGTGATTCTTTTTCCTACAGTCATCTAAAATCAAAATCTACCACTCGACACAATTTTTGTAATTCTTGAAATTATTTTGAAATTTAAATTTGAATAGATTGTAAATTAGGAATATTACGCGTACCTCCCCAAAAATGAACCCGATTAGATTGATCCTTCCTCCACGTAACTTCTAAAATGAGATAGGGCAGTTTGGTTCCAGTATATATAAATTTCAAATCTTTCTATAATAATACCCTAGCAAAGTGGAAAACCTAATGTGCTCAATATATAGTTAAGTCGATTTATTTTTCCTCAAACCCAAATCTTGAGGTTCATAGATACCTTTAATCTAGCATCGACACTTTTCAACCTACCCCTCTAACCTCAGTTTTAGGATGAAGCTAACACCTAAAAGTGGCTTCACCCTAACGTGAAGGAAGTCCGAAGAAAACCCTAACTCGGTAGTAAACCCTAAAAATTATATCTTTGCCATGCTCACTTAAAATGATTCCTCCTAAACTTCCAACGCTATCCAAGATTAGTAGCTATCTTGACACTCCATGAATGTATAAGTTGATGCTCTAGTTTGGTATCTATTGTTATTGGATGTTTTCTCACACCGTCGTTTATTCTATATTTTCCCCGACGTGTAGTTTCGACGACACGACAAATCTCGTGAAGGAAATTGAAGAACTATCGTAAGGTTCAGGACCAAGACCCGACCAAGATCGCCAGGCAAGCTTTCCCCACTTGATCATGTTGAAACCCATATGCTTGAAAATAAATTATCTTGTTTGCAACCATGCATGCTATGTGAGTATCAACGTTATTTTATGCTAGACCTAGCTACGCCCAGTAGATGCATATACCTCAGGCCGCTGACTCCATCCTTGAAACCCTAGTATTAGTTGCCGCTCATCGTACGTTCGGCAAAGTAATTAGGAATATAGGCGATAGCGCTGCTTAGACCTGCTTAGAAGAAAACTGTTTTCAATTGGTGTATACCAACTCCTTCGGACATGGGATAAAACCCTCGGATGGGCATGTGGCTTTCGAGGTGAGTGTTTGAAAAGAATGATGTTGTTTTCAAAACCCCAAACAAAAGAGGAGAATGATTTTGATTCGGGTGAGAATGCTAAGGATAGCAATATGGATGTCTGTGTGACTATGGAGTCTTGCTCAAATCAACCAAGGACCAAACCTAAAGTGCCGTCAGACCAGATTCCTTACTGTACGTCCACATGTCCTTTATGGGAAGGACTTGACCTATTATCCCGGCAAGTATTAGGGTTTGGACCCGTGGGCAGTAGGAAGAGTGTGCTAGGTAGATTGGCATCCCTAGGGGATCTCCACGATACGTGGGTAGAGTTCTTAGTGAGCTCCATGTAATACGTGGGTAGAGGTTCGACACAGAGATGAGTCCACTTCTTCGGATTGTGGTGTCGAGTTGCCTAGGCACAAGCGAAGAAATGGGTAGATCTTATCTAGCGGGTCCAACTCTAGTGCGGAAGCGGGTGAAAAGCCTCGTTGTAATAACCTTGCCGATACACCTCGTGAAGTGTATCCGTTAGTACTCGGCAACAAGGGGGACTTACATCTTGTGGGTAAAGCCGTACAACCTCTGCAGAGTGTTAAAAACTATTCAAATAGCCGCGTCCTCGGTCATGGACAAGAACTGGTTAGGCCACACACTGGTTAGACTGAATTATGTTTGTAAAAACTTGGGCCAAGGGATTAAGGATGTGGGCATGACGTGTCCACAAGGGAGCAATTTAGGCCACGCTGCGGGTGGCAAGGAATTGTAAGAGAATGGGATGAGCCATGCTACCGGGGGTAGTACGGGCTGGTGATGGGAACCCTAGACGCCGATAGACGGAGCTATCGAGTCAAGGCAGAGAAAGGAGGTAGCGGAGACTACCTCACGTGATGACATGAATGTGTGAAGCTCTTTGATTTCTAAACACGCCTTTGAATCTATTATTCGTATTTAAATTGAAAACTTACTTTAAATTGAAAACTTACTTTCTGCTCAACATATGACCTAGGATAGAGCTATTCCCCTTTGAGTTAAACCCTGCATGAAATATAGCTGTATTACTCTCCTGAGGGGATTGCTTGCGAGTACATTCAATGTACTCACCTGGCTTGTTGATTTGGCCAGACGAAGGAGACATCAATTCCGAAGATACGATCACGACCGCAAAAGCTAGGGCGTAACCTCAGTCAGTTGCCTGTCGGGTATGGCATATTGATGGACTTCATCACCGCTTGATTTCCGCTGCAAGTTTATAGCCGTTGGGCTACAGGTATCAGACAATCGACCTTGACGGTCTATTTACGTAGTGTATACTGATATACATATGTATGACAATGATATACAGGCTAACTTGTGTGTACCAGCTACTGATCCAGGGACCGGTACAGTAATCACAAGGGAGTATCCGGCCTTAAAACCGGGTACGCCATAGGAGGTTCCAAATGGATTTCCCTCGGAAGGTCCGGACAAAGTCAAGGCATATAGTAGTTTTGTCATCTTTCGAAGTGTCCAGAAAAATCTCACTAGAAAATTTTGAACAATAGAAAAGCACTCTGTTCAAACTATTTTTGAAAACACTCTGAACAACCTTGCTTGAAAGTTCCAGGATTCAACACAGTGACTAGTTCTGAAAGAAAAACATTGCTCAGAGCATGCAACTCGAACGTGCCGGACAGTTCAAAACTCAGGAAAGTCCAAGACCCGGAGGGTTCGGACAAATGACACTTGGAGGTTCTAAACGAAATCAATCATTTTGTCACAAAACACAAATTGACTCGGAAGTTTCAGGACATCATCACTCGGTTGTTCTGGATAGGTAAAAACCAAGCCATCTTGGTTTCCTTGAAGGTGCTGGACTATGAAGGTTCAGACGAAAGAAAACACTGAGACAAAGGCTAAGTTCTGGCTTGGTGGTTCCGAATTAACTTTCCTCGGAAGGTCCGGACAACGCCAGGGCATATAGAAGTTTTATCATCTCTCAAAGTGTCCGAGAAAATCTCACTGGAAAGTTCTAAACAACAGAAAACACTCTGGAAAAAACTACTGGAAAGACTTCAGCCAGTCCAGATGACCTTCACTCGGAAGGTCTACGTGGAAAAAGATCTCTAGATAGAAGGTCTATCTTCACTCGGAGTGTCTGGACAGACTTCACTTGGAAGGTCTGGATGGTAGGAAGTCTACTGGGCAGAAGCTCTGAAAGACTCTAGATACTCCAAATGAACCTCACTCAGAGGGTCTAGGTCAACTCTTAATGCACTGGAGCCTACTCTCGCACACACTAGGACATTTCAGCCGACTGGTTCGGATATTCCGGATGAACACTGAAGTTTACTGTAGAGAGTTCTGAAAATTTTAAGAATGGATTTTCTTGAGCACTTAGCAAGTTATCTCTTTTCATACGGTTGACTCTCTTTCCATACTATTAACTAGCTCCCCCTTTATAGCATGATTGTCCTATACTCGATGTGATCATTAGATCACTAAAAGGACTAGAAAATGTCCTTAACCTTCTCGATTCTGTGTCATCTTTTTTTCAATCTTTTTAGGGGTCGTCAATGCTTGTTCCAACTTGTGTTGGGGACTAAATATCTTATCAACATCTTGATGCATGCATTAGTCTCTTAGTCAGTTTATCATTAATCATCAAAACCCACTTAGAAAGCCAAGATGCATTTTAAAAAACCATCAGAAAAAAGGGAATAATTGTCCTCTGTCATCAAACTCCAACCCCTTCCCACGGTGTTCCCAAATAATTGCCTCTCTCCCTCTCACTCTTTGCCGCACCGTAGCCTCCAAATTCGCCACCTCTCTATTCATCCTAGAATCTTCTACTAGAGAATCCACAACAAGCGTTTTCTACCGTCATCATGATAGAGGACATAGTTCAATGCCCTAGATCCGAAGCAACTAGGAGCCACCGCCAATTACTCCTCTGATGTGGCTTCGCTAAGTCATGTCGCTATAGTAGCCTAAGGTAGCAACCGAGCCGTCGGATCAAAAATGAATGGCTGAGATATGTTTGCTGTAGCATGTACCGTAGATCATGCATTATAGCATCAGGTCTGGGAAGTTCGGTTTGGATCAAACGACTAAGAATCACCTAAAAGTCAGGATGTTGTAGCGCTCTGACTCGCCTCAGAGGATCTCATTCCCGCCTCTTGACCACCATCACCTCCTCATGCTACCTCCCACCAAATCCGGTTAAACTAGGAGTCGTACTCACATCTACCTCCTGATTCTTGTCGCTTGTCCACCATCCAACCTCTCGTACGTGAGATATCTCTCTCTCTCTCCTCTCGAGCTGGTTCCGTGAAGATCCTCTGCAATGAACTCGACCAAAGTGGCTACAATCCATGGCGATACCGACCTTCTCCAGCTCAAATACTAAATCCGACCCTTATTAGTTGATCTGTTTTTTCTTCCTTGCTTGTGTCAATTGCTCCACATGTCTACGTACGTAGGCTGTTGAGTTTGTGTCAAATATGCGTACGAGTAGGTTACAAGTCGGACTAGAGAAGGCGTAGTATTGTAGTAGGGTACTACGAGGAGTCCTAGTAGGATATGGGTAGAGTCAGAGTCAGACTCGGGTATCCTAGGCCTATAAGGAGGGGGCACCACACAATGTAACCAAGCCAACACAATGTAACTTGAAAAACAGTTAATAGATGGGGAGGAGCGCCCGTAGTCAAGCCCCGTGGACGTAGGCCCCGTGGCCGAACTACATTAAAAACATCGGTGTCTCTCATTGCAAATTCTGTGGTGTGTCAGTTTAGATCTACACTTCCGCATGTGCCTCATGGTTTTCGTAACAAGTGGTATCAGAGCGCGAGGTTCAAGTAGATCTTGAGGCGGTGCAGAGGAACCCCGTGGTACAAGACGGAGGACGGCGACGCATACGCACAAGGCGAGGTGGAGCCTGGAGCACGTCGTGAAAATTCACTTCAAAAGGGCGCCGGTATTTTTCACAATTTTTTGTGGAAAATTTGGTGCGAGGTGGAGCGAGGAAAAAGAAAAAAGAAGAAGAGAGGTTCGCGGCGTGTAGGACGCGGTAGCGCGAGACGCCGGCGTCGGCACGGCGGCATCGACCGCGCATGGCGCGGCGGCCACGTGCGCCAGCCAGGCAGCCCACGGAGGGGCGCGGCCAGGTGGCACTGGCCTGCAGAGAGGCGCGGCTGCCCGAGCCGGGCAGGCGGCCTGGTGCGCTGGCGCGGCCCGGCCAGCTGGGCGACCCAGGCGTGGCATGCACGCGGCCCAGGGGCGGAGGCTGCCCGGAGGAGCGCGGCCGGCCCGGGGGGCACGGCCGGCCCGGGCGCGGCCCAGGGGGGCTCGGGTAGGCCCGGAAGAGGCCCGACGGGGCCTGGTGGGGCCCGAGAGCGCCCCAGGTGGGTCTGGAGGGGCTGATGGTGACGACAAGGATGCTGTTGGGGTGGACGATGGGGAGGAGGCCCAGGAGGGATCTGGAAAGGGCCCAGAACGCGTGGGGGAGGCCCAGGACACTTTTTTTAAAGGTTTTTAGCCAAATTTCAGGATTAATTCTATTTTTTGCTCCAATTCGAAGTGGATTCTAAATTTTGGGAGGAAAGGGACTCGGACTAGGAGTCTGGCTTGGATTTCAGGGTCCAAGGGCTACTATATGAGCAGGGGCTGGGGGAGGCTTCAAAGGAGTTAAAGCATGTGGCTAATATGGAGAACACGTGATCCGGAGGAACAGAGTACTCGGTGGTCCAGAGGTGAGCCGTGGGACTCGGCGTCAATTGTGGATAAATTGATGAAGGGAAAAAAACAGCGGGGGTTGGAAGAAGTGTGGGCTAGCTACCTAGGAAATCTTTGACTAAGGCTATGGAGGCTCCACACAGGAATTGTGGCGAGGCATGCGGCTGAAGGCACATGGCAGGTAAAGATGGTCTGGAAAGACTATCTAAGGAAAGATGAGGCAATTGTGAATTTGACTCAGTGAGATGACTTAGGATATGGCTGTAAAGTTTCTTCAGAATGAAGAAGGAAGTACAGTTGCAGGTGGCGTCATGGTGGAGTTAGGGAGTAGCAATGGAGTCTCATCGGCGGTTCAGATCATTGAGCTACAAAGGTGAATCTCAAAGTCCAAGGTGCACGGAGGTTCGCATAAGACGGCTTCAAAGTGGCGAAGGACATATTCGCCAAGGTGGAGTTTGTTGAGTAGGTTACAAGTTGGATTAGAGAAGGCGTAGTTTTGTAGTAGGGTACTACGGGGAGTCCTAGTAGGATATGGGTAGAGTCAGAGTCGGACTCAGGTACCCTAGGCCTCTTATATAAAGAGAGGGGCACCACACAATGTAACCAAACCAACACAATGTAACTTAAAAGACAGTTAATAGATGGGGAGGAACGCCCGTAGTCAAGCCCCGTGGATGTAGGCCTCGTGGCCGAACCACGTTAAAAACGTCGGTGTCTCTCATTGCCAATTATGCGATGTCTCGGTTTAGATCTACGCTTCTGCGTGTGACTTCGTGATTTTACAACATAGGTGTAAGAGTGCAAGAGTCAATTGCTATATATGGTTTTATGTCAGCGATGCCAATAACTTGATGCCAGGTAATTTCCCAATCAGTGGATGTAAGAAATTGCCGTCAAGAAAAATAATTCTGACGGGACACCGCCAAACTAATACTTTTTCCTGTCGCTCTACTCTAGTGGCTATTGCTGTCAAGAAAATCAATTCTCACAGTTAATGGCCTATTTTGAACAGTTTTTCCCGTCAAGGAAATCAAGGTACGAATCCTGGTAGTGTATGAAATGAAGGATCATACTGTGCTAACAGCATTTGAGCTTTTTTAGAGTGAGATGAGTGGTCTTCGTTGGGATGATGACTACAACACTCCAAACAAAATTACAATACCCTCTCTCTCTCTCTCTCTCTCTCTCTCTCTCTCTCTCTTGTTTTTGCCATCTCATGAGTCACGAGCTATATACAAATGACTGACAATGATGTTGTTGACAACCGAAGGCCGGCAATGTTTTAGTGCGCGAAAAGTTGAGTTTTGGACGTATTTGCTGGACAAGAACAACTTGGCCACATGTGAGGGACGACTTTGCTGTCTTTGCAACCTCTGACCAGTCTCCTCCTTTCGTGGCCATATGTTTATTTCTTAATTAGGTTAGGTATGTTGTGCCATCATCACCTTTTCGGCTCCAATTAGATGTGCCAGAAAAATCTTTGATGCATATCTTGTTTTGTAATCATGAGATATACATGCACATACCATTATAATATGGCTGCCTTCTTATCGGAATATGGCCTGCACCCCATGGAAAATTAGTGATACTAGCTAACTAGTCCTTTGATCCTGCTAATAAGTTGGGGCATTAGCTCACTCATTTTGTGATGCAATTAATGCAAGTATACTAGCTTGAATGGATAGCAAATCACTAGTACAGAATCGATTTGTACAGATGGTTCGGAAACGCCGTGCGGGACGGTTTTTCGAACCGTCCGTACGAAACCGTCAGTACAAATCAGGTTTGTACAAATCAGGTTTGTACAGACGGTTAGAACCGTCTGTACTAAGTATGTGTACAGACGGTTCCACACTAGAACTGTCTGTGATATTCGCTGGAACAGTACCCCAAAAGTATTTGTACAGACGGTTCCGTCCACAAAACCGTCTGCACAAATGCATTGAACAGTACCTCAAAAGCATTTTTACAGACGGTTCCATACGTAGAACCGTCTGTACAAATGCTTTGAGCAGTACCTCGGAAGCATTTGTACAGACGGTTCCTCCCGGAACCGTCTGTACTACTGGCTGCGGCAGGACGACAATGTTGCCGCGACAGCGGAAGAAACCGTTTCTGCTGCCGCGGCAACAGTGCGGCAGGACGACGGTGCTGCCGCCTGCTGCAACGGTAGGGGAAACAGCCGTTTCTGCTGCCGCGGCAGCAGTTCGGTAGGGCGACGGTGCTCCCGCCTACTGTCGTGCCGCTTCAACTGCCGCGGCAGCCGTGCGGCAGGGCGACGGTGCTGCTGCGGCAGCAGTGCATCATGGCGACGGTGCTGCCGCGGTAGCGGAAACTGCCGTTTCTGCTGCCGCGACAACTGTGCAGTAGGGTAACGATGCCCGGTGCTGCCGCGGTCCTGCCGCGGCCACGAATACGCTAAAAACAAAGTGATCGATCATAGGCATAGCATACACAGACACACAATGTAGTCATTGATCTTAGACATAGCATTTAGAAGCAAACATGAAACGTCATTCTCAACCACAAAGTCATTCAGAAGCAGTAACTCATCCATAACCACATTAAACATCATTCTCAACGACAAAGTCATTCACATGCAGTAATTCATCGACAAATTAGAAGAGAAGTCATTGTTAGGGAAAAAAACTCTTAAGTCATTGAGGAGCAACATTTTGAGGACAATGGAATTCTCCGGTTTCCTTCAACAACTCTCTAAGTATGAAAGCTATTAACTGTTTTTGAACAAACCGGACGCCCTCACTGTCGAGCTCATTTGTAGGAAACTTAAAGCCTGCAAAAGGAAATTAAATAGCTAGGTTAGACACAACGTCCGAACGATGAAAAATGCAACTATATATAGTGTAACGACACTAACCTCCACATGTACCGGACTAGAGCGAACGATCTGCATCATATATGTCGCGACATAGTATCCACAGATATTGTTGCCCGGCGGCTGCCTGTGGCACTGTAGAAATCATGATTACGTGCAGGGTAATTTAGTTTTACCAAATACATATTAGAACGTGCGAGGTGATTATTCATGGGCGAGGGAGGAATTATTACCGGAAAATGAAATCGGTGGCTCGGTTCGGTTTGTGTTGTTTTCACAACCCCCCCTGGCAACATACTTCTTGAACGCCCCGTTGAGCACCGTCGTCAAATCTGCGTACTTCTCTGGTGGGTAGTCTCTGGAGTCGAAGTACGTGGCATGTAGATGTTGTGGCTCGAGGCAGACGAGCATCCAGTGGAATTCATAGTTGTACAGTAGAAAAATGACGCGCTTAGTACAGAGAAGGAGCATGACGTCTGAAATGTATTCCTCGACCTCCTTCGGCTGGAATTTGACCATTGTGCATATGACCACTTGTGGATCGAGGAATCCGATATTAGGATTGTCTACCCTAGCCTCTTGAATCATATGTCTACACATAAAAGTAATGTTATTGAAAGAGCGTATCAATAAGTTAGGCAATTCATTTAGCATAAACAGTGATTGAGAACACTTACAATGTCCAGCATCTTAATAGGCTGACATCGAGGGTGTCATGACGGTAGAGGTCGGATAAATCCGAGAAATTGACAGTAAAGGTTCCACCTGGATGGAGGAAATGTTGCCACTTATACGTGGCATTGATATTTTGAGGAAGCGCTCTCCTCATTGGACCTCTTCATGTAAAAATCGTGCACAATCTGAGCTGCCCAACCAAGTCGTTCTAACTCCGCCCGCGTCACTAGCGGCTGCCTTTCCGTGTAGACTCTTATCTCGGGTTCTTCATCTACCTCTTTGCCCTTGGCCGACTTTGTGCTATTTCTAGTGGCCCTACGCTGAGCTTGAGGAATCGATTTGGCAGCCTGTTGGCTAGATTTACTAGATTGCTGAGATTGTGCTGAACCGGATTTCACCTTCGGTGGAGGAGCACAGATTGAGAAATCTTTACCGTAACGTACCGGAGACAGCGGCCATACAGGAGGTGTAGGGGCAACCAGCGAAATGTACTTCTTCGGCCACTGGATGAACGTGTGGACGGCCTGCTCCAGTGTCGTGACGTCATCCTCCGGACGTACAGGAAGTGTAAAGGAGGAGCAATTCACATGCACCATGTCCACTGCCACCTTGGCGTTACCCGCCGCTAGCAGAACTCCGTGCACCATCGAGTCTTCAACACATGGAAATGCTAACCCCGTGCCAGCCTCAAGCATGTCAGTGGGGCCAAAACAGCTGGGCACGAGGAGCTTGCACTTAGTTGCCACCTGTATGTCATCGACAGGGAATCTTTCACTGATGTCTTCACGCAGAAAGTCCTCGACATTTAAGTCATCGGTGCGGACATCATCTCGAACGTGGTCATGAGCAGCTTGTTCACGAACGTCTTCGGCATTGTCATTTTCCATGGATGCGCAACTACTCCAGTGCCGAGCATGTGGGGATGAGCCTGCGGGGCTGCGTTCAGCCGCGGCGGCTGCATCCTCCTACCTTATCTGCCATACCCGTTCTTCGACCCTTACATCGATCATCTGTTCTAGGCCTGCATATATTTCTTCCATCAAATCTTTTTTCATCTGTTCACGCTCGGCTGCCTCGCGCTCTGCTTTCGTTCTCCTCCGACTCCTGTACGAACCAGCATCGTCGGGGAATCCCAACTTCCATGGAACCGTTACCCCCACGCCACGCGTTCGACCCGGGTGCTCTTTGTTTCCCAGAGCCAAGGTTATTATATCCTTTTCCCTGGCTGCTTGGAAAGTTCATTGCACGGATTGTTCTGACAGTCGCAGGATGTTTTCAGCCACTTGCCCGGTTTTGGGCTTGCCGAAGGCGACGGTGCCATCACCCGAGATGTTGGCCCTCGCGCGATACCAGTTCCGGGCCCGCCTCTCTGGGATCTTTGAGAACGGTGTCACGCGACTCTCCTGAGATGCCTGCTCGTCCTCTCTTCTCCATTCCAACTCTTTGCGTGCATACCCACCGGTGCCGAGCCTGTGGGGGTGAACGTTGCATGCCTGGCGCGCCCTGTTTGCCTGACTCCGCTGCACAAATTCCTCCGACATGCACCTCTCCACAAATTCCGTCCATTGATCCTCCAAGTACCCGTAAGTGTCCGGGTCCTGCCTGTAGGGCATAAGATCGTTCTTCACGTACGTGTTGTAAAGCTCGCTCTTGAAGGTCTTCCACGCCTTGCCCATCTTGGCTTTTGCCTGTCTTTCCACGGCCTTCTCGGTACCTTCGGGGAAGTCGAATTGTGCTTTGATGGTGTTCCAGAGGAACTCTTTCTCGTTATCCGGCACTGACGGCCAGCTCGCGTACGTTATCCGGACCTTTGTCCTCGCCAGTGAAGCGCACGCTCTACGGAATGCCGCCTGAGCCTGCTGAGGCAATGTGGGCACACCCTCATCACTGACATCAGTTATCGTGTAGTGACCCTTCGGCATTTTATTTTTGCCTCGGCCACCTCGCTTTCGCTTCTGCCCACCCGATTCTTCGGTTTGGTCATGAGACGAGGCTTCTGCATGTTGTTCAAGCAACGGTTGAGCTGGTTGAAGAGACGCGTCCAGCTCATCTTGTCGACGAGAAGATGCCGGAGGCACTTCACGTTCATCTCCGGACGCCATCTTTAAAAGAGGAAAAATTCATATATATTTAGCGATGATGAAAACGAAGAATACAATTCACGAACTAAGATAGAAAGTGGCAGGATATATAGCTTTAGAAGCGCAAGATTGCTTTGAGGAAAGAAGGCCACTAGCGGGCATAGAAGTCTTGTGTAGGTGCATAAGGTATATTGGATGAGTCGGATTCTAGTAATCTCTTAGCCAAAATAACAAATTAAAGCTCATAAATATAATCCAATCTAATAATCTCCACAACTCTACGTGCCCAGCAATTAAAAGGCCTAGAGTTATGCTTCTTAAATATTCTAACTACACTCCAAATTTGTACAAGGAAACATACTAACACAACAAACTCCACAGCTCAAATAGGCAATGAGCAATAGAATAGGAAGAAAACAGTCTTGTACTCTCTCAGGTAATACATAAATCAATTTATCGATATATATCAGAAAGAAACTCCAATGTTTACACACCACATGTGTATGGCCAGGTAAAAGAGGATATCTCATAATCCTTGCTAAAATAACCAGAATGAAAGGTAACCAAAAGCAACCAGAAGGTTAGCTATGGTCATGTCTCTTGTCTAATCTCTTGCGGCCGCTCGAGCAAACCAACGATGCTGGCCTGCCGGCGTGTCACTCCCCGCACGTCCCGTCTCTGTCCCGGTGTGTCCGAGGTTGGCCCGGAGCTTGCATAAGAACGTCGCAAGTAAATGTATAGCTCACAAACTTTTATCTATACATATCATGTCCATACTTTATGTTTTGTTCTTGTGTGCCTGTTGGATGTGTTGATCGATACTAGAGAGCTCCCACGTTTTGGCAACAAGCATGGACATAATTAAACTTTAATGGCACAAAGATACAGAAATATGTGCATATGTTAGAAATTCCTTACCGACATAATTTAATTTTCATATATTATTTATCTAGTACCCCTTTACTTATAAAAATTTACATGCTTGCTATCAAACTATTTTAACATTAACCACCTATATAAAGTCCTCACAAATTACATGAGTAAATTTAACTAAAAGAATATGTACGTATCAACAAAGAAGTTAACACTGCAGGGGTTTAGCATTTTAGTAAACATCACTGTTGCTTTGGATGTAATTTCCCTGAGGAAACATACTTAAAAGGCAAAAATAGCAATGCAAAACACAAGCAAAAAGGTTATTGAGGTTGCTATGAAACATGAATAGTATCACAAGATATGAGACATCAAAAGTCTTGCAGGAAGTAAAATGTGAACTTTATAAGTCATCAGATAACTAACTGTTAATATTTTCTGGCAAAAACTGGTTACCAGTAAATTTCAGGTAACTGGAAACGGGAGGTGGTCTTTTCTTTTCTATCGTCTTTTTCTTATTTTGAAAAGGAAACAGTATGGAAGAATAAATAGCTTCTTTAATTCTTATCTACCAACAGAAAGCATCCTATTCTTGTATTCCAAGACAGTCTGAATAAATAGCTAAATTTACTAAATAATACCTTATACATGCAGCAAATTTAGTAGTACATAAAAAGCATATTAAGTCAATAAATCAATTTCAGTCAGTGTAGTTGTAGGAAATTTAAGCCAATAAATCAATATCATGTGTATATATACGTACTAAGTATTAACAACACAAAAGGAGAGAACAACAGCCTAATTTCTAGTCTAAAATGTGGAAACAAATAGTTCTACAACAAAGACTTGACAAATAACTAATGAGCACAACAAATTATAGATTGAGCTACTATTGATTTCTCAGTCAAACATGGACAATGCATAAACATTTCACAAACCTGTCCAATTCTCCACAGAGGAACCCTAAATTGAGGAGAATGGAGGAGGTCGGGAGTACAAACCGGTGAAGGAGGGCGGCGGAGCTTCTCAAGGAGCTACAGCGGCTTGGGGCTGGCGGCTGGACCACGTCGGGGAGCTCGGGGGCGGCGGAGCTCGTCGGGGATGGCTTGGGGGCGGCAGAGCTCGTCGGGGACGGCTTGGCGGCGGCGGAGCTCCTCGGGGACGGCTTGGGGGCGGCGGCGGCGGGGGAAGAGCGGGGCGCGCGGGTACTGGCGGCGGCTGAAAATCTAGGGCGGGAGATGAGGGCGCGGCGCGGGTTTTGGAAAGACACAACGGCGCAGAGGGGTACTTATTAAAAAGACTAATACAGACGGTTCAGAACGTAGAACTGTCTGAACTAATAATATTACCGACGGCTCGTAATAAGGAACCGTCTGTACTATTACTAGTACAGACGGCTCATAATAAAGAACCGTCTGTACTAATATTGCAGGCGGGACGCCTGCAATATTAGTACCGACGGCTCGTAATAAAGAACCGTCTGTACTATTACTAGTACAGACGGCTGCTTATTGACAACCGTCTGCACTATTATTGCAGGCGGTTGGGAAGGAGCTGCCTGTAATAGTGTGGCCCCACTTGTCATTCTCTCTAGCTGAGATGAGGCTAAGTAATAAAAGTATGGTTTCATCTACTAAATTTGTCATTTGGAAAAAACCCTTAAACCCTAAACTTGTAAAATTCATAACTAATGCATACAAACTCCAAATGACATGCATTTTTTTTGTAAATGTATGGTTTTATCTGTACTATCACATGGTGTAGGTCATATAGATATATAACAATCGGGTTACATCATACAAAATAACCTAATCTCCTTTAACAACCAGCCCTTCTTGATGATCGACGCGCAGATAGCAGGTGGCACCGATCGGTAGTTGTTGTTCGTTCAGCGCGGTGCCGTCTCTGAGAGGGAACTCATCAAATTGATTGTACTCTTCTTCGTCCACGACATTCTCAACCCATGACAATCCTTCTTTTCCCCTGAAGGACTACGTGAAGTTTCTAATTTGCCGGGTCTTGGACATAAAAGACCTGAATAGCTTGTTTAGCGAGTACAAATGGTTCGTCTTTGTATGCGGCACATTCAAGGTCCACTGTAGTCATGCCGTACTTGTCGACCTTAACACTTGAGAGTGCGACCCAATGGCACCGGAAAAGGGGGATCTTGAAACGTACATAGTCGAGTTCCCAGATCTCCTCAATGTACCCGTAGTACGCACACACCCCACGTTTGTCCTGGAAGGCATCTATGTGGACAACGCTGTTCTGTACCGTGCTCTTCGTATCCTGTGCTCTGGTATAAAAGGTGTACCCATTTATGTCGTATGCTTCAAATTTCAGGATTGTGTGACTTGGCCATCTGACCAACCAGCCAATATTCTCCTCTGTTGTACTATTATTACTTCGAACCCGCAACCAGTTGTTGAAGCTGCGGTTGTGCTGTCTGGTAAGCCAAGCCTCCGTACGACCTGGATTCTCTCTGCGTAGCTCGTCCTTATGCATGTTGATATGCGGGGCTACTTCAGTCATGTGTTGCAAGACTGTGAAATGGGCTTGAGATAATGCCGCGTAGTCAGGAATGAGTGATTTCCTCCCTATGGTCCCTTTGCCATCTAGTCTCCCCTCATGGCGAGACATAGGCACACCTATTGGTTTGAGCTGGTCCATGTAATCAATGCAGAACTCAACCACCTCTTCGGTTGTGTAACCTTCGACGATGCTGCCCTCCGGACAAGATCTATTTCGTACGTACTGCTTGAGAATTCCCATGTACCGCTCAAACGGGTACATCTGACGTAGAAATACCGGTCCACAAATCTTTATCTCTCTCACGAGGTGGACGATAACATGGACCATGATATCAAAAAACGACGGAGGAAAGTACATCTCAAGATGACATAATGTCTTCACCACATCGGCCTGCAACACATCTAGTGCTTCAGGATCGATGACCTTCTGAAAGATTATGTTGAAGAAGTAACACAGCCTAATGATTGTGTCTCGGAGATAGCTCGGCTAGATATTTCAGATTGCAACAGGAATCATCTGTGTCATCAACACATGACAATCATGGGACTTCATGCCAAGTAATTTTAGATCTTCCATCGAAACAAGTTTCGAGATGTTGGCGGAGTAACCAGACGGAACTTTCACACCTTGCAAGCACCGGCATAGCTCGGTCCTCTCGGCCTTTTTTAGGTTATAGCAGGCCAGAGGAAGCCATGTTCTGCCTTTTTGGGAGGGCTCAGGTGCCAACTCGGGTCTGATCTTCATGTCAACCAAGTCGAGACGTGCGTTGAGGCCGTCCTTCGTCTTCCCTGGAATATTAAGTAAGAGACCAATCAGGCTGTCACACACGTTCTTCTCTACATGCATAACGTTGATGCAGTGGCGAACTTCAAGGTGCTGCCAATACGGTAACTCCCAAAATATTGATTTCTTCTTCCACATGCCGCTGGCCTTCACTTTTTTACCACTCTTTCCAAGGACAACATCGATATCCTTAACCATATTGTACACCTCTTGCCTGCTATAATGCCTTGGAAATAAAGCTCTCTCCCTCGTCCCGTCAACTTGCTCCTTCATATTGCGGTACGGGTGATTCCTCTTAAGGAAGCTACGGTGGCGCATGAACACCATCTTACGGGAGTGGGCCAGCCACCTACTCGCAGTACCATCCATGCACTGAGGGCAAGCCTTGTCTGGTTCTTTACTTTGGCCCGAAAGGTTACGTAGGGCAGGCAAATCATTGACCGTGCAGAACAACATGACATGTAGGATGAAGTTCTCTTGTTTATACACATCCCATACCTGCACCCCTTCGTTCCACAATATTTTCAGATCTTCCACCAAAGGTCTTAGGTATACGTCAATATCATTCCCAGGTTGTTTCGGCCCTTGGATAAGCAGCGACATCATGATGTACTTCCGTTTCATACACAGCCAAGGTGGTAGGTTGTACATACTAAGAGCAACTGGCCAAGTGCTGTGCCGGCTGCTTATGTTGCCGAAAGGATTCATTCCGTCCGTGCTCAACGTGAACCTTATATTCCTCGGCTCTACACTGAAGTGTTCGAAGATCATGTCGATGTTTCTCCACTGCGCAGAATCAGCAGGGTGTCTTAGCTTTCCATCTTTCTTACGGTCCTCCGAGTGCCAGCACAACAATTTGGCCTCTTTTGGGTTCCCAAACAAATGCTTCAAACGCGGAATTACCGGCAGATACCACACCACCTTAGTGGAAATTCCTTTCTTCAGCTCGATAGAAGACTCGCGGTCGTCTGGTTCCCTCTTACGCTTGTAACGAGATGCTTTGCACACTGGACATGAACACGAGTTTGATAATTCATTACGGTACAAAATACAGTCATTCGGACATGCATATCCTTTCTACCTCCATCTCCAGTGGACAAACCACCTGCTTTGCTCGGTATGTGTTTTTTGGGCAGCTCGTTTCCATCCGGAAGCATCTCTGATAGGAGACCTAAGAGCGCCGTGAAACTCTTGTCTGACCAACCATAGCTTGCTTTCAATTTAAGCAGCTCGAGCACGGATGACAGCTTTGTGTATTTCGGCTTGCAACCCGGAAACAAAGGTTTTTCTGAGTCCTCAATCAAGTACATGAACTTATTTAAGTCTCTCTCAGTATTAAAGTTCACGTCAGCATCACGCAGCATCTGATCCAACCTGTCATCGTCCTCTGCACCACCGCAATCATCGTCTGCACCTACTTCCTCCGCGCGGCCACAATCATCGTCTACACCTACTTCCTCGTCATCTTCTCTCCTTTCATTGACTTCGGGTTCTTCGACGATGCCAACGTCTTCGTGTAACATGTTCTGCTCTTCACCATGTTTGGTCCAACACGTGTAGTCCGGTTTGAAGCCCCTAATAATCAAGTGCGTTTGGATCTGTAGGGCTGAGTTCTGTCTAAGAAATGATCTCTCATTTCTACAATCACAACAAGGACAATATATAAATTCAACACCCTTCTTCAACCTATCCTCCTCGGCAACTCTCAGAAAATTCGTCACACCATCAAGGTACCCTTGATTCGTACGAGAACCGTACATCCACACCCGATCCATCTAGCTACACGCGCTGCACAACAAGGAAGTTAGTGTTAAATTGACCTAATAAAAGAAAGCCACTTAGCTTCTCATCGAGAAAAAGGAGCTACCGAAGTAATGTCAAATGTTGAATCTTGATGCAACATATATTAATTTTGGAGCTAGCATGATTTTTCTAGAAATCATACTGCAATTTAAGGGTTTAAGGGTATAAACATAAATATCAAAATGCGGAACATCGGCATGAGATGAAATGCATGTCATGGCATAGAGGACATAAAGTAAAGACTAATGCAAATGGAATCAATTTAATCGGAGTCCGGACGCTCAAAAAACCCTAATTTGAGTTTTTAGTCAATTTTATTTTTTCTACAATGCAAACAAGAATGAAAATGACATAATTGCATAGATCTTATTTTTCTGAACATTTTGATATATTATTTGTATTTTTCTGACTAATAATAAATTTTCTATGATTTTTATAAGATTTAAATATTTAAATACTCTTTTTGATCTTTTCCTCAGTAAAAATAATGAATAAATAAATACAGAAATAGCAGAGGCTGACAGGTGGGTCCCACTGGTCAAAACTTGACTACACACTGACATGTGGGGCCCACATGTCATATTTTCATTTCTTTTATTTTTATTTTTTATTTGGCTTAGCCTTAATGGTCATTTTTTTTTGCGAGAATAGCCTTAATGGTCATTAAGGCGGTCGGGACGGCGCCGGCCGAGCACCGTGGCATCGGCAAGCGGCGGTGGCGCGGGACCGCGGCGGTGGAGGGAGGTGGGAGCGCGGAGCGCGGCCGCTTACCGGGAGGCGGCGGAGCTCGGACACGGCAGGGCGAGGCGGGCGGCGAGGTGGAGGCCACCGGCGGCGGGGAAGCTTCGGGGGCGGGGCGGCGGTGGCGGCTTGGGGAGATTTTCGGCGGGCGGCGGCGGCAACTTGGGGAGGTTGTCGGCAGCGGCACGAGCTTCGATCGGCGGCGACGCTTGCGGTCGGCTCGAGAGGAGGTCAGGAAAACGTACTCTGCTGGGAGTGGCCAGGAGTGGGAGTGAGCTTATACATATTAGTACAGACGGCTCCAAGTAGGGAACCGTCTGTAAAAACAACACAGACGGTTCCGGTGGGGAACCGTCTGTACTGTGGGGGTTAGTACAGACGGCTCCCAACTGAGACCGTCTGTGACATTATTACAGACGGTCTCAGTAGGCAACCGTCTGTATTATTTGTACAGACGGTTGCTCTAGGGAACCGTCTGTATTGTACTGTCCCGCTTGTTCGGCATCCTTGGTCGTCATTTTCTCAGACGGTTCAAGTTTGGAACCGTCTGTGATAAGCACTGTACAGACGGCTCCCTTTTGCCGTCTATACAGGAGGCGTCCTGCTAAATGGTGTCTGTCGTAGTGAATTAGTGAACAGTTTTGCCGACGACATTGTCCAACTATATATAACATGCATGCATCAATGTTAAACAAAGCATGCTGAGTCCTATAGTGTCGTCAGTTGGGATGATATTATCTGTCTAATACCATTTCAACCAAGCTAATCCCTTTAAATTACACTAGCAAGTCGATTATTGATCATAGTAGGAGGGCATGCACAAGAATTACATGCAATATTTCTTGTCCAAATTTGAGCATCGGAGCTACAAGTAACATGCATGCCACAGTATATGTCACTTGCCTATAGCTTTGACATATGACAGATATATTGCTGATTGGTTTGTCCATAAGACTAATAAGGATGTATATGCAAGGTTGTTAGGTGAGGCTGTTAAGTAAGCACATGCAGATCAATGATCATGTGGACTAATTAGTTTCTAATTCAAGTGCATTATGTGATTTATCTACCTTGGAGTCTTGGACTCCACGGTTGATGCCTACCCAGCCACACGACAAACTAGCACTTTTCCATGATCCTCCGAACCACAAGCGACAGAGACACTCTTTTCTTTTGTTCCAATGACCACCTACATACGCCCCTTAATTCATTTTCTACAGCTTATTATACGCCCCTTAATTCATTTTCTACAGCTTATTATCTCCTATGTTTCATAATATTTTTTTCCGACAATAACCTACGGGTATCATAAATCAGTCTCATTTTATTCCTTTGTACATGCTCTTGTATGCAAGTCAACTAACCTGAATTTCCTGTGGCGTTAGCACATCTGGAAGGTCACATTATCTTTTTATTATCACTTATCACAATCGGTTAGGTATTTAGGAGAAAATTTGTATTCCGTCCTTGAAAAGCATATGACTAACAGTGATCATCATTTGACAGGAGAAAGAAGCATTTACACTGAGCTAATTATTTAGTAGAAATATATTCTTGGGACATATGCAGACGTCCCTTTCATGTTGTCCTCTGTTAGAGGCAATTTTGGCGACCCACAAACTTTACTGTCAGCCATTATACTTGTAAATTCTCACCACAATCTTCAATCAAATTCACAATTGGCTCACTGACAAGTAGCCCACGTATACGCATCCTTCTGGTTTCTATACAAGAGTTACGCGTCTATGTGTATGTGCCCAGCTACAAGGAGTTGCCGTCCTTTAAATACGGCTGCAGAACAAGAGGAAACACACGATAGCCATAGCATCTCTCTCTCTCTCAAGTGTAGACTCCAAGAGGAGGCATGTACCTGAATCCAAGAATCGTTGGTTGTGGGGAGAGGACCATAGTTCTGTCCCATGGCTACGGAGGGAGCCAGGCCATCTGGGACAAGGTGCTGCCGCACCTGTCAAGGAGGAACAAGGTACATATTGCTCTGCAGACATGCACCTAGCTTCGCTTGGCACACAGATAAACTAACCACTTATATACGCAGGTGCTCCTCTTCGACTGGGACTTCTCCGGCGCCGTCGCCGCCGACGAGGCGGAGGCGGAGGAGGAGGAGGAGCCGTACACGTTCTCCAGGTACGCCGACGAGCTGGTGGCGCTCATGGACGAGGTGAAGCTGAGCGGCGCGGTGTACGTGGGGCACTCCATGGCCGGCATGGTGGGGTGCATTGCGTCCGTCAGACGGCCCGACCTCTTCACCCATCTCGTGCTCGTCGGCGCCTCCCCAAGGTGCACCACCTCATCCATGTCATGCATCCATCAAGCAGCTTCAATTCCAAGATATTCTTTTTATCCGACCATCATGCTTAATTTCATCCGAATAACAGTTGTTCAATTTTCGTATTTTACAGCGCACGTTTGATCATAGATGCAAATTTGGAATCATGTGCACCTGACCATAAAAGCGACAAAACCGAACTCCATTCTTTTTTTGTCTTCATTAATTAGTTTTCCAACAATAATAATGTATCGAAATGATCACGTTAATTATATGAGCTCTAATTATATACATCTTTGTTCAGGTACATGAACTCGGAGGACTATGAGGGCGGCTTCGACAAGTCGGACATCGACGTGATGCTCAGCCGCATCTCGTCGGACTTCCGCTCCTGGGCCGAGGGCTTCGTCGCGCTCGCCGTCGGCAGCAGCGCCGACGCGTCCGCCGTGGAGCGCCTGGCGCGGAGCTTCTACGCCATGGACTCCCGCGTGGCGCACAGGCTGGCACGCATGATCTTCCTGGGCGACCAGCGCGAGGTGCTGGACCGCGTGTCCGTGCCGTGCACCATGGTGCATGTCTCCGGGGACTTCGCCGCGCCGCCCAGCATCGGCCGGTACATGCAGCGCCGCATGACGCGCTGCAGCAGCGCCGCCGTGGAGACCATCGACTCGGTGGGACACTTCCCGCAGCTCGTCGCGCCCGACGAGCTGCTCCGGATACTCGACCTCGTGCTTGCCGCCGATAGCGACGGCCGCGACGGGGAGCTGCAGGCTTCGGCGCCGGCGAAGGCGCCCGTTGCCGTCGTGGAAGAGAGGAGCACCACTGAGGGGAGCCTCGCGGAGGCGGAGGTGAAGGGGGACATCGACGTTGTGGCAACGTAGCACGACGCACGTACGGTGGTGAAGTTTGTGTATTGATCAGTGCGTACGTATACAGACATATGTGCGTGCTGATCTTGGTATTGCCATGCATCGTGTCACTTGATTGATTTGGTCACTGTTTGTGCATTGGGGGTTTCGTAATTTGTAGAAAAGTTGATGTGTTTCATTTGGAACTTTTAGCTGTTCTGGCATTGTGTTGCGTTGGTTTTGATAACGGAGAATGCGCTAGATGTTAAAGCAGTGTGCATGTATACATTGTAGTGTTTGGTTTAATTTACTGGAAATGTTAATTAAACGTTTGGTTGCTTAATCTGTTGGGTTTGATGCACCAATTTCATCCAAGTTTCAGCTGTTCAGGAAATGTGGTCGCATACCTTTGGGGGGGATAGAAACCAATGCTCTTTCTTAAATGGCTGACATATACAACTCCGGCCTCTACCCAAATTTTCAAAAAATAAAAAGAAAGCAAGCAAGTTAAAAGTTAAATCTTAGCCCAATGAAATGATTATATCCAGCCCATTAGCTTTCTCTGGCTCAGCCATTCACTCCTTCCTCCTCCTTCGGCTCCGACGGTTGCGGCTGCGGCTGCGGCTCCGCTTCAGGGGACGGGCGGTCATATCGACGCTGTCGACACTGATAGGCATCGTAAATGTCCATCCCTAAGTTGTCTAAGAAACGATTTCGGGATCAGGGTATCGAATTTGGGCTAGGGATGTAGACCTCCGCTCCCACCATTGTTGTGGGGGGAAGGAAGGGAGGAAGAGGGAAAGGAGATGCCAGGAAGGGGAAGAAGGGAGGGAAGACGAAAAAGGTGAAATGAAACCAAAGTTTCGCGGGCAGAGCTGAGGTGGGTCAAAAAAAAAGTACTTCTATATCTATTATACTATATTATATATTGGAGTTAGTGGTTGTGGTGGTGTCACACCCCCAATGGTAGTATCACACCCTTTTCTCAAATAAAAAAACTAACAAACATAATCCTTACCTTTATCCTTAATTGTTATCCTTATCTTTATCCTTAGCAATAGATTTGTTCGTTTGTTGAGATACCAAAGAATAATGATTCTCTTAGTTTATTTGTTTATTTGAGAGTGACCCTTATTACCCACATTATGAGGATCTACATACACTCGCTATACCAACTACTCTATACTATGGCCTTTTCATGGCAGCCCCTAATACATTCTTATACTTGGTAGCTTCATTTGGTTGATTACATGAGGGGAGGGGTGGTACCCCTATTTATAGGATTACATGATCATTGGATTTGTGCCATGTGACACAATCCAAGCCATACAACATAACTCTGGAAACTCTACAAATATCTTATCTCTAGAGTTTTCTACAACGTTATCCAAGTACTGGATATTTTCTTACTTCATAGACACTACACCTAAAATATGTTACTCTAGAATTTTTTCCAATTCTAGAGTTCATCTCTAAAATATCTCCAACATGTTTATCCTTGATTTATTCTAGGGCTTTCTCAAGTATCTTTATCACTCTAAAATTTTCTAGAGTATTCTCACTTCAACATGAAGATTTATCTCTAATATTCTCCATGATAAATATCTAAGTATTCATGAGAACTCACAAACCTTCTAGAACATTATGAGCACTGTATCCACTAGGGCACATCAAAACGTTGCGGATTGGTGGGATGCAAGCCTCATAGGCACAAACAAGGAGCACAGTCGATGTCTTTACGGTACCTTGATCTATGTCATGTGGGAAGTATGGAAGGAGAGAAACCGCCAAGTGTTCCAAAACAAGGCTCTTTGCTTCCAGGACATGACCCTCTTGATACATGACGAAATCTCATAATGGCATACGTTCTATCGACATGGTGCAATTCGAACGAGTAGTCGAAAGGACCCAACTAACGGTGCGTAAACATCCGTGATATTAGCGCCATGAGGCAAACCTTGTAAACCTTGTATATATTCTCAAACTCTTACTTAACTGAATGGGCAGTGCTCCTACCAAGTTTTCGAAGATAAAAACCTTCTAAAACATTCTTGCTACAAGTATGCATTGAACTATTAACATGTTTTATGATTTTAGATTTCTATCGCGGTATAACCAGTCTACTAATTATTTTTTACATAGTTTAAGTTCTGTATTTTTATATTTTATGGTTTTGTGTTTTTTTGTAGCAGGGTGTAATCAATCCAGTAATTCTTTCTTACATCGTTTAATTGTTGTCATTTTTATTTTTGTCTGTTGTTGTATATTTTGTTTTTAGTTTCATTTGCTTATATTTATTCATCAGTTGATTTTATTTGATTATGACCTAAGAATCAATACATGTAGCCCCCCAGCGTGGTCAATGCCACATTTAGCCCCGTCTCTGAGTCAAATTTAAAAATAGCCCCCCTACCGCACTCCAGACCCGCGGCAGGGCTCCTGCCGCACCCCAGGCATGCGGCAGCCGCAGCCTGCAGGGCAAACGCCAGATGGTATGGCGTTTGGACGTAAATGATAAACGCCAGTCTGTCCGACGTTCAGATCTTGGCATATAGCTTTTTTTATTAGCGAGGCTAAATGTCATAACCACTGGCGTTTTCCCTGCTATATCCTCTGGCGTTTTCCTTGCAGGATGCATATTGCCGTGCGGCAGGTGCCCTGCCGCATGCCTAGGGTGCGGCAGGTGCCCTACCGCGGGCTGCCGCGCGCCGACGGGCCGACACGTGTCCTGCCGCAGGTCTGGGGTGCGGTAAGGGGGCTATTTTTGAATTTGACTCAGAGACGGGGCTAAGGCCCCCTTTTAGACGCCCCGACGAATTTGAGGAGGCGGCTTCTCTAGAAGCACCGACGAATTTGAGGGGGCAGAAGCCGGGAGGGGGCAGCTTCTGGGAGAAGCCGCTGGAGAAGCCGTCTAGAAGGGGCCTAAATGTGGCATTGACCACGCTTCGGGGGCTGGCTAAATGTGGATTTTTTTTCCCATTCTGCTGCCGCCTCCGCCGCGCCGACCACCACGACCACCACCACCGCCACCACCATGGACGAAACCCTCGCCGCCGTCCTCTCCTACCTCCCGCCTCCCCCCGTCTCCACCACCGCCTCCCTATCCTCACGGACGAGGAGGACCGCATCAGCCTCCTCTGTGCCGCGCTCCTGCGCAACGTCATCTCCCATCTCCCCACCAAGGACGCTGCCCGCACCACCACCCTCTCCTCACGCTGGCGCAGCCTCTGGGCCTCCACCCCGCTCCGCCTGGACGACGCCAACCTCGCCCCTGCCGCCGTCACCGCCGCGCTCGCCTCCCACCCGGGCCCCGTCGCTTTCCACCTGCCTCGCCTCCGCACACCTCGCCTCCCAGGAGCCCCACGTTCTCGTCTCCTGGTTGGACTCCCTCGCTGACAAGAATGTCGAGGACCTTGTCGTTGTGAACGGCTCCTGGCCCGACGAATGCGAGTGGCGTCCCCCCCGGGCCTCCTCGGATGCGCCGCCCTCCGCCGCCTCTGGCTCGGCCTCTGCCAGTTCCCGGACACGTTCAGCCCGGCTCCGCCCTTCGTCAGCCTGCAGGAACTCGGGATTGTCCATTGCTCCGTGCAGGACCGCGAGCTCCACGCCGTGCTCCCCGCGCTCCCTGAGCTTGAGAGCCTCGCGCTCTTGCTGACACAGGACTGTCCAAGATACGTCCACATCTGGTCTGGGAGCCTCCAGTCCCTGGTGGTGTGGAAGACCATGGTCAGAGAGGTGCACCTCGACGATGCCCCCAACCTGGAGCGGCTGCTGCTGGAGCCGATCGCCGGCGCCTCTACCCATGTCAAGGTCATTAATGCTCCGAGGCTGAAGGTGTTCGGGTACTTTGATGTTGGATTGCATCAGCTCAAGATCGGTCCCACTGTCATCAAGGTGGCCTGAATTTTGCTTCTCGCATCATCTTACTTTCCGCACTTGGATATTACTGGATTATTTATAATTGTTTTTCTATGCGTTATAGGATGGGATAAAGGTGAAGCCAAATGCTATGGTTCGAACCCTCAGGACATTGGCATTGAAGGTCCAGTTTGGAGTCGAGGAGCAAGTGAAGCTAGTGCCCCTCCTGCTTAGATGCTTCCCGTGTATTAATACCCCGCCACTTCATCATTCATCTCGTGATTTGTGCTTGCACCTATAGAATTGATTAATTGAACATTTCACTTGCTTGGAATACAGTCAACTCCTTCTGAATCACCAGTCAATGTTGATGTATAAGAGCATCCACAGCTGGTTCCCGAAATGAGTCCGTATAGCTAAAATTTAGCTCATTCCCCTCAAAACCAGCTCCCAGCAGATTCTGTATCGCGTTCCCGTCCGCATCCGAGTCCGCATACGCGCTCTGAAACTCCCCAAACCTAGCACACATCAACGTTCTCCATATCCCAACCGCCGGTCTCCTCGTCCTCGTCCCCGCCATCCAGCCGCGCCCCCGTTCCCCCCTCCCCCCCGTTCTGCTCCGCCTCCGTGCGTCCATCTCACCGGCGCAGCTCACCCCGCCTTCCCCTCCACGGCTGTTCACCCATCCGCGCCCGTCCCGTCCTCGTCTGCTCGCCCGTCCGCGCAGATCTCCACCCACATCTCGCCGGCGCAGCACCCCCCCCCATCCCCGCTATCTCACCGCCGGCTGCGCCCCCTTCTCCGCCTCCATCTGGGTGTAGATCCGTCGGCCACGGCGCATCTCCGCCACGGCTGCCCCCCCACCCCCCAATGTCAGCCGCCGGCGCAGCCCCTCCCAACCCCGCCATCTCCGCCACGGTGCACTCCACTTCGACCGGACGTACGTGCATCTCCCCTCGTGCTGCTAGCAGCACCGGCGGCGACCCCAGGTGACCGTTGGCCTCCGATTTCCCTTCATTTGCTGTTCGTGCACTGATTTGTAATGGCACAATGCACTAATTCGTAGGATGATCAATACAATTTAGCACAGCAAAATCCATGGTACATACTGGAGTAATTGATTTTTAATCTTACCAACTTCGCACTGCTGATGAATCAAAGAACAGAATTATGTTCATGGAGTATTCTCTTATTTGTGTGTAGGCTGAAGAATTTGAAAATGCAGAAAAGTCAAGGAGAAGAGTGAGGATGAAGATTAGCATTAGATAGGACTTTGTCTATTTTTTTTCTTTGTCATATATGTCTTGTATCATTTAAATCATTTGTAAAGTTCATTTTTGGACAATTGTAATTGTAACAAAGTTATTTGAATATACAATATATCAAGAATTCTAAATAGCCGTTGGGAATAGCCGTTCGAAATTATACCTGTTTGGATAAACCGCCGTTCAAATATATCGGTTGCAAAAAATAGCTGTTGAAAAAATTGTGGTAGTTATAGAATATCAATAAAATATAGGATTGTGGGATATAGGGATTGAGATTTGGAGAACCTGCTGGAGTGTGAAGGGATATAGAGAATGAATCTTTTAGGGAAGCTCCCTATATAGGGATATAGGGAACGAGATTTAGAGAACCTGCTGCGGATGCTCTAATTCTGGGATCAAGTAGGCTACAGTGAATGTGTTCATTCACATCTCAAGAAATTGGTGTTGGAACTTCCTGAGGCGAGGACAGTGAGCTGGCATTTGTAAAGTTTGTCATGGAAGAGCCCAAATGTTGGAGGAGATGCATGTTTTAGTGGATGATGGTTGCTCCAGAGATGTTGTGCTAAGTCGATTATCTTCAGAAGGGTGTGTGTCTGCAGACGCTGGAGTGGTGGTGGAGAGGCGTGATGTGTCCAATACTTGGAGCTTCCAAAGAGCCAGTGACATGTCACGCAGTGACCCATTTGATTGCTGAATTTATAGTAAACTTACCCTGTTATTTCTATGCTGTCTGTACCTTTTACTTTCCGACTCATATTTTCGTGGTCCCTCATTAGCAAAAAAGGGTCCGCCTCTCATAACAATATAACACATCTATGGGGCTTTACTACTTATATTTGGGTTATATTCAATACAGCATTGCATAGTATGTTATTCCTGTTGAAGTTCCTCTTCATTGTCATATATTCCCTATGTTGTATCTACTACTATTTGTCAACTAAGCTCAAAATATGACCTTCCGTATTCCAAAAAAAATCATGATTGTGTTTTGTTCTGGTACTGTTGATCAGAGATGCGTCTCTTGGCATCAAATGTCTTTTGTATTATAGAAATCGTTCTTGGCCATGATAATGATGTGTGTTATGCTCAAACTTAGATTATTGGTATTTGGGATCATCAAGATATGAAAGGGAGGCATGTTAATTATTAATTTATAAAGCTTGTGGAATGGTGCTGTTACTTTGTAGTACTTACAGTCTGTCTTCGATTTTGTCCCATGACAATACATCATTTCGCTGTCTTGTTATCCTATTTTTCAACTGCTGTTAGCAGCAAAAATGATGGGCGCCTGCATCCTTCACCCTTCATTGATGTAGATGCACAATAGATTTCCTTCATTATTCTCATCAGAACCACTTACAATTGAATATCAGGTGCCAAAATTTAGCTGCATAGAGTTGACATCTATAAGTTTATCCGTGTCAACCAAGTGAGCCTGGTTGGTGTAACAAAATATGCAACTGGATATCTCATTGTGTGGTACTGCATTAACCTAGCAACCATGCACCACAAAACCACGAAGAGACCCATGGTCTTGGCAACGTCCTGGAGTCCTCACTGCGGCTCTGTGCTGCAGACCATTGCAATTCATCATCCACAGTCAGCACCCGCACGTTGGTCTTGGCAGCCACAGCCTCCTGTCTGTGTGCTATTCTGGTGGTTCATGGGCAGATCATCTCGAACAATTATAGACAAAGTAATTATATTTTTTTGGGATCTGATGGGCTTGCTAATATGTATAGTGATACTATCAGCGCGATTAGAATATTGAAGCATCTCATCTCAAACTATAAAAGTACTTGTTTTATTTTGTACATTTCATCTCTTATTCTGAGAAAGTGAGGTGACACTGTTTTATTTTTGAAGAAAATAGGTTTTGTAGACATGTGTACTAGTTTTTTGGTTAATCTGGGACTTATGAGTTCACTTATTAGTGACATATGCTATCTTTCAGGTGTTTGTGTTAGCTCTTCCAATCTGCCATGGAAGACTGCCACCACAAGAGGAAACTGTCCATCTGGGACCAGCCAGGCCTTAATCAAATGAATCAAGGAGCATGATCTTGTGAAAGAATAGAGCCATTTTAATCTCAGTTTGTGAAGCTTATGCTGTGTCCTGTTGCCTTGTACGATGGATTACATTTTTGCTAATTCCATCCATACTCCTTGTGTCTAACTCGAATATTTTTCTGTAGCAATAATTTTAAGCGCCCAGATTGACGTGTGTGTTACCTCACTGTAACTCTATTTCCATTTTCGGGGTTCCTGCTTGAATAAGACGACGATAATGGGAAGTTGAACCATGAGAAATGCCAAACTCGGAACAGATACCCGAAGGTTTCGTGCAGTCCTAACAAATAAGGGTTTATTGGCTATACTGAAGTTCAACGCGGAAAGAAATTACTAAAATCGGAGAATCATCAGAACCTACGTTACAGCTTAGCTCATATTGCAGCTGTGATGTTCAGAGGAAGGATCAACTACAATATACACTAAGTCTGTAAACCCGCCACTATTTAACTTGGTTAAGTACGAGTACGGAGTACACATTGTACTTAGTAATTAGACAGTGATTAAGTGCGCTAATCATGAGTAGTAATCTTTTAGAGGAAATCACGAGCAGTAATTAGTGCCGTTCTTCCGACAGAAAATAAACAATTGCCTGATGGGCCCAGGAGAAACTCGCTCCGCGACATTTGGCCCAGCAGGCACCAAACCCTACACCCTTCTTGTTGCGTATACAAAAAGACAAAACCGCCTCCACCAGCTGCTCCCTCCCTCCTCGCTCCTCAACGCCCTCTCCTTGGCTCCTCCGGCGCGCGCGGCTCGGCTACGATGGCGGCCACCATGGACGCCATCATGCGGGCCATCTTTGCCTGCGTCCCACCGCGCCCTCCTCCGCCGCCGCCGCCAGCTCCCTCTCCGCTGCTTTCACCTCCTCCTCTCCTGGCGGCGGCGGCGAGGACCGCATCAGCCGCCTCCCGGACTCGATTCCTCTCCGAGATTGTCTCCCGCCTCCCCGTCAAGGACGCCGCGCGCACCGCCGCGCTCTCCCAGCGCTGGCGCCGCCTCCGGGCATCCACGCCTCTCTTCCTCGACGACAACGACGTCTTCGCCGGCAGCGACGACGACCCGCTTCGGCACCATCGACTGGCGCGCCCTCACCGCCATCGTCTCCCGCATCCTCGCCTCCCACCCGGGCCCCTTTCGCTGCGTCCACCTCACCAATGTCTGCAACTACGCGGCCGCCCGCGACGGTAGCGCGCTCGTGCGCTGGCTCCGCCTCCTCGCCACCAAGGCCGTCCAGGACCTCGTCCTCGTCAACTTCCCCAACTGGTCCCTCGGCAACGACCTCCCCGCCGACGTCCTCCGCATCGCCTCCCTTCGCCGCCTCTACCTCGGCCTCTGGGACGAGTTTCCGGACACCAAGGACCTCCTCCCCCGCGGCGCCCACGTATTCCGCACCTCGTCGAGGTCGGCCTCTGCCGCACCGACATCGAGGCCAAGGACCTCGACCGCCTGCTCCACTGCAGCCCCGTGCTGGAGAAGCTCGCGCTCGTCGCTTGCTACGTCACGCCGTGCAACGTCCGCGTCCGCAGCCACAGCCTCCGCTGCGTGCTCTTCTGGATGTCCATCGCGGAGCTCGCTGTGGTCGTCGCCCCGTGTCTCGAGCGCCTCATCCTCTGGAACGAGTGCCCCAGTGCCTGCCTCGACAAGGAGTTCTTCACCAGGGTCAAGATTGGCTACACAGCGGAGCTCAAAGTGCTCGGTTACTTGGAGCCATGCATCCATGTGCTCCAGATCGCCAACACCGTCATCGAGGTCTAGCACTCTAGCTTTCTTCAATGGATGTATCATACTCGTAGCTATCTGTCTCCGTCCATATGTACATGTGTAATGATCCATGGCATTGTGATTGATGGTGAATTGCACATGAATTGTAGGCTGGGACAAAGCCGAGCCCCCGCACCACCATTCCAAGTGTCAAGATCCTGGCCTTAAGGGTGTGATTTGGAGTTCGCAAGGAGGCCAAGATGCTGCCCACCTTCCTGAGATGCTTTCCCAATATCGAGACATTGCATGTCATGGTGAGATTCCAGTCCCCAATCTGCCCATTTAGCATTTTGTTGTCCCTAGCATCTGATTGCTGCCGTGTGATCCATGGTTAATCGAACTAGTTACATGCTAATGCTGCAGTCTGCTGAAGCTGATGAGCCCACTGGCAAGCTGAATTTCAAGTTCTGGCAGGATGTCGGCCCCATCGAGTGTCTGCAGTCACACATCAAGAAAGTGGTGTTCAAGAACTTCGGAGGGAAGCGCAGCGAGCTTGCGTTCCTCAGGTTTGTCTTGGAGAGAGCACAGCTGCTGCTGAAGATGGTGGTCGTGCTGGCCGATGGAGATCCTGCTTCGGAGGAGGGGGTGGCCGCCAAGCTGAAACCTCTAGCTTGCAGCACGAAGCGTGCCAGTAGAGACCCAAAATTTATGATCTTGGTGCGCAACGGGGGCGGTGCCTGGAGCTTCCGTGTAGCATCTGATCTCTCCCTGAGTGACCCTTTTCATTGCTGAAGCTCAAGGTGCTAACTAGCTGATATATTTTGATCGTGATGCATCATTTCCATCTCCTTTGCTAAACTAGCTAGCTACGTGTTTTACATTTTTCAGTATCATAGGCAAGACACTTATTCAGTGTAATTCTCAGCTTATGTTTGTTTAGATGATAGTGTTTTCGGCTCCGGCAGAAGAGTAGAGTTTTGAACACTGGAACATACAAGAGAGCTAGCTTGTGATCAGTAGTTCATGCAATGGCTCATGCTACTGTACTTAAGTGGGGTTATCTTATTAAATGGCGGATATCCTGCATTGCATGTGGTTATTTTGTGTTCTTGGTGCTATTTACTTAAGAGCTCATTTTTTTGTAATGCCCTGCCATTGGGATTATTGGTCGAAATGATTTCTTCTTTGGTGCCGATTGGCAGGTGATGGTGCAAACTTGCACAAAGTAGTATAAACTTCTTCGAGTGTCGATCCATCTATGCTCACAGCTTCATGCTGAAGTATTGTATCGTTCATGTGATTGTCACTTTGTGATTATCTGTAAGGTTTTGTATTGCTGTTTGATGCAATGGAAATACTTCTTGGTCACTGATGCATGTGCTCACTGAGATGTGTGAGAAGTCAGAACATCGTGGAAGGGATCGTATGCTGCGACCGAAAGGTTCAGCTGTTGGCACAAAATGGTTAGTTATTGGTCAATATCATAAAATGTGCTAATTACTTTCAGTTTTGGAAGTTAATTATCAAGGGGAAAGCTGAAGCTGAGCCATACATCGTTGCCAAGGTTATGGAATGGTGTCGATGCTTTGTACTTGCACCTGAATCTATTAATAATTCGTTGCCGTTCCTGTAGCAGCTAGTCTTGCTTCAATGTTGTTGTGGAAATGCACTGCCCTGTTGCCAATAATTGATAGATGCGATTGATTTGAGATGATAGTCCAAATGGCGCACGAGCAAACTGGTAGCCGGCCCTGTGATTTTCCTGCGTAAATAATATATGGGCTGCTTGCTTATGTTGACAACTTTAAGTAAAAGAAATTAACCGCCTGATCGATTTGGTTGCGATTAACAGTAATGTTCGGTTAGCTAGCTGTTGATGCTATAGAGTACAGGCATGCTATTTTATGGTCACTCACAATCACATTTTTCACACACACAGTCACATCTAAGGGTTCAATTTAGCCGTTAATTAAAGTTGGCACAAACTAACCGGACGCGGCCGGCCTAGGACATTTGGCCCAGAGAAGAAACGAGCACGAAGCCCTAGAACAGACTAAACAGCCGCCGCCGCCACCGCCGCCTTCCACCCCACTCAGTCTTGGCTGACGTTCGCTCCTCCTCGATACCCTGGGCGCCGATGACCATGGACGCCATCATGCACGCCCTCTTCCCCTGCCTTCCCGACCCTCCCTTCTCCACCGCCTGCGGGCAAATTTTCAATGAATATTAGAAAAAAAAGGTTCAAAACTTCATCAGCCACTGGATTGGGTCGATTTGCCTTGAAGACTTTTCCACTATCAACCCCAAAAAAACCCAACTCTCCTCCGCCGCCGCCGCCGCCCGCCCCCTCCTCCTCCCCCGGCGGCGACGGGGCTGACCGCCTCAGCCGCCTCCCCGATGCGCCGCTCTGCAACATCCTCTCCCGCCTCCCCGCCAAGGACACTCCTTGGCCCAATGGCCCATCTTCCCGCAATTACGGCACTTGTCCTTCGACATGTCACGGTTTCCTCCTGAGCTCGAGCGTTCGCCGCCGCCACCGCTCGACGAGCCGCGGCGAGGACGGCGATGGCGGTTGCCGGACTTGGAGCCACCTGAGGATGCCTCCCCCTTTTGCCGCTCCTTCACCCGCGTCTCCCACTGCTCCTCGGTGAGGTAGAGTTTACCACCGGCACTGGCCGGGCGCGGGCTCGAACCTGTCCTCTGCCGCCTTTAGGCGTCCAGTAACCTCCTCCACAGAAAGCGTCGAGAGATCAATCAAAGTTTCAATTGATAGGCGATCTGACCAAACCTGGGCGGCACGACGCGAAGGTATTTCTCCACCACCTTCTGCGAGGGCTCTGGGTCACCGAGTGATGCCAGCTGATTGACGATGCCGGTGAGCCGCATGGTGAAGTCATCCATGGCCTCCCCATCGCGGAATGCAATGCTCTCGTACTCCTTGCGGAGCTTCTAAGCACTAGCCTTGCGCACCCGATGGCAGCCGATGCGCATGGTCTTGACAGCCTCCCACGCGTCCTTGGCTGTTGCCTTGACGGCGAGAGATGAGATCATCTCCGGCGGGACACCCTTCAGGATGGCCTCCAATGCCATCCGGTCCTCCTGCAGGTCTGCGACGCCGTGCTCGACGGCGTTCCACAAACCGCGCGCCTGGAGCATGACCTTCATCATGTGGGCCCAATCCCCATAGTTAGTCTTGGTGAGGATTGGGTACGACGCCGATCCACCGACCTCCCGCACCGTCTTGTGCATGATCAGCTCGTAGCCGCCGCCGCCTCTCGCGCCGCTGCTACTGCCGCCACTGCCATCAGTGCGGCCGCCTGATCATTGGTGCGGGGATGGTCGCGGTGACTCTGAGCGTCCACGCGGCATGAGCGTAGCTCGAATGACGCGACCTGGACCCAAGTGCGGTAACCTGGCTCTGCTACCAAATGTCGCAAATTCTCCACTCAAAACTCACACAAGAACTCAAGAACACGAACAAGAACACAAAGTGTTTTGTGCTGCGAAAAGATTGAGCAGCGTTTTCGGTTTAATGATGGTTGTGGTGGTGTCACACCTCCAATGGTAGTGTCACACCCTTCTCTCAAATAAAAAAACTAACAAACATAATCCTTACCCTTATCCTTAATTGTTATCCTTATCTTTATCCTTAGCAATAGATTTGTTTGTTTGTTGAGATACCAAAGGATAAGGATTCTCTTAGTTTATTTGTTTATTTGAGAGTGACCCTTATTACCCACATTATGAGGATCTACATATACTCGCTATACCAACTACTCTATACTATGGCCTTTTCATGGCAGTCCCTAAGACATTCTTATACTTGGTAGCTTCATTTGGTTGATTACATGAGGGAGGGGTGGTACCCCTATTTATAGGATTACATGATCATTGGATTTGTGCCATGTGACACAATCCAAGCCATATAACATAACTCTGAAAAAACTCTCTACAAATATCTTATCTCTAGAGTTTTCTACAATGTTATCTAAGTACTGGATATTTTCTTACTTCATAGACACTATACCTAAAATATGTTACTCTAAAACTTTTTCCAATTCTAGAGTTCATCTCTAAAATATCTCCAACATGTTTATCCTTGATTTATTCTAGGGCTTTCTCAAGTATCTTTATCACTCTAAAATTTTCTAGAGTATTCTCACTTCGACATGAAGATTTATCTCTAATATTTTCCATGATAAATATCTAAGTATCATGAGAGCTCACAAACCTTCTAGAACATTATGAGCACTGTATCCACTAGGGCACATCAAAACATTGCGGATTGGTGGGATGCAAGCCTCATAGGCACAAACAAGGAGCACAGTCGATGTCTTTGCGGTACCTTGATCTATGTCATGTGGGAAGTATGGAAGGAGAGAAACCGCCAAGTGTTCCAAAACAAGGCTCTTTGCTTCCGGGACATGACCCTCTGATACATGACGAAATCTCATAATGGCATACGTCCTATCGACATGGTGCAATTCGAACGAGTAGTCGAAAGGACCCAACTAACGGTGCGTAAACATCCGTGATATTAGCGCCATGAGGCAAACCTTGTATATATTCTCAGACTCTTACTTAACTGAATGGGCAGTGCTCCTGCCAAGTTTTCGAAGATAAAAACCTTCTAAAACATTCTTGCTGCAAGTATGCATTGAACTATTAACATGTTTTATGATTTTAGATTTCTATCGCGGTATAACCAGTCCACTAATTATTTTTTACATAGTTTAAGTTCTATATTTTTATATTTTATGGTTTGTTTTTTTTGTAGCAGGGTGTAATCAATCCAGTAATTCTTTCTTACATCGTTTAATTGTTGTCATTTTTATTTTTGTCTGTTGTTGTATACTTTGGTTTAGTTTCATTTGCTTATATTTATTCATTAGTTGATTTTATTTGATTATGACCTAAGAATCAATACATGTAGTTGCCACTGCTGCCCGTGAGGTCTTGGAGCCACCAATGCAACCACCATTCCGCGCTTGGCTCGAGCAACAATCATTCGCAACTGTCACCTGTGAGTTCCTAGAGCTGCAGCTCGACACCGTCTCCAAGGTACGATCTGAGAGTGCTCCTGGTTAAAGGTCACTGTAGCTTGTTGTTGACACATATGTTAATAATTTTATCCTTCCATACAGATGATAATTGTCATTGCTAGCTAATTTTTTATCACTTCATATAAGTGATTCAAGTTTCATTGCTGTTTAAATTCATGTGTATCTAACTAACTCCTAACTTCTCCCTTTTTCTCAACTAACTCGCATAAATCTCTCTTCTCTAATCTCTTCTCTAACTAGCTCCTAACGTCTCGTATTTTTCTCAACTAACTCACACAAATATCTCCTCTAATCCCTTATCTAACTAATACCTAACGTCCCCCATTTTTCTCAATTAACTCACAAATCTCTCTCCTTTAATCTCTTCTCTAACTAACTCCTAACGTCCTAATTTTTGTTAACTAATTCACACAAATCTCTCTTCTCTAACTAATTCCTAATATCCCACTTTTCTCAACTAACTCACACAAATCTCTCTTCTCTAACTAACTCATAATCCAACTCATTTAAAAAAAAATCGCCCCAACCCGTGCTCTCTCTCCTTTCATCTCACCGCCTCCCCTCCTAGCCAGGCTGCCCTAGCTGCCGGCCAAGGGGAGGAAGAGGAGCTCGGTTGGGCAAAGGAGAAGAGAAGGAAAGACAAGGAAGAGAAGAAAGAGGAAGAAGAAGAGAGGAAGAAGCCACTATCGTGCGCCGCCGTCGATCGCTACCTCCCCTCCTAGCGGGGCTACCCTAGCTGCTAGCTAAGGAGAGGAAGGAGCTCGTGTTGGGAAACGTGCTACGCAAAACAAAAATTTACCGCGCACAAGCCACCCCAAGATCACTATCAAGGTGCAGGCAACGAGATCATACCTTCGACGATCACGTCAATGCAGCGGAGAAGTTGACCGATGTCGATGAAGTCCGCAGACTCCCGCAGCTAGGTTATACCTCCCAGCCGCGAGAGCGATCTCCTCGCGAATAGTTCGCCCGATCGAACGCCGAAGTATACGACGTCTCCGAGGTATCCACGCGTACCGGATCAGCGACACCGCGGTAATGTGTGGACTAGCACACAAGAACAGCGGGGATCTACGAGAAGGAGAAGCAGCAGCGCGCCGGCAGCTGTACTAGATCCAATCTAGAAGAGAGAGAAAAAGAAGGCTGTGGCCAATCTAGAGATGGCCGGCCTAGGGTTTAGGGCTGCTTCTGGGGCTGCCTCTGGGGCTGCTCGGGGTGCCCTTTGAGGTGCCCTGCCCCTCTATTTATAGGGGTTGGGGCAGCTCTCCCTAGACAGGTGGAGTCCTACTCCAGCAGGGACACCCTGTTGGAGTTGGAGTCCAACTCCATCAGAACCTTCTGGAACCTTCTAAACTTCTAGAACCTTCTAGAACCTTCCAGAACCTTCTAGAACCTTTCGATACTTTCCGGACATCACCGGAACCATCCGGGACCTCCCGGAACACTTTCGAGATCATCCGAAACACTTTCGAAACCCTTCTCTCTCGTTCTCCATAAATAGTAACATTCCTAAATGTCGCTAAAATGTTAAGCGTGTGACCCTATAGGTTCGAATATATGTGGACATGTCCGGAACACCTTCCGGTCAATAATCGTCAGCGAGATCTGGACACCCATAACGACTCCCACATATCATCGAAGATCTTTATCGAGCGAACCTCGTATTACCGCATATCATCCTTTTGCCTCACGATACGTTACACAACCCGAGGCGAGACTTTGACGGTATCCCTGTGATCAACTCCTTGATCACCATACCTAGTTATCCTCGTTACCGGTTTGTACTCTTTTCTCGTTTTCGTATTCCGGTACCCCCGTGACTAACCTTTTAGTCACAATACCTGGCCAGGCGATGCTGGACACCGTAATACCGAGTGGGCCCAGAGTGTATCTCTCCATCGCCGGATGGGCAAATCCCAGTCTTGAGATATCTAGAACCACGATATATTTCTGATGTACCTGAAAGTCGCCTTTATAGTTACCCAGTTACGGAGTAACGTTTGATGACCCCAAAGCAACCATCCGGTATCCGGGTCTACGATATTCTCATGGTCTAAGGACGCAAGTAAACGTTAACACATAATGAGAAGATACTGACAACATATTGACGAAGTGATCTCGCAGTATCTCATAAGGGGGTCTATCCAACACCATTGTTACCCTAACAATGTGTTCCCATTATTGCCGGCATCCTTGTTACATTAACAATGCCCATGATCAGGAAAACAAGACCATCAACAATACATGAGCTAGTCTAGAGGCCTGACTAGGGATCTGAATGGTGTTTATTATTCCACACATGCAATTAGGTTTTCCTCTGAATCTCATATTCAAGAACCAATGCAATTCTAGCATAGAACATAAACTTAATCATGAACATGAAAATAGAATAATAACAACTTTATTATTGCCTCTAGGGCATATTTCCAACAGCTCGGTTGGGGAAGGAGAAGAGAGAGGCTGGAAAGGATGGGAAGGAGGAGGAGGAGGAAGAAGAAGAAGGAGGAGGAGGAGGACGAGGAGGAGGAGAAATGAAGGAAATTAGGGCACGACAGTGGTGGCACCAAAAAGGGTGGTTGCAACTTGGAGGGAGGGTGAGATGAGAATAGAGATAGCGAAGGTGGGGTTGGTTTTTATTGTTTATTTTTTTTTCAGAAATTGAGTTGTATTAGAAGATAAGTGAAATTCGATGGCCTATATCGATCGGATTCTCCCAAATTTGTTTACATTCAGATCTGAACAAACTTATAGTCTATCTTGATAGATTCGATGAGATGAACACAACACAATCATGAATCTTCCATTCAATACATGGTTTAAAATTTAAATTTATCCCTTCATCTCGGGTTTTTGGTCAACCTCGATTTTAATAACTCTATCATTTTTAATTAATTCTGAAGTGTTACAGTTGGAGGCGATGGAAAACGTGGCGGAGATCCACCGAAGTTGGAGAAGGTACGCATATAACAGTAGAGCGATGGAGATTGAATCAGGATGACAGCAGAGCGAAGAGACGACAAAGTCAGAGGCAAAGCTAAGAGGATCATAAAGAGAGAGAAAGGGAAAAACATAGGTAATCGTTAGAGAGATAAGGAAGTTACAGAAAGACGCCGATGGTTATTGTGAAAAAATACACACGCATCACTTTTAACGCACATGTTCATAAAATAGAGCAATTATTTTATTAATATTTTTAGACATATCTCCTTTTGTCCCGTTACAATGCATGGGTAGCTTACTAGTTAATTTAACACATAACACAAGACGGAGCACGAGAAGATTGGTGGGCCCAGCCGCTTCCTGCACCCGGCCCACCCACGAAATGCGAAACCCTAACAGGTGTCCAATCCGGCCGACCTAATAAAACCCCACTCCTCTCTCTCTCGCGCACTGCTCGGTCGGAACGAACCAACCCCACCGTCGTCTCCTCGCCGTCGCCGCGACGCTGTCTGTGGGCGCCATGGGGCTGCACGAGATCCTTTACATGGTGTACTCCTGCCTCCCGGACACCCCGGTCTCCGCCGCCGCCTCCCTCTCCGCCGCCATCTCGTCCTCGTCCTCCGACGGCGGCGGCGAGGACCGCATCAGCTCCCTCCCCGACGACCTCCTGCGCAACATCGTCTCCCGCGTCCCCGTCAAGGACGCTGCCCGTACCGCCGCGCTCTCCCCCCCGCTGGCGCCGCCTCTGGTGTTCCACCCCGCTCGTCCTCGACGACGGCCACCTCTTCCCGGCGGACCACGTGGACCACAGCCCCGTCGACTGGAGCGCCCTCGCCGCCGCCGTCACCCGCGTCCTCGCCTCCCACCCGGGCCCTTTCCGCTGCGTCCACCTCGTCCGCAACTTTATGTGCGACGAGGAGGAGGCGCTCCAGGAGTGGCTCCGCCTCCTCGCCGCCAAGGGCGTGGAGAACCTCACCCTCGTGAACCGCCCCTGCCCCTCGACGTGCCACTACCGGCATCCATCCTCCGCTGCGCCTCTCTCCGCCGCCTCTACCTCGGCGTCTGGCACTTCCCGAACACCGCCGGCCTCCCTCGCAGCCCCGACGTCTTCCCACACCTCCGGGAGCTCGGCGTCTGCCACACCGTCATGGAGGAGCGCGACCTCGAGCACGTACTCGCCTGCAGCCCCGAGCTCAAGATCTTCGCGCTCATCGCCAGCTACGGCATCCCCTCGCGCGTACGAATCGGCAGCCACAGCCTCCGCTGCGTGCTGCTCTGGTGGTCCATGGCCAAGGAGGTCGCCGTCGTGGCCGCCCCACGTCTGCAGCGGCTCATCCTGTACTCCGCTGAAACTGGAAGCACCATGAAGGTCAAGATTGGCTATGCTCCTGAGCTCACCGTGCTCGGCTACTTGGAAACGGGCACCCACGTGCTTGAGATCGGCAAAACCATCATCAAGGTCTCGCTCGAATTTCCTCCCTCTTATTTCTTAATCACTGGCTAGGCAAATCTCTATGTGCTGAATGATTTGATTTGCATTGACTTCAATCCAATTTCCATCCGTTCGCCGGGTTGATTTGCAGCCTGGGGTAACAAATGTGAGCCCCAATGCTATGGTTCCAAGCATCAAGGTGTTAGCTTTGAAGGTGCGTTTCAGAGTCGCCAAGGAAGTGAAGACCTTGCTCAGTTTCTTGAGATGCTTCCCCAAGTATAATATCAGATTGGGGAGGAAGATCGGAATTAGCAATTGATAAAAAAGAAAGGATATGGGCTCACGTGAGTAGAAAACAAAAGATATCTATTCTAGTTCTATCATCAGCTATGGGTTCGAATCTAAGAGAAATTCTAGATAATGTTTCCTACCCTGAAATTTTCTTGTCTTTCCCGAATGCTAAGGAGAAGAAGAGGATTGAGTCAAAAGAAAAAGCTATTTTGGAGTTTTATCAACAATTTGCTTGTGTAGGTGGGGACCTGGTATTTCGGAGTAGTCGAGACACTACACGTTATGGTCGAACCCTCACTCGATTCACAATTTGTGTCATCACAAGCACTATATATAAATTTGCTTTGCTACACGTTCCATCTTTCACTGAATCAATTGCGCGCTCTGATTTTGCAGTCTGACGATGACGCCGCTGGTGAAGCCAGTGACAAGCTCAATTCTGTGTTCTGGCAGGAGGTCGTTACGATTGAATGCGTGGAGTCGCACGTCAAGAAGGTGGTGTTGGATCAGTTCACCACGGGGATTAACGAGGTTGGATTCCTCAAGTTTGTATTGGAGAGAGCACAGGTGCTGCAGAAGGTGGTGGTTGTGTTTGCCGGTGAAGCCCCGGACAAACTGGCTGAGTCGCTGGGTGTCACCGATAAGTGGGTCAGCAAGGCGTGTGCAATGGTGGTCTTTGGACGTCCAAGAGGCCATGTTTGGAGCTACCGCAGTGCGTCTGATCTTTCTCTGAGCGACCCGTTTCTTGCTTATGGTGAGTGATGGAGCGTTAGCACTTAGCAGCTAGAGCATTGCTCGTTTTGAATGTTTGTCTGAAGAACTAGGAGTACGTGTTGAAGTTAGCAGCACCAGTTATGCAAGACTTTCTATGTATGCTGTTATCTGCATTGGACCATGTGATTTCCCAGCTAGCTGTGGCCTGATCGACTTTGTTGATGTTACAATCACGCAACACTTATTTATGCTAACTTCATTGCTTGATGCTTGTGGGGAGAAATAGACTACTAGCTAGAGATACCGAGTTAATATTCCTTTTGCTTACCATCTTGCCATGTTCTTGCCAGTTTACAAGATTGGGATTATTTTTTTGCCACACCTTATTGTTTGAGTGTCGGTCATGCATGCTCATCACATCATTAAGAGTATTGTTAACGTGGCTGTGATTTTATCTCTTAAGGTTTACCTAACTCTTTGATGCTACAAATCATATGTGACATTCAGGATGCATATTGTGTGTTGTTGTCACTAAGGGATCAAGAACGCTGTGCATATACGATTATCTATGTTGCCACTGAGAGGTTTGCGCGCACGTCCGTGTCGTGTAAATTATGTTCTATTTTGGTGTATATTGCACATGTTTCTTGTCCAGCACTAGAATGTTAACCTTGACATGATCAGGATGGATTAAGGCATAAGTGAAGCTACCATTATTGACTTGAACTGGCCTGGAAAAAAAATAACGCATAGTAGATATATAGGAGTATATTATGGCTTAACTTGTAACTAAAATTAATGCTGTCCAAACCCATTCACAGGCAGCCATGGTGTTCGTAATCATCGGAGCATTCCTCTCATAGTGTATCTGGCTTCTGTGTCACAGTGGCGGTGGTTGTGCTATTGCAGCGCAGCTTTCGAATGGTGATACAAGGTTATCCTTTCTCTGAGCTTTCAGTGGGGTATCTTCTGTGCTCCATTGGAGTTTATCGCGCTTCTCTGCATCCTTGCTGGACGGTCACACTGGATTTGGCCTGCACGACAAGGTTGCAGGGTAATCTTAGGGTGGTGGGGACTTTCTTCGAAGGTGATGTAGGATGTGAGTTATGTAGGTTCCGTGCTTCACCTGTGGAGTGGCTAGGGTGCTTCACTTGATCGGTAGTGTCTTCTCTTTTTCTCGTGGCGAGCATCATTGCCTGATTTGGCTCTCTTAGCGGGATGGTGCACATTGTTCGCTTAGTGTTGGTGCACCAGTAGTGGCAAAGCTTATCGTTAAAAATAGAGGGGGCCAATGCATGAATTAGACAAAGTGAGGATACTTTGAAGCTTAGTTGTTAAACTACCTGAAATAACAGTATTGTTCAATGAATTTGCACAACTAACGGACGGCCAAGGTCTAGTGATGCTCTGCACCTGGTTTTGACTCTGGTGGATTGTGTGGCTTGTGGCCTTTTGTGCCTCCTAGACAGTTGTCTACTGGCTAGGGGTGTTGGGTGGTATGTCTATATGTAGATTTGTCATTGAAAGTGCATCTTGGTCTCATAAATGGGTTTTGATGATTAATAATAAATAATTAAGGGACTAATGTGTGCATCAAGTATGATCAGATGATTTTGTCCCAAAAGTGGTGATATAACTAGCGTTGATGACCTTTAAAAGGTTATATGGAAGGACGTCATAAAGAAACAAAGATTAATAACTATTTTCTAGCTCTTTTGGTGGTTCGAGGAATCACATTGAGTTTATAGAAAACCATATTTTTAAAAGGGGTATATTTGGAAGCAGGTGAGAGTGTCTTGTTAATACTCAGCTAGGAGTCAACTTTCCAATCCAAAGAGGCCTTTGAAAACCATCTCTTCTCACACTTTTAACAAAAGTCAGAATCTCTGAGACCGTTGTCGGAAAATCCATGTTCCTTTTATGTGTGAAGAATCTAGGAACTCAGAGTCTCTGAGTTGCCCACCTGTCTAGTTTTCAAGATGTTGGGACATCCAAGATTATCCTAGAACCTTCGAGTTCCGGCTCTGGAAGCTTCTAAGTCCTTTTGAGTTTGAGCGTAGAAACTCCCAATAGTTTCTAGAGTGTCCGAGATCCATTCTGGACCTATCCTTTGAAATCTTGGAACGTCCGAGTCAGTATATCGGAAGTTCTGAGTTTGCGTTATGTCATCACTCTTGAGTACTTTTGAACTCTCAGAAGTGCCAAGTGCAATGTCAGAACCTCTGAAATCAGCAATGACTATGCCTTGTTCAAGGCCATTCAATTTTCTGGAGGTTCTACGTTCCAAATAAGAACCACCAACACTTGCTCCTGCTTGCTGCACTCTGAAAGTTGGAGTCTCTGGGTTCTTCCCGGAGTCTCCGAGATCCGTTGCTTGACATGGAATACAACCTTCTTTTTTTAAAGTTGGAGTCTCCCAAGTTCTTCCTGGAGTCTCCAGGATCCGTTGTTGTACACATGATCTAGCCGTTGATTTGAAATGTCGGAACCTCCAGGTTCTGCTGTTTTGCTCTAACGGCTAGTTTTTTAGGGGTTGGCTTTTACACGCCTAACTCTTTGCTAATCCATTCTTCTGCTCTCCTAAGTGCTATGCCACACCTCCTCAAGCCAAAGTTGTGATTCTTGTGAGAAAATCTTTGAAAGAGAGATTGAGCAACAGTTCATCTCTAAGTCGAACTGATTGAAGTCTGCTACTCTTAGAGATTGGCATCTCCTAGACGGCTAGAAGTCGTTTGGGAGCCTTCAAACAGTTTGTGAGAGCCCCAATAAGTTTGTGAGGATTTGGAGCTTGCCTACGGCAAGATGAAGAGCTATCATAAGAGAACGGAAGCTTCGCATCGGCAAGCTTCTTGAGGGAAGGCACATTTCGATGCCGGCTTTGATCTTTGGATCAAGTTTCCTGAACGGAGACATAGAGCCTCCAAAGGCTCGGATGTTGATAACAAATATTGTGTCTTTCATGTTGTTATCTCTTTTCACTTTCCATACTTGCATTGATCACTAGTATACTAGAGTTTACTTAGAGATATAGAATTTCATGTGTATGATTTACTTTTAGTATTAGTTTTTGATAATCTCTTATTCAACCCCCTCTAGTCGATAGCCTACATCGTTTCAATTGGTATCAGAGCATCGTGCTCTCATTTCTTAAGTTCTACCACCTATAGAGATAGAATGTCTTTTTACCACCTAGAGAGATAGAATGTCTAATAGTGATGGGATGTATATGGAGAGATGTCCATATTTTGATGGTTCAAACTATGTTAGTAGGAAGCACAAAATGAAGATACATTAAATGGCCATTAGTCCAAGCATATGGCATATTATTTTTGATAGTTATGCGGTGCTCAACGAAGACGAGCTCATCGATGTTAACCACCGGAACATCCACATCAATGCCCAAGGAACAACCATCATCTTTAATGCATTGAACTCGGATGAATTCCACCGGGTGAACACGCTTGAGGACGCCAAGACCATATGGTATACGCTCATGGAGATCCACGAGGGAACTTCTTCAGTCAAAGAGTCTAAGCTCGACGTTCTAACAAGCAAGCTCGACCGCTTCACCATGATAGAGAATTAAGGGTGTGAATAAAATATTCACTCGCCTGAATCACATTGTGAACGAGCTCAAATCCCTCGAGTGCCTAGAGATCAATGACCACTTCATCGTCAAGAAGACACGAGCCATCTCACCCAAGTACAAATACTTGGTGATGCTCATCTATGAGAAGAGGGACTTCAAGAAGTTGACTCCCAGCAAGGTGCTTGGAAGAATCATCACTCATGAGATGGCAATTCAAGATAAGGAAGAGCCCATGGCCTCCAACTTAAGCCTCAAGAAGAACATCACTTTGAAGGCTAAGCATATCGTCAGGGATGAATTGAGCGAAGATGAAGAAGAGAAACTTGACAAAGAAGATATTGCACTATTTGTGAAAAGATTCTCCAAGATGTTCAAGAACTGTACTGACAAGTTCATCTGCAAAGGAAGAAGCCACAAGTACTCGAAGGATACAAAGAAGAAAATCACCAAGAGAGCATGCTTTGAGTGCGCAAGATGGGACACTTCATTGCCAATTTTCCCAACAAGAAGAATAAGAAGGATGAGAAGGAGAATGTGTACAAGGAGAAGGAGCATCATAGAAAGGGCAAGTTCATCAAGAGGAACCACTTAGACCCATGTCCATAAGGAACGGGATTTCGATGACTCAAGTTCCCACTCCAAATCCAATGTTGGAGTTCTGGTCTCACCATAGCAAGTCCAAGACCCACCAAATCTCTCTTCGACCACTCAAGTGATGACAAGGCACCTATTTATTTCATGAAAAAAGGGTCAAGGTATTACAAATCACTAAGTCTCCACCTATGATGATAGTGATGATTATTTTTGCTTGATTATCTTAACACTTTGAGTATGCCTAGCTAGGATGCTCTTGTTGCCACTCTTGACAAGCAAGAGACGTTGCTTGTGAGGGAGAGAGAAAAATGAGGCTCTAACCCTTAAGTAGAATGAGCTTAATGTCTCATATCGTAGACTTAAAAGTCTTCTGAGGATCTTAGGAGTGTTCATGAAAACTTGGGCTTGAGAACATCAAGAACAAACAAGATTATAAAACTCTTAAGATATCTCGTGATATCCTCAAGGGCAAGCATCTCTCTCCTTGACAAGCAATCAGCTTCATCTCAAGAGAGTGTAGGAGTGTCATGTCCTAAGTGTGATTGTCCATGGATTCTCCTGTTATTGCTCATGTTAATATTGTTAGTGCTTCTAACCCCATATCATGTGAAGCAACACTCGTGAGTGAGAATGCTAGATTGAAGGCCTGCCTCCAACATGGTTTGCTCAAATGCTATAAGGGCAGTAAGGCCCTCAAGGAAATCTTGAGCCACTAAAAGGAGAACTTCAACCATGAGGGTAGGGCTTTACCCCAAGATTCAATGACAATGGTAAGCATGGACCCTCGACAATATTCAAAGACCAAGTCCGTGCAAGCAAAGAAGAAGCAAGTGCAAGCTTCTATTTTTTAGGGTCATTCCGCTAAAAGGAGTCAGCCTAACCTTGTTGGTCATTTTGATATATCTTCTGTGCTTAGGGAGGTCAAGGATGGTAAGATCCAAACCAAGTTTGTCGGTGCTAAGATTGGTAATCATGTTAGGATGAGTTCTATTTGGGTGTCCAAGGCTCTTGTGTCTACCCCTCAAGGACTCAAGAAGGTATGGTACCTAAACAAGCCAAATTTATTTTGTAGGACTACATCTCTGGTGGGAAAATTAGGTGCTTGATAGTGGATTCACAAATCATATGACTAGAGAGAAGGACATGTTCACCTCATTCAATAGTAGAGGGTCACCACATCAGAACATTACTTCTGGTGATAATGCAAAGGGAAAGGTAATAAGCTTAGGTAAAATTACTCTTTCAAATGGCCTATACATTTTCAATGTCTCTCTTGTGAGGTCCATGAGCTATAACTTGTTATTCATATCTCAACTTTTTGATCTTCATCTTGAGTGTAACTTTACTAAGTATGGTGTTTCTGTGATTAAGAGTGACGATCGTTTAGTAGTTCTCAAATGTTTTAGGAAAGGTAATCTCTACTTGGTTGACTTTGCGTCTGACAACTCTTGTATACAAACATACTTGTTGGCAAAGTCTACTTTAGGTTGGCTCTGGCATAGAGGTTGGCTCATGTTGGAATGAGAAACCTCGACAAGCTTATTAGTGACCACATTATTGTTGTCAAGAATATGGCTTTTGACAAGGATCACCTTTGTAGCGCATACCAAGCCGGGAAGCAAGTCGGTGGCCCACATCCCATCAAGAACATCATGACTACCACAATGCTACTAGAGCTTCTCCACATGAACGTATTTGGTCCCATCACCTATGTGGGCATAGGAGGTAACTCCTACGGGTCCGTTATTGTTGATGATTTTTCTTGCTACACTTAGGTGTTTTTCTTGCATGACATGAACGAGCACACAAGACCTTCATGAAGTTTGCAAGGAGGGCTCAAAATGAATTCAAGATGAAGATCAAGAATGTGAGAAGTGACAATGGAACCGATTTCAAGAACACAAATATCAGAGAGTTCCTAGATGAAGAAGGCGTGAAGCACGAGTTCTCCTCTAGCTATACCCCTAACAAATAGCGTGGTGAAGAGGAAGAACTGCATGCTCATTGAGATGGCAAGAACGATACTTGATGAGTACATGAATTCCGATCGTTTTTGGGTGGAAGCCATCAACACCGCGTGCCATGCAATCAACCGCCTATTTCTTCACCGACTCTTGAAGAAGACATTGTAGGAGCTCATCATCGGGAACAAGCCCAATGTCTCATACTTCCACGTCTTTGGGAACAAGTGTTATATCCTTAATAAAAAGCAAAAGATTTCAAAATTTGCTCCAAAATGTTATGATGGTATCAATTATGCCTCTAATCACACGCGTAGTGTGTCTTCAATAATACTTCACGTATAATTGAGGAAACGTGCAACGTGCGATTTGATGAGACTAATGGCTCGCAAGTAGAAAGCGTGCCTATTGATGTAGGAGATGGTGATGAGTTGGCAAACACGATAAAGAACATGTCACTTGGAGAAGTGATGTCAACCGAGGTCAAGGAGAGCATGTTATCGATTAAAGTGGAGGCTTCACATCCACTCAAGGTGAGGTTCAAAGTGTGAGGGCACCTCAAGTACATGATGACAAAGTTCCACCTCAAGCCAAGCTCAAGTACCACCTCAAGCTCAACTGGATCATCCGAGGATCAATAGAAGCTTGCACCATCCGATCGACCAAATACTTGGTGACATGCGTAAAGGGACTCAAACCCGCTCCCGTGTTGGTGACATGCGTAAAGGGACTCAAACCCGCTCCCGTGTTGCAAATTTTTGTGAACATTACTTGTTTGTTTCCTCTTTAGAGCCTACTAAGGTAGATGATGCTCTTGAAGATCCGGATTTGGTGAACGTCATGCATAAAGAGTTGAACAACTTCACCTAGGATGAGGTGTGGACGTTTATGGAACGACTAAGTAAAATATCATCGACACCAAGTAGGTCTGCGGCGACCCACATATTACCCTCCTGGATAATATGCCGGTCTTTGACATATTGCAGACAAAGTGCCTTCTTGTCCACAATACATCATACAGAGTAGCATACCAGAAGCATTGCAGCAGTCCATATATTACAAACTGAAGATACAACTTGCAACAAAAATACAAAGTCTTACAAACTTATTCCCAAAAGTACGGGAAATTTAAAACCGTTATCGTTTGGTTACAGCAAAAGTCTACCTACGACTCATGACTCACTCGTCATATATTTCTACTCGGCGGTATTCTCATCACGGAACTCGATGTAATAGTCAATGCTTTTGTCTTCCTTCGTCGATGCTTGCTCTTCGGGAATCTCCTTGTCGACCTCGACGTATACCACTTCTGTCTCCTCCGTCGGCTCACAGTCTAATCGAAGGAATTAGAGTAAAGGGATGAGTACAAAAGGTACTCAACAAGTCCATGAATAGCAAAGAGGTGTTTGATGCACTATCTACTGAGAACAGCAATGCTCTCCAAAAGCAATGTAATTTTGTAAGGTAAGAGAGTCAAGTTTTACTTTAAGAGACTATGATCTCATGTCTTACAAGCTACTAGGATCCCCGATGGACCCCTTTCCTGCTGCGTTCACAGTTCCAACTAGGAACATGGAGTGACTCAGCCACAGTTCATTACACTCTGCAGAGGTGCGCAACTATACCCACAAACGACCAATAGTCGTGGTGTTTATGTCATTACATGCACAAGCAGACCGTAAAGTCTAGGTACTACCAATCTCACGTTGATACTACAGATCCAACCCGTTGTGGTTAGCCAACGGCTAACACCACCTTCCCAACAGTTGATACTCTAGATCCAACTATTGAGGTCTTCCTTTCCAGGGGAGTATGACCTAGGACAAAGGTACTTCGGCTCAGCCCCGTCCATACAAGGTATGTGGTATGCGCGATCGCTACGGCGCTTAAGCACAATCGATCATTTGTTGCTTTAACCTTATATGAACAAACCCGTGTGATAAAATCCACCTTTCGATGTGCCTCCGGCACTTTTCCAGGACTTCACCACCCACCATGATCACGCCCAAAAACCGACGATCAAAATAAAACAATAGTTGATTCCTCTTTAGAAACTAGATTTTCATTTTGTGCATGTTATAGACAAGAGGAAAATTTTGTAAAACATTTCGAACGTATATGAACAAGAAACTGGACTTGCCTGGTAACGGATAGGTAGTGGAGTTCGACTGGTCTGCTGGTTGAACTCTGGTTTCTGAAGAAAGCAATATAGCCCGATAAGGACTAATCCAAAAGATTCCAAGTATGAATGCGATGACATGGCAATGTATGCATGAAAGAATATATACACGTTAAAACTGTTTTAAGGAATTTAAACATAAGCCTCTTAGACACTCTTTGAAGGATTTAGAATTACCTAAAGAAATAACTTAGAACTAGTTATTCTTAAAAGTCTTGTAATAGTATTAATCAATCTAACTTTTGATTTAATTTACTTAAAGTTCAATATTTTCTCTCAATCTCTTTTAGTTGGCTTAAGATACTATGCCAAGATTTTAGGAATTAACTTAGTAGTTGATTCTCTTCTTTAGAATAACATACATATGCATATATTTTTTTTCTTTCTTTTCTCTCTTTTTTTAAAAGTAATTTCAATTTTAGATAGGCTCACTTTCCTTCCAAGAAAGAAAATATTACTTTCCTTAAGTAATTCTTTTAATCTATTCTAATCTCTTTTTCTTTCCTTTTTCTTTTTTTTATGCGCTACCTCCGGTCGGCTTGCCATTTTTGGCCGGCCCAAATGGCCCGTTCAGCGCCTTGCTCTTCTCCTAACACGCGCATACGCAGGGGAGAAATTCCCCTCATCCCTTTGCTTCCTGCCTCACATACGACGCCGCCGCCGGCTGAGCTCACCGCCCTTTGGTCTCCTCTGCCGCTCCCTGCGGCCTCCCCCTCTCTCTCTCCTCCACCTCTTTGTCGCCTCCTCAAACCCCCGCGAAAGCTGGCGTTTCCCCGGCCGCTCACTTTGGCGCCGTCCCGGTCGCACGAGCCTAGGGCTCGCTCTGTTCCTCACTGCGCCGTGGTTGCCCTAGCCCGGTCCCGGCCTTCACCATCTTGACGCACCACCAAAGGCGCCGCCACGTCACCACCTCCACCGTCTTGGCCTGCTGCCCGGAAGATTGCATGGCTCGACGTGGTAGCTCCGATGCCACCGGTGCTCCGCCGGGCTCCACTCCCGTTGGCGGCGAGCCATGGACTGGATGGCCGGTGTCGCTTGACTCGCTCTTCTTCGGTAAGCTATTCCCCTAACTCCCCTTTTTCTTCCATCTAGGCTTCTATGTTGGTCCGGTTATCATGCTTGCTCCGGTCTGTTTATGAACAGATGCTTGCTTGGTCTTGGTTGTTCTCTGCATTCACCAGTACTTAGGTATCTGCATCAGTTTATTAAACTGAGGAACAAGTACTACTTCTTGATTCTTAGTTTGCTATTTGATTTTTGACTGATTACTGATGAGATTAGATACTTGTCTTGAATGGTTACTATATGTATGATCTATTCCCGTCCAGAACCTTATCTCCTTGACAAAAACATGATACTATTATCTGATCTTTAGCTTATTTCCATAATGCTTTTATTAAGAACAGATATTAACTTTGGTCCTTAGCTTATCCCCTTTTTATTCCTGCATAAACCTATATATGTGCATAACAGTCTACTTAGCTTAAAGAAACAGATACTGCACTCGACTTTTGTCCATCTAATTATTAAGTATTCCTCTCTATATGCATTAGCTCACTTAAACCGATAGAACAGATATTACTCTTGAGCTTAGCCTCTTTATGTTTTCTTCGTATACATATATCGAATTCAGTGGTTAACTGAAAAGAACAGAACTATACTTGATCTAGTTTGTTTGTTGTTATGATGTTTTATCTGAGAAGGTTTTGAGAAATGGTGTCAAATTGGATAAGAGCAGATACTCTATTCGGCTTAGCTCCTTTCTATGATAGTTCCTTATCTGAGAAAGGTTTAGAGGAAAGGTATCCTGATAAGAACAAATGCTTCGCTAGTGCCTTACTTACACCCTGTGATGATCTTTAGCTGAGGTTTTGTTTGAGAAATTTGTAGTGTCAATTGATAAGAATAGACACTATGAAAGTTGCGTACAAAAACTTTTATGGTGCTACAACAACCTGAGGGTCCAATACCATCTACCATCAAGTTCCTAATCATATTTGAGCTATGATGGGTTTTTCGGATGGAAACCTACCTTATTGCTTGGTTAAAACAGGTTTGGCTCCTTTATTTTCTTTGGTTGATTCTTCTTCTCTTCTTGGTGACATCAGCCTCCTGGAGCTTGATCCTTCTCCACGTTGTTGCTCCTCACTAGCTGGGTGGCCTTCGCCTTGCTACTCTGTTCTCGGAGAGATCGATGCTTTTGGATGATTAGCACTGGTGCTACTTGGCTGCCTCAATACTATCTCTATCAAGCCTTGGGTGATTTATCCTTGGCCACCTTATGCTTGCCTTGCTGCTACGTGGCTGTTGGATATGTGCCTTGATGGATTTGTTGCCTTAAGGTTTAAGAAATGTGGCTTTGATCCATTTTTGGAATAAAATGGTTAGATAAGTATTTGATGGATAGCTGCCTTATCTCAAACTTTTGTTTAATAAAACAATTTCTTCTCAAAACAAAATCATGGAGGCAATTAGTATAGGAAAAATAAAACTATTTTTATTACCTCTCATCTCTTTTCTTCCTAATATAAATATTGTAGATTTGTCCAACTAGGGTCTTAGCCACGTGGCCCTCTGACATTTTCAAAACAAAATTATTTTACAAAACTATTTTCAAAACTAAAACTATTTAGGTCATCGGCACTATTTTGCCCCCGCAGCTAAAACCTATGGATGTTGACAGAACTGTGCCGGTAAGACCACGTATATTTCAAAATACCGTTTTTGAAAACCTTTGCCTCCTACAGCAACGGCGTGATTCCAAAGATCTCGAGTTCACATACTCGACGACCTCGGATGTCGCTAACATTCTCGAAGATCTTCCCTCTCCGACTCACGGTGCTTCTTCTACCCTCAAAACTCGAAGATTAAGGTTAGATGCTTGTATAGGTAGACATTGCAATATGTAATGTTTTTTCTTCTTCATTTATTCATTTGTAACAATGTTGTATTGTGACACTGTAATATTTTTTTAATCAATAAAATTTCAATGTTATTTATATCCAACGCACATGAATGACGAATGCCATGAACGATGCAATTGCACAACAACTTTCCCTCTCTCGACTTAGCTCACAACGCCCCTCGGTAGAATTAGGTCAACTCAGCAATGCGAGTTGATCGAACTTCCACCTCACGCCTCTTACGATTAACCCTAAAACGAGGGTTCTCACAAGGTCTTCCACAACAAACAGGACGAGGATGGAGAAGTCGTGAGGAACAAGGCTAGACTTGTAATCTAAGGGTACACGCAAGTCGAAGGTTTAGATTTTGGGAAGACTTATACCCCGGCTATTAGAATCTTGCTTGCATATGTCAACCATCACAATATCATGTTTTATCAAATAGATGCTGATATGTCCATTTTGTACTCATTTGTTTCTTTAAGTTTATTCTTCATTCAATGCATTTTGACTAGATTAATTCCTAATTTCTGCTAATAACGACTAACTAATCGCCATATTGTGCAAATATCTATTTTTGGATGAAACGTGTGTAGGATCACTGGAAAAGGGAGCATATATGGATATATTTGGAAACTACAAGTCAAGAGGAGTACCCACGAAGAAACGATACCCCAAACAGAGTTACCAGAGGGAAAGACGACCAGTTGCGACTGTTGTACCGAGGTCATATGACACCACCATGTCAAACCAACCAATCTTCGTTAAGGGATCCCGAGGAGAATCATAAGGTTATTCCAGAAGACCCTAAACATCACCTCTGATATATTAAGAGGAGGGGAGAAGAAGAAGAGAAGAGCGTGTGAGGGGAGGACCGTGAAGGAGAAAGGACCGAGAGAGAAGGAGAAGGAGGAACCTCATGCAACCACCATCATAGCTACCGCAGTTTTTGTACTCTCTCAATTACTATTGCCAATAAGCAAGGTTGTAAGACAGGTTAAGTATTTTAATGGAAGTATTTTTTTCCTTTTATCTCCTTGTTGCAATGTTTCTCATTGATTTGATCTTGGTAATTTCTATGGATTGTGAGTAGTCCCCTATGGGCTTTTGGAGGAGGATAAGCTTAGTAGATTGATGATTATTTGTATTGGATCATATTTATTTTGTATCTTGATTGCTCGATATATTTGTCTCGTATGATCATCTTGATAATAGGCGCCCAAGGTGAACATTAGGGAGGACTTGTGCTACCTTCGATGCGAAAGTGATAGTGACGCGGGGAGGAGGGAAACATGAGGAGATTCTAGGAGACCCGGCAAAGTCATAATTCTTTAAGCATTGGTTTGACTCATACCTTAATAATTATGGTGACACGATGGATGTCAGCATCAAGGATGGATAATAAATCCTACGAATAGGTGGATCCAGCATAGGTGAATTATGGACGTGTTGTATCTCGATTATCGATGCTATAATATTCATACTAGTGATCCATGTACTAATATTTTGATCTATAGATGAAATTCACTCCTAAACTTATCCTTCATCATATTAGCAATCCTTATTTTTATTTCCACACTTTTAATTTACGTTTTTATTATTACTCGCATACTTTTGTCTCGACAATTGACTTCAGGAATAACGCCATCTTTGAATCAACAGATTAAGCATTCAATGGCACTTACTGAAATTCTCAAGAATAATCTCAATGCCGTGACCACTTCCACGACACCTCATTTCCTTAGGGTCACTAGTATAGTCACATAGTAACTTACTCACCGACCTATTTTTAAAATAAGTTTCCAAAATCCTCTCAAGTAAAACACCGAAACAGAGAAAACACATAGGAAACCACACACGAAAGGACCTGTCATGTACTTGCCTCAAGTTTGACGATCAACCCGAAGAATTACCTTTGGCACCGAAAGCTCTCAAACCTATGAAAAAACCTCACTTAAGATTATACACTGTGACAAGAATGACAAAATATACTAATTGCCCCTAAGCATCACAAGAAAATTATCCAAAATCCTAACTTTGCTTCTCAACTTTTACTCCATGTAACTTCTGATTTCTTGCATGTTATTTTCATATCTTTAATTCATCTTGTCCAAATAAAGCAAATGATACCACTATGGATATCTACAACTCTCATGTTGTAACCATATTTTAATTCTACTTCAAATTGATGAAAACTTATTAAACATAAATACGTTCTAACTAAAAACTCCGGTCTAGCAGCAGTATTTTGGTCATATCTGGCAAACCGTTAATATGAATTGAACAAAATCTATGTCATTGGAAATCTTACTATGAAACCTTCAACTTTCTCAATTTTCCCAACTCAAAACTTATGCATGGTTTAGTCGTAGTTTTACAATTTTAGCTCTGTGATCTATTTTCTAATCATGGAATTAGTCTCTGAACACCTAATTTCAAAATTTCTTCACATCCACACCCATCTTGGGACTAAATAGAGAATACCTTTACAGTGTGAACCTTGGATTTGAGACGAACTGGATGGATTCCATAAAATCTCATCATTTTCTTCTTCTTCCTCCCTTCCTCTTTCCTTGAGCAGCGCATTTCATCCTTCCTCTTCTTCTTCCTTCCAAAGCATTGCAGTGGCAGCAAGCAAGGGAGGTAAGCGTCCTTTGGAGGAGATTGGTGGTAGCTTGGCATGGTAGGGGTGGTGGTCCGACGACCAGCGGTGTTCCGGCTAGGGAGGCGCAGTGGCGGCACAATGAAAGCTGGAGCCGACGCTGTTGGAGGGTTGGGCATCATGTTCTAAGGCAGATACTGCCCTCCCGTGCGCTTTTACTTTCCTCTTTTTTTCTGACCTCTACTGCTTAAAATGAGGGTGCTACAACATGTCAACAAACTAATTGCAACTTAGTTTGTTTGGCACTAAATTAACCAATGGCAGGTTCTGGATTCTGTTCCCCGGTGATGTGTTTTGTTTTGAGTAAATTACACTAGAGATCCATAAACTCGGTGCAAGTGATCATCTAGTTCTATCAACTCAAAAGTAAAAATCTAGCACCATAAACTTGGTTAAATAATTCATGTTTGGTCCAAAACTGCCCACATCCACATCACGTCGGGCGAAATTAATGCACATGTGCAGCTGAGCTGTCTTGGAGGCAATCTATGGGGATTATTATTTTGCAAAAGGAACTTTGTATGTGTGAACTAAGCCAGAAGTCATGTTCTTAGCATATTCTTTTGATGACCGAACCAAATTTCTAGAGCAAAAATCACAAAGCTCTGCTTTAGTTTGGATGGAAGAACATGCAGCCAGCACAAGCATTTGATGTGCCACATAGTGATTCCCTCTCAAACATTAAACAATCACATGGCGTGCCATGTCCCTGGGAACTATTGGCAACAAATGTGGCAATGGTTCGATCGAAGAGAAAGCACAATGAAAGAAAAGGGGAACGAATAAACAGGAACAACTTCAAACAGAACAATCTAAAGGAGTACTAAAAATATCATTAGTAGAGCACTGTAGCGGCTCAACTAGGAAAGATACGTGCAAATGAATGTCGTCTGGTGATCGATGCGCCTCGCTTGTCACTTGTCAAGCACCATTGGACCCCTCTCTTGCAAAAACACTAATTCCATGTGGACAGCCTCGAAGCCAGCTCAATTACCATGCACGTGTTTCATTAGTGGCATGTGTGTGGACAGGTTTGGACTAAGCTTGTACCACTTAACCAAGTTTACGATGTCATATCTTTATTTTTCAAGTTGTTGGACCTAGATGATCCCACGCGCCAAGTTAACAGACCTCCCGTGTAATTTACTCTTTTTTTATATTTTTGGTTTTTTGTAAATCTGAAACTAGCTGGCATTTGTCTATTAAATAGATTTCAAAGACCGAAATTTAAAGGACTTCTCAAATATTATCAGAACTCTGATTTAGATAAATTTATAGTGTACCTTGATTGATTCGTCTCCAATCGTTCATCCTAGCTCTAGTTTAAAAGTAGAAGGTTTGACCTCTCTTTTAATGCGTTTTGGTTAAATCCATATTTAATATTCAAGGTATTACACCATTGTCCGCTTCTGTGGTGACCACCGGCATTGCGTCGGGGTGTCTCGTCTTGCTCCACACCTTGGTCGTCATCTCTGACAACTGATCCTCACTGCGTCCCCAAATCCACCTTAGTCGTCTCCATGTCTCCTACTCCGCCTCTCTATCTCTCTCTGTCGGATAGAACGATGGAAGGATGAGGGGGGAAGGGGGCAAGTTCAACGAAATAGCAAAACCAGGGGGCTTAGTGCAATACTATGACCAGTCGAAGCATTGGGCTCGCGCCTCTTTGCCATGCTGGCTGTCTGCATGTGCTACGTTGGATTGATTTGTCCAGCTGGATGGGGTTAAAATCTAACTGAGTCATTTAAATGAGTATAAGAATTTTTTTCAATGTTTTCAGAGTACGAGGATTAAAGTGAGTCAATCACTGGCTTCCAAGGCATTTTACTCAACTCTAAAGTTATGGATTTTATATGAAAATGTCCATAAAATTGCTCTATGTAATGCTGCACACGATCTCCTAGCAGTAAGAAACGAATAAGACGGAGCAGGGGAACATTGGTTGGCCCAGCTGCTTCCTGCATCCGGCCCACGAAGGCCGCGAAACCCTAACAAGTATCCGACCGAGTCCATTAAACCCCACTCCTCCCTCTCACTGCTCGGAAGGAACCAGCACCTGCTCCCCAAAAGGAAACCCTCCTCTCCCCTCCGTGCTCACTCCCGTCGCCGTCACCGTCGCCGTCGCCCGGCGCCATGGCCCTGAACGCGATCCTAGAAATCGTCTACTCCTGCCTTCCGGACTCCCCGGTCTCCGCCGCCGCCTCCTTCTCCGCCGCCATCTCGTCCTCCTCCGACGGCGGCGGCGGCGAGGACCGCATCAGCGCACTCCCCGACGACCTTCTGCGCAGCGTCGTCTCCCGCCTCCCCGTCAAGGATGCCGCCCGCACCGCCGCGCTCTCCCTCCGCTGGCGCGGCCTCTGGCGCTCCACCCCGCTCGTCCTCGACGATGAACACCTCATCCCGGACCTACCCGACAGCGGCCCCGTCGACTGGAGCGCTCTCTCCGCCGCCGTCACCCGCGTCCTCACCTCCCACCCGGGCCCATTCCGCTGCGTTCACCTCGTCCAGAACTTCATGTGCACCGAGGAGGACGCGCTTGTGGAGTGGCTCCGCCTCCTCGTCGCCAAGGGCGTGGAGAACCTCACCCTCGTCAACCGCCCCTGGCCCCTCGACGTGCCCCTACCGGCGTCCATCCTCCTCTGCGCCTCGCTCCGCCGCCTCTACCTCGGCGTCTGGCACTTTCCGGACACCGCCGGCCTCCCACGCGGCCCTGACGTGTTCCCCCACCTCCGGGAGCTCGGCATCTGCCACACCGTCATGGAGGAGCGCGACCTCGAGCACGTGCTCGCCTGCAGCCCCGAGCTCAAGATCTTCGCGCTCATCGCCAGCTACGGCTTCCCCTCGCGCGTCCGAATCAGCAGCCACAGCCTCCGCTGCGTGCTGCTCTGGTTCTCCAATGCGGACGAGCTCGATGTTGTGGCCGCCCCACGTCTGCAGCGGCTCGTCCTGTACTCTGCTGGAACTGGATGCACCATCAAGGTCAAGATTGGCTATGCTCCTGAGCTCACCGTGCTCGGCTACTTGGAGACGGCAACCCACGTGCTTGAGATCGGCAACACCATCATCAAGGTCTCGCTCGAATTTCCCCCCTCTCTTATTTCTTAATCAGTGGCTAGACAAATGTTGATGTGCTGCATGGTTTGATTTTGCATTGACTTCGATGGAATATCTATTCGTCCACTGCTTTGATTTGCAGGCTGGGGTAACAAATGTGAGCCCAAATGCTATGGTTCCAAGCATCAAGGTGTTAGCTTTGAAGGTGCGCTTCAGAGTCGCCGAGGAAGTGAAGACCTTGCTCAGTTTCTTGAGATGCTTTCCCCAAGTCGAGGCGCTACACGTTATGGTCGGTTGTGGCCCTCTCGCTTGATTCACATCACAATTTGCGCCATCACACGCACTATTAATTTGCTTTACTACACGTTCCATCTTACCCTGAATGGCGCACTTTGATTTTGCAGTCTGTCGGCAAAAACAAGGATGAGGATGAGGACGAGGACGGGGATGAGGATGATGGCGCGCTCAATTCCATGTTCTGGCAGGAGGTTGGTCCGATCGAATGTGTGGAGTTGCACGTCAAGAAGGTGGTGTTGGATCAGTTCAGCGGGGGGGTCAACGAGCTTGAGTTCCTGAAGCTGGTCTTGGGGAGAGCACATATGCTGCAGATGGTTGTGGTAGTGCTGGCCCTGGCCGGTGCGAGTTCTACTATGGTGGTTGAGACCATGAGCAAACTGGAGTCGCTGGCTTCCGTAGAGTGGGCCACTAAGGAGGATTGTCCATTGACGGTCCTTGCACGTCCAGCCCATGTTTGGAGCTACCGCAAAGCGTCTGATCTTTCTCTGAGTGACCCGTTTATCTCTGAGTGATGGATGGAGCGTTTGCAGCTAGAGCGTTGATCGTTTTGAGGGAATGTTTGCCTGAAGATATACCGAGTGTTGAAGTTAATTAGCAATAGTTATGCAAAAGACTTGTATGACTTTCGTATGTATGTTGTTATCTGCATTTGGATGCGATCTCCCTAGCATACTGTGGCTGTGACTTGACTTGCACAGATTGGTATCTGCATGCATTCGATATGATTTCCCAGCTAGCCGTTGGCTGTTAAAAGAGCTACAATGACTGAATGCTACTTACCATGTCACCATCTGAAAGACAAAGTCTGCATTTCATGTGATTTTCCAGTGCTTACTCGTGTGTGCTAACTAAACTTTGTTGCCCTATATGCTGGATATAGATAAAAACTGAAATTTGCACAAACTGGTAACCTCTCTGTTTGAGTCGTACGTGCTACGACACATTGGATTTGTGACTGCCCTTCCAAAAAAGTTTGGTTTTAAATTGTAATCTTTTTGTTTTGCGAGGAAACTTGTAACCAAAATGCAGTCAACCCGTTCACAGGCAGCCATATTTCTTTTCAGCTGCAGTCAAGTATTGGTACTACTAGTTTCAGCTAGCTTTATATAATTAAGTAATTAACATCACCGTGTAGCTAGTTAAAACATGAATGGATTGTGATAATAGATCTTGATCGGTGCAGCACTCAGCACTATGGCGTTCGGTAGTTCTACTGACCAATAAGCCCGTGTGCAATTTTTGCGAACGAATCACGATGCATGCGCACACTTTAGACTCTTCTGTTGTGAATACATTGTGGAAGCACGCACTTTAATTGTTGCCATGCATGCTGGATCTGGACTCGATATACACGTGAAACTGATAAATTGGAACCCTTGCCTGTTTGTACAATGAAACAGCTAAAACCTAGACAATCAAAACATTTACCTGTAGGCAGCATGGAAGTAGTGTTGGTAATCATTTCCTCTGATATTCCAGAAGTTATATGACATCATGGAAGTAGTGTTAGTAATCATTTCCACTGATATTCCAGAAGTTATATGACTAAGAAGCCAAGACGGATGCGAATGCAGAAATTTAATCTTTCACTTAGATAACGACATGATAATTAGCATTGCTATCCATCAGAGCCAAACACTTCATTGCTGCCCTCACAGCAGCTCAAAATCAAAGAACCGGACATTATTCACAACTCAAGGCCATATGAAATTAGCAATAAGTAAACAGCATTCGAAGCTACAACACCACGCCAATCACGACTAACATGGCTCAGCGTTTTATCAGAATATACACCATGAAGTCATCAAATGTCTCAGTTGGACCAGCATTGATCAAAATTCTGGGGCTTAATCCTTTCACCAAAAAAAGAAAAGAAATACTGAAAATCCCAGCCAAACTGTAGAGCCCAGCAAGACCATAAATCATCTTAAATTGCGAGTATTTGTGTTCCAGTACAATGTTAGACTAGCAAACTACCGAAAAATATTTAACATGGGGTCAATGTAGAAACAGATGCCAGGTGTGGATGGCAACTCAAACATTGGCCAACTAAAACGAGTGTTCAACTAGTATGGTAGTCAAAAGATGAAACCGAAAATAAAGCGCTAGCAGCATCTGTAAATAGAAAATGCATGAGCAAGTTGAAGTGATAGTGGCACTTATTTAAAAAGCATGGACAGGAAAAACAAAATTGAAATAAAATATTGGTGACTTGCCATGTGTCAGGTGCAAACATGCTACATTTTTGTTGCCTAAAACATGCTAGGAAGAAAAGAGCTTTGATATAGATACCTAAAACATGCTAGAATGGAGAGGCTTCCACGGCACAAATTAATAAAGCTTAGCACTAATCTTCAGAAGAAAAAGAGAGCATGTTCGTGTCACCCTAGGTATAGAATTTTGTAACTGCGCTTCTTTCCACAGTAGAGAATAGATCAGCGAAACAAGGCATAATAACGTTGGGCAATAGCAAACCTATATAGGTAGAAGTCATAACACAAACATATGAGACTAAATGGCGATTGGGGAGGTTCAATGTTTACCACCTTGAACCTGGTCACAAGTCCAAGTACCTGGACCAACTATATGATAGCGCTGGGGCCTAAACATATATCCAGCAATAGTCAAGAATGTCTACGGCATGCTACCGAAGCTCAAGAAAAAGTGAACAGAAATAGAGTATTTGTCATCATCAGCCTGATGCATGCGATAAGTCATCAGCCTGATGCATGCGATAATCAGCCTATAGCTTTTCTTGTATAAATGCAAAGCACAATTAACTGGATTTGAGTTGAAGAGGTATGCAAAATCAAGCAGGATGCAGGCAGGATCTGCAGGCCACAGAATGAGATGCCAAGTGATGAATATATTGAACAAGATATTCACAGAACCCCTGATAAAGAAAATTACAAGGTTTAAGCATTATATTTTCTCACGTCAGTAATTTTCCATTACTTGTATCAGCATCAAGCCACAGATAGCTAGGGAAATAACATCAAATGCAGATATCTGTCAAAGACACTAGACAACAACATAACATGCTAAGCAATAGTATTCCTTTTGGGTGAACCATCTTACTGCAAACTTCAACGCTTACAACTACTTATTCTAGTTGATATCTACTCTATCCTCAGAAGAGTAAATACTTCCCTCAAAAGCTTAGAACCTTAAATAAATGGCCACCTTCTAGTCCATCAATTAAAAGGGTTATCAACATTATAGTGTATTCATCCATATTGGGCCGGTGTTTGCAACCTCTTCATTCTCTCTCTTTAGTGAAATGGAAGAGCTCCTGCCCATGGTTAGTGAGAAAGGGTCATCGACAGAGAGATCACATGATCTGTGATAGTTCCAAACACGCTCTACTCCAGGCTCCACAAGCAACACTATACAGCATTGACTAGCCCATGTTGGATAAGCTAGAGCCCTCAGTAGACCCTTCATCCCATCCACCGGAGCAAGTTCTCCATACACCACAAGTGTCAAATCCTGCAGTGCCTGCGCTCTCTGGAAGAAGTACTTAAGGAATGAAATCTCACTTAGATCGCCTCGGAACTCATGGAGAACCACCTTCTTGATGTGTGATTGCAAACATTCAACGGTACTGAGATTCTGAAAGAACTCGTTATCGTGCATGCCAGCGGGTTTACCAGCTATAGCAGACTGCAAAATCAGAAGCCGTTCAATTAAAAAAGGAATGCTAGTGATCGATGATGCAAATGCCAAACGATTGAATTAGCTTGGGGAATGTCAGTATGATATGTCACCTCCACATGCAGGGTCTCAACTTCGGGGTGGCGTGCTTCTCGCTTGGAAGAGCCATGAAAACAGCCTTCACGGCTCGACAATCTCGGCACATTGCGTTTCGGCTACGGTCACACCGCGCCAGGGCGACCCGTGGTGGATCACGGTGGGGTATGGTCCGCAAGAGGATGAGGAGAAGGCTGCATTCCTGCAGGAGATGAGAGGTCTGCGCGCAGCGAACCACGAGCCATGTCTACTCTGCGGCGACTTCAACATGATATATCGCGCGGAGGACAAGAACAACGGCATCCTCCACCGCCGGCTGATGGGACGATTTCGGCGGTTCCTCGATGACGTGCAGCTGAAGGAGGTATGCCTCACGGGTCGGAGGTACACGTGGATGAACGAACGTGAACGACCAACTCTAGAACGCCTTGAGAGGGTGTTCAATCTGCTCGGCTGGTTGGGAGGAGTTGCACATAAATTGTCACCTGCGTTGCCTCCCATCCTGACCACACGCCACTGCTGCTGGATTGCGCACCTTTGCCCGCCACACGCCGACGATTCCACTTTGAGAAGTTTTGGCTCAAACTGGATGGCTACACGGAGACGGTCACCCAGGCGTGGTCAGCAGCTGACACAGAACCTGACCCCTTCAAGTGGTTGTACAACAAATTGAAGCGGACAGCTCGCCGGCTGCAAAGCTGGGGAGACTCAAAGATCGGCAATGTCCGGCTGAACCTGATGATGGTGTGCGAAATCATTGCGCGCACAGACAAAGCGCAGGAGGATCGGCTGCTCTCCCGCCATGAGTTATGGCTGCGGAAGAAACTGAAGCAAAGCTACTTGGGCTCGCCTCAGTTGATCGAACAATCGCACGACAACGCTCTCGCATCAGCTGCCTGCGCGAAGGGGACGCGAATTCCTCCTCTTTTCACCTGCATGCTTCCCATCGCCGGCATAAGAACATGATCCGCTCCCTTCAAGTGGATGGCCGAGTCTTTCTGGAGCACACGGAGATGGTGGCGCGGCGTTTGAACACTCTGATGCCCTGCTTGGCTCCGCGGATGAGCACGCCCATTCCCTGAACTTAGAGTTTCTCGGAATCTAGCCCCACGACTTGTCCGGCCTAGAGGCACCCTTCATTGAAGCGGAAGTATGGGAGGTAGTCAAGCGATTGTTGGCGAACAAGGCGCCCGGCCCCGACGGCTTTACAGCAGAGTTCCTTTGCGGCTCCTAGGACGTGGTGAAGGGCGACATCATGCTCGCCTTCAATAAGCTCTTCGTGATGAATGGCAGGGGTTCCATGATCTCAACCACGCCTTCATAACTCTGTTGCTGAAGAAACCGGACATGGCAGGGCTCCGTGATTATCTACTGATTAGCTTGATCCATCTCATGGCCAAGCTTTTCGTCGAGGTGATTGCTTCGCGTCTCACTTCGAAGCTCCCGCTGCTTGTTCCGCCAAATGAGTGCGCCTTCATTGCTGGGATATCCATCCACGACTACTTCGCATTGGTGCAGCAGACCGCCCGCATCCTGTCGAGATTGAAATTGTTGCGTGTCATGCTCAAGCTGGACATCGCGCACGCTTTGGTCTCAGTCTCGTGGTCGTTCCTACTTGAGGTGCTCTCGCGCCTAGGCTTCGGTGATCGCTGCAGACAGTAGATTTCAATCCTATACTCTCCACCGCAAGTACTCGCATGCTCCTCAACAGCGAGCCGGGGCCTCCCGTATGACACCGCAAGGGACTACGGCAGGGTGACCCCTGTCACCCATGCTGCTCGTGCTGGTTATCGACGCTTTGAACCGGCTCATTGGGCGCGCTTCAGAGATAGGAATCCTGGAGAGGCTGACAACGGTGGGCCAGACAAGAGCATATCGCTGTATGCCGATGATGTCACTGTCTTACTGCCACCCGACTGCTAGGGACCTTGACGCCATCTGTGGGCTGCTTGACTCCTTTGGCCACGCCTCGGGTCTCCGTACAAACTTCGCCAAGCGCTCTGCCTCGTCAATCCAATGCGGTGACGGCCACCATGGCTGCTCATCTTGGCTGTCAGATCACGGACTTCCCCGGTTACTTACCTCGGACTCCCCTTGGCGATGACCAGACTGGGCAGCATGCAGCCCGTTCCAGGGGCATTGCTGACCGGCTGCCCACCTGGATGGCCGGAATGCTGACGAAGGCCGGCCGCCTGGTGCTCGTCAAGCACGTGCTCTCGGCGATCCCAGTGATCCAGCTTCTCACCCTGACAGTGCAGAAGAAGGTCCTCAAGAAAGTGGACAAGCTGCGCCAGGGTTTTCTTTGGACGAGACGCGACTGTGCCAATCTCGGGCACAACCACGTCAACTGGGCGTGCGTCTGCCGGCCAATGCGATATGGGGGGCTTGGGATCAGCGACCTGTCACGCACGACGATCTCCCTCCGGATGCGTTGGCAGTGGCAGCAGCAGACCGAAGCTTCCAAGCCATGGCGCCACCTCGGCATGCAGTTCACTCCGCCCGAGAAGGCAGTGTTCTTCACCTCCACTGAAATGATCCTAGGGAAGGGCGAATTGACCTTCTTTTAGGAGGATAGGTGGATTGATGGTCGGGCGGCGTGTGAGATCGCACCAGACATCTACCAGTTGGTGTCCACTAGGCGCCGGCGTCGGCGCACACTCGTGCAAGGGATCAACGGCCGCTCCTGGGACGCGGACATCACCAGCGCGCTAAGTGTGCGGGGATGGGTGCGGTACATCAGCCTATGGCGCGGGGTGTCCACGGTGTAGCTGAGGGAAGAGGCGGACGAGCTTCGCTGGTGTTGGTCCAACGACGGCAAGTACTCGGCGACATCCTGCTAAAGACCTGGGCCCGCAACCATGCCAAACTGTTCTTTTGGCTAGCGTGTCAGGACCGCTGCTGGACGGGACGCGGATTTTTTACCGTGCACGTTATATGTAGTAGCAGAATCCACCGTTGAATCTCGTTTAGGGATCTGTGCTCGTTTAATGAGGAGAATTTCCGTATTCCTCAGATATTTAGTATACACCGTACTTATACAGTCTATTTCCTCATGTGGTCCCCACGCATGTCAGTTCATTTATTCCCCATCTCTCTCTCTCGTACAATCTATCTTCGTCGTTGCTCTTCCTCTGCGATGTCGCCATGGATATAGTTCTAAGCTTTTGATCCGAGTACAGAGATCAACGTTTGATCCCAGTACACAGATCGATATTAATTAGTTCTGTACGTGATTAAGGCTGCGATTTATTTTGGTTTTCGTTTCGTTGTTGTCCACTGACAGGAAATCTCGAGTAGATGCCGATGGATTCCAATCATTCGCCTCGATCTTTCATCGATTTGTTGTCCAGTGTTGCGGATCCAGCAACGACCAAAGCAGCCGGGTATGTTTTGACGCTTATTGAAGATTTAGGATAGATCAGATCTGACAGATTGATTTGTCTATTTGTAATGTCGCAGAGCTTTCTGGCACAGTTTCAGTTCTGAAAGATCACTGAGATGTGAAACAGATATTCAATATGAAGATCATGAATGTCATAATGCTTCTCCTGTGACGTAAGTAATATTTATATGATTATATTGGTAGTAAGCCTTAGAGATATTAAATATTGTTGTCATCTTAAATTTTTTATCATCTAGATCCGCACCGAACAACATTTTCGCGCATTATGAAGTTACTGAAGATTCACTGGAAATTTCTGAAAGGCACGATAATGTTTTAGAAGACAGTCAATCTATTTTTACGAATTCTACTGAAGATATAGCTCTCTCGTCATCAAAAGAATTCACTGAAGTAATGAGTCCTGCAGACAATATTGAAATCTCTCAGTAAGTTCATAGTCATTTCCTAAACTAGCCAATTATGATGTTACCAATTACTGTGGACAAACCAATAAGTAATCTATGATATTTATGGGTACTTATATTTGTGCATAACTATAGGAACAACTTACCTGGAGTCATGGAACAAGCAATGAGAGATTACTGCTCAGATAGATCAATTGAAATGTTCAAACCCAATGTAGGCATGACTTTTGATTCCACGAACGAAGCCTATCAATTTTATAACACATATTCTTGGGTTCTTGGATTTAGTGTTAGATATGGAGACAGCTACACGACCAAAAAAGGACATCGTTCTATGCAGGAATTCAAATGTCAACGTGAGGTATGTTTTAGAAATTATATATACTTTGCAATAGATGTGGTTGTACTGAACATAGAAATATTTACTAAGAAGATATAACTTTTATAGGGATTTACTAAGAATGCAAAAATGTCTACAGTTAGATGTGGATGCAAAGCCAGGCTTAGAATTCTATTGACTCCGAATTCGAAATGGTATGTCAAAACTTTTGTTGAGCAGCATAACCATGAAATGGTAGAAAGCTGTGGTGAGAAAAAACATTTAGCATCACATCAGCACATTGATCATGAAACAAAAGAGTTAGTGCGGCACCTTAGAGAGAATAATGTAAGTCTTAGTCGTGTGAACTGCATAATGGGAAGTTTTTTTGGTTCAATGCAAAATGTACCTTTCACAAAGAAGACTCTTCGAACTGTATGTTCTCAAATTGCAAATGAAGCATTACAAGATGATATCAGAAAGACGATGGAGAATTTTAGAGACATGATATCCAAGGACGAAAAATTTGTTTTCACAGCTCAAGTTGATGATGAAAATCGTCTGAAATCTTTAATGTGGACGAGTGGCCGTAGCAGATCTCTTTATCAATACTTTGGTGATGTTATAACGTTTGACACTACTTATGAGACAAATATCTACAAGATGCCATTTGGATTGTTTGTTGGTGTTAATAATCATTTTCAAAGTGTTATTTTTGCTGGAGTACTGCTTACAAATGAAACATCAGATTGTTTCAAATGGGCTTTTCAAGAATTTGTTTCAATGATGGGAGGAAAAGCGCCCCTTACCATGCTAACAGGTACTTAATTATATAATAAAATTATATATATCGTAAAAATTTTAGAAAAAATTTGAGAACCATTTTCTTATTATTGATTGTGCAGATCAGTGTAAAGCAATGGGTATTGCAATTCGTGAAGTTCTTCCTGAAACAAAACATAGATGGTGTAAATGGCATGTTCTTCGGCGAGCTCAGGAAGTGTTAGGACATGTGTATAAACAACATGGGACATTTGGTGATGACTTCAACAAGTGTCTTAATCATATGCTAACTGTTGCTGAGTTTGAATCTGCATGGGAAATACTCTTAAACAAGTATGATCTGGTCGGAAATCCATTCATGACCAGAGCTTATGAGTGTAGGGAAAAATGGGCTAAACCATATTTTAAGGACATATTCTGTGCTCGCATGACTAGCACACAACGTAGTGAAAGTGCTAATAATGTTATAAAGGTCTATGTGCCATGCAACTCATCACTGAACATGTTTGTAAAACAATACACCAAACTTATTGATGACAGGGAAAAAGCTGATGATGAAGCTGAGAAGAACACAAAACAGGTCATAAGTTCAGGAAAATATACATAGTCTCACTCTTAATATATACTTATTGATGGTTCTATTGATATGTCTATGTGTTTATATCTTAGCAGAAGACTATCAAATTGTCTGTTGGTTATCCTCTAGAGAAGCATGCTTCACAGATTTATACAAGAAAGGTCTATAAGCTTTTTAGGGATGAACTTCTAAAATCAACATCGTATATCGTTGTTCACAATGACTCAAAGACTAAATATGAAGTAAAGCATGTAGATAGCTCAACTCGCGAAGCTTGGAGCCGTGTTAGTTATATTATTGAAATTAATGAGCAGTCGGGCTTTTATAAGTGTGAATGTGGATTCTATGAACATTTCGGAATAATTTGCAGGCATGTTATAAGGGTAAGTTTTATAAATGTCTCTTTGTCATTTGTATAACACAATGATATTATTTGTTAGTAAACTGTCATGTATGATGCAATTAAAACAGGTGATCCATCAAGGTATATGCTCAATTCCAGATTGTCACATCATGAAGCGGTGGACAAAATATGCATGTTCGTCCTCATCGAATAATTCTGAAGGTAGTAATTCCAAGCAGCTGCCTCCAATATCGAGATCATTCAGACACAAGATGCTGTACATGTCTGTTTTACAGCTGGTGAATCTTGGAGAGATAGATGAAGAAACATTTGATATTGCAGTGAGAAATATTGAAAAGGCAAAAAAGGAAATTTCTGCATATAGGTCTAATATCCGGACAACTTGCCAGGTTGGATATGGTGTTGGATTTTCAGAGGTTGAGGAAACTACCATGAGTTCATCTAGTGTAGCAGATTGTTGTGATTCAACGACAGGAAGCTTAGAAATATTTGATAGCACGGAAAAAATTGCACTTCCGGTTTCATCTATTAAAGCTCCAGTGATTAAGAAAAAAAATGGACGTCAAACAAACAAAAGACACATCTCTAGGTTGGAGGCCAATATAAAGAGAGTAAAAAAGTCTAATCATGTTTCAGACAAGATGAATATCCCTGGAGGAAGAACTGGAGTGCACCAAACAAGGTTCTGTAGTGTATGTAGATCTTCAGAGCATGATATAAGGAAGTGTCCAGAAAAGAATGGTGGTATTAGAGAATTATGAAGGAACCTTGGAAAAATGTGATGTGAAAAAGTTTCATCTGAATTGTTTTGAAGTAGAAGGTATAAAAGTAATTATGCTACTGTATTGTAATGTTCATGGAGGATTTGTAACACTGCAACTATTTAGAGATTATGCAGTGAACTTAAATTAGTAATATATAAAGTTGTTTAATTCAGTTATGAAACAAGATTCAAATCTATTTTTTAGCTTTCTATCTCTGCTATTTAGGTGCTATGGAATCTGAAAGCACTACAACGCAACTCTGCTGTACTACGACCTGTGTTTACAAAGGAAATGTGTGTTTTAGGGAGGGTCATATAATGACTTACGATATTTCGTATATGTCAGTTCGTGTAGTTTGGATTGATAAAAATTATGTTTAATGCAGCAGTTACCATATTATTACAGTTATGAAAGTTATGTAAAGTTGATTGAGTGTACTGAAAAATTTATAGATTGAATGAAACGGTCTTTACAAGAGTAGTTAAGTTAATTGACCTTTTGGAGATAATAAAACTTGTATAATATGTATAGTATATATCGAATAGGTGAATGTTTAAGTTTAAATGTGTTGAAACATGTATGAAACATTTTAATAAATGCAATGAAACACATCGATATCTTCAAAAGAACTTATGATGTATAAACGATGAAATAGTGTTGCAGCAGTAGAGAAAATTGTATGAAACACGTGGATATATTTTATGAAACGTACGATCAACTTGAGTTAGATGTGTAAATTCATCTTTGACGAAAACATGGTGACTTTCACCGGACAGATGTTTGGTTACACCTGTGAAGCAATGATGAAACACGTACCAAACATTTACCAAACATGGCGACACATATACGAATAATGTATGAAACCGGAACGAAACATTTACGAAACATATCATCAATATATCAGATAACTCTAAAATTTAAAGCTTGAATGAAACAGTCTTTAGAAGCGTAGTTAAGTTAATTGATGTGGATTTGAGTACATTACGTACTATACATGTTATACAGTCAATAAAATCTATAAGTATTGATGATTTGGGGATAATAAAACTTTTATAATATCTATAGTATATATCGAATAAGTGAATGTTTAAGTTTAAATGGGATGAAACATCTATGAAACGTTTTAATCAATGCCGTGAAACACATTCCATACATTTATAAAGGTGATTTCAAAGTGTAGTTGAATACATCGATATCTTAAAAAGTACATATGATGTATAAACGATCAAATAGTGTTGCAGCAGTAGACAAAAGTGTACAAAACACGTGCATATCATTTATGAAACATACGATCAACTTGAGTTAGAGGTATAAAGTCATCTTTGATGAAACCATGCTGAAAGTTAGACAGATGTTTGGTTACACGTGCCAAGCGTTGATGAAACACGTACCAAACATTTAGTAAACAGGACGAAACATGTATGAAACATATATGAAACAGGAACGAATCATTTACGAAACATATGATGAATATATTAGATTATTGTGCTTTCTGAGATTGACATTACTTGAAACACACACAGTACTTTCAAGGTCTTTCAATTACAAAGCTAAAAATATATTACGCAACAATACATACTACTATTTGACAATGTCTTTAATATTGTTCATATCCCCAAAATATAGTAATTAATTGTTATGCATCAAAACCCCAAACTGTGATTTTTTCAGATGACTAATCATCAATTGAGTGAATATAAGCAGATGGTATCTTCCCAAAGTTGCCCTCGATAGATAACATCTCGTACAACTGAACTGCCTTGAATTTGTTTATCGTTTCCTGCGAGAAGGAAGGCAAAAAATTCCTTAATTTATTAAGAATACATTTCAGTATTTTGTATTTAAAACAATTAATGCTTTCAATTATATATCATTACCTTGGTGTGATTCATGACATATTTGGTACCATCAAAATCACGGATGGCTATGAGTGTTAAGATTCCAGATTCAGAGCTACAATATTGAATTAAAATCGAATTAGAACAGTCAATTTAACATAATGTATTATAAGAATATAAGTACAACTTACTTTGTTCCATCCTGAATAATTGGTTTCACATAATTTTTTGACCAATCATTCCATTCTATTTCCCAGCCATCAAATAGATTATTTATACAGTTTGAGAGAAAATGTTGTATCTTTGCAGCATTGTGTCCATGAAGTTCTTCCATTGCTTCTGATTTTGAAGTGTCAAATGTTGGGTCTATAATGTGAACACAGTGTAACTTCATATCCCACATATAACAGCACCATGTTTCATTAACAAGAGCAGGAATTATTATCTGCAAGTAAATGAGAATATTTTTTTTCGTACCAAATTAATAATTTTATCAAGAAATGTAGAGGCTATTTATAAAAGTAGAAAGTCTATTACCATTCTGCATTGTGATATATCATATTCAATTGATCCGCTTGTGAACTGATCACGGATTGATGTATAAGACAGAGCATCCTCATTGGCTAATGCCATCATCTGAAATTTTGTTGTACATTGATGTATGAAACACGATAAATAATTTGGTACAAAATGTGACATTAATTAAAGAGTTAAATTGAGAGTACCGCTAAATCTGATTCCAATGTGTGTCTCCAACTGAGAGGTTTATTAGGTCCATACATCCAACGATCCATTTGATTGAACCGCCTAATGCAAAGGTCAAAGGCTTCATAGCTGAGTGTTTGATTTCTTGTAAATATGTTCTTCAATTCAAGCCCTGTTATTTCAATATATCTAGGCTGCGAGTGCATGATCCAATGGCTATTCAAAATAATAGATATAATTACTTCTCATATATAACAGTTACATTTAAAAATTTTACAATTAACAATATGAATAATTAGTAAATGAATACCTTTGTAAAATAGAAGATTCGTTATACACAAGCCAATCTAAGAAACCTTGAGTGACCTCCTCAGACTTTTGCTTTTTCTCAACACCATATATCCAAGGGTTTCTGGCCATACGTCCAAGATTAACAGTACGTTTTATTATATTGCATTCAGAGAACTCAGCTTCTAGTGACCTTGCATTAAGATTCAAAGCTTCTTCTCCTTCTAGAATCCTGTATATTACTGCACTTTCAGAAACAAGGCTTGCTGTAATTGCTGGGGACCGAGCTATAAGAGGAATTAGATCATCCGGTGTTTTCAAAGATTGTTGTTCTGAATGACTTGAAGATAAAGCTACTGGAGTCTCAGGCATGATAGTCTTGTTTTTTCCTTGTGATATATCTGTTTTCTCTATGTCGTATATATCAGCAGTTCCTTTTTCTATAATATATATACACACATTAGAAGTATTAGAAATAAAATAATGTTGTAGTAACAAAATGTATATGAACTTCAATGTCCTCACCAGTATTACTGAGCAATGGTTGATTGTTTTGAAAGTTCCTTGGTGCGTCCTTTACAGTAGTCGAACTAGTATTGATGACATTCATTGGTTCTAAATATAAAAATGGTAAGCTTGGAATTTCACTTTAAAAAAAGAAATATATAGTTTGATTACCATTGTGCCAAAGTTGAACAACACGTCCAACAGCAGGTGGCTTTCTCTTAGATGTACCTATTACATATGGAAGTAAGTGAATATAAATATCTTATTATGAATGAAAAATGTTGAAATTATAAACTTACAATCACTTGTACTATCAGAAGCAGTGCGTTCATTGCCTGATCGCTTCCTACTAATTAAATCTTCTACACAAGTGGAATGATGATTGACAGAGGTATTTGCATGGTCATGAAGTCTTTGTGCTAGTAAAAGATTGTCTTGCAAAATTGATGACTTCAAAATGTCCAAATTATATAGTATGTTTTTTTCTGCAGCATTTAGATCACTCGGAATATATTTATTTGGAAAACAAGCTTGTTTTTGTTCTGTCAAAGAAGAAAGCAACTTCCCTTCTAGAGTTGCAGCCATAGTCATAGATATATGACGAATCATTCTTGCATTATGCCATTTGAGGTCATCAATCTGCCTCATTGTAAGCTACATATATGAAAAAATTCAAATAAGCGATATATTTACATTCTGTTCAATTTCACCTCTTGTATATCAATGAAGAACCAATATATTTACCTTCTGTTCAATTTCACCTCTTGTATATGCATTCAAGTAAGACGTGATTGCAGGTTTAGGATTACATAGCCTTCCTGTAGGTAAAATTCCAGGAGCTGAATTCCACACTCTAGCCTAAAATATATGTTACAATGTTAACACAATAAATAACTATTTATATAATGCACAGAAAGTTTTACATTTACCTCATTGCAACCATAACTTGTTGTTTCACTTGCTGATGAAGAACTTGTACTAGCTTCATCTGCATTTATCATTATCTTCATACTTTCATAATCAAATGCTGCAATTCTTGGTAGTTTTGTTTGTGGTCGATTAAGAATTCCTAGATTAATACTATCAAGATAAAACACCTGAAAAGTTCATGACATTAATTTGCAGTTCTACTACAATGAAACACTGTCAATTTGAACAATGGAACGCTATTACCTGCGTGAATAGAGTACACGAAGAGACATTTGTTACAATCTTATTCGCTTTTAAGTCATTCTGCACTTTCCGAGCTGATTCCATGACTTCATCAATGACAAAAGAACAGAAATTGTAATTCGAAATCTCATTTGTGTTGAGCAGTGACCCCCAGAAATCTTCTATTCCATGGTTATATCTTGTTTTTGAAATAAGGAAGTGACCTATGATGAAACAGACAAATGACACTTTGAACTGATCAGACTGCATAGAATTCATTCCATTGGGATAATCGATTGTGACAACTTGTTCAGCTGCTTTCAAACTATTTGTCGCTTCAGGATCAAACATGATAGAACCAATTGCATGTCTTATGAAGTCCATCTTTTCTTCCGGACTATTTGTATCTAATCCAAATAGTTTCTTCGGACCACAAGGTATGCCCAACACGCGATGAACATCATAGTCATTGATTTTCAATCTAACATTGTCATTAACAATAATACATCTTTTGTCAGGATCTATGCGACTAAGTAACCAAACTGTGAACTTCCTTGAAATCTTGTTTATTTGTGGTACTTCTAGTATGCCAGCAAAGCCAATGTCAGCTACTAGTTTCTTCTTAAGACTGTCAAATTTTGATATAACTGTAGCCACACGTTTTGCAGAACATCGTGAAGTTGCAGCGTCACAAGCAGAAAAATCTGCCTTCTTCCCATCACTTGAACTTTGACCAACCTTTTTAGGAGTTGTTATGTATTTTCTTTCCATATTTAAATCTGTTTACGTAAGTAGTAGTGTAAGTAATACATAATTTTTGTTAGAAAGAAGTTACTAAAGCTGTACAATTAAGATTGTTGGAAAAAAACTCATGAAAGGGAACTACATTTTTAGAACATTAAGGAAATTATAAATAATATTTCCTGTAGTACTAAATGTGCGGCAAACATTAATAGAACATTATTGAAACATTAATGAAACAACGTAAAAATATGTGCGAAGTTTAGTAATATACTGAAGTGAACATTATGCTATAACTTCGTAGCATTTAGGAAACTTAACATAAACATGTATGAAAGAGAGATGTAAGGAGATTATGCTGAAACTATGTCAGAATTTTTTACCATTTATGAAACTGATCCTAAACATGTATGTAAGAGAGATGTGAGGACATTATGCTGAAACTAAGTCGAAATTCGTAACATTTATGAAACTTATGGTAAACATGTATGAAACAGAGATGTAAGGACATTATTCTGAAACTATGTTGGATTTTCGTACCATTTATGAAACTTTTCATAAACATGTATGCAACAGAGATGTAAGGAGATTATGCTGAAACTATGTCAGACTTTTTACCATTTATGAAACTGATCCTAAACATGTATGAAAGAGAGATGTGAGGACATTATGCTGAAACTAAGTCGAAATTCGTAACATTTATGAAACTTATGGTAAACATGTATGAAACAGAGATGTAAGCACATTATTCTGAAACTACGTCGGATTTTCGTACCATTTATGAAACTTATCATAAACATGTATGCAAGAGAGATGTAAGGACATTATGCTGAAACTTGTTATAAAAGTTACTAAAGCTGTACAATTAACATTGTTAACCAAAAAATTTAATGAAACGGCACTATATTTTATGTAGTACTAAATGTGCGGCAAACATTAACAGAAGATTTCATCTAGTACTAAATGTGGGAAGTTTAGTAATAAACTGAAGTGAAACAGTAGTGACATTGCATTTGAATATGTCTGAAACTTTAAGACACTTGCATTTAATGGTGAGTTGAATCTGTTGAAGTTAAGTACGAAATCATTATGATCAAACTACTACAAGCTTACAAGTGTTCGGAAGAAAACAAAATATTTAACACCATTATCGAATGTGCATACAAAAACTAGAAGCTTAGAAGTCTGTAGATATTTGTATATGTAAACACAGAGTCAGAATCGCGAAATACATGTCACATCAACGAATTCGATACTTTGTGATCTCAGAAACTAAGAAAGCAAATGAGAGAAAAAACGAATGATAGGTGTGAAAATAAGATTTATGAAAATGTGATTTCTGTTAAATCAAGAGTTGTGAAGAACTCACCTTTCTTCCTAATCCGCTATATGCTGAAGCATGAGTTACTCCTTGGTTTTTCAGCAACAACGGTGATGAAGTGAGATATGCAAATAGAAACTGAATGAAGAATATAAGGAGGGGTGAGAAGATGAAGAGTCTGCGTACTATTATTCCTGTGTTAAAAAGGAGCTGGTGAGAGAACAGGAAGGAACAAAAATCAAGAAATGGGAGGAATGGGTCAAGTGTAATGATTCGGTATAAACAGTGCATATGTGTAATGCGTTAATGAGAAGTGACAATGAATTGACATGTCAGTGACGCTGTGCTGCATAATTCTGTAAGCTTTATAAAAAATTCAAGCTCACACAACGAATGCTACTAGGTAAGGAAAATGCAAACGCAAAATTTTATTAATCACAGGCTGTACTACGTAGGTCGGTTTTGTGATCAAAAATGTTGTACAACAGTACGAACTGAAATTAGTACACATGCACTATGAAGGTGAATCGGATTTTTAAATTAATTTTAACAAGTTGCCACACATTGTTTTAGTAGGACAGAAATATACGAGACATTTAATTATTTTTGATTAAATTCTTTTTTATACTATGAGTTGTCCAGAAACATAGTAAATTTTTTCCCCTAAAGAACTTGTTATATAATTTATATCTTCTATTAATATAGCAAGAGTAAGCACATATACACATATGTTTACAATCTTTAAATAAAGCAATGCTTGTTTTCAAATAATATAATTGGTTTGGAGGGAAAATGGGTGATGTTCACAGTCTTAATACGTGTAAGCAAATTTTCAAAACTTGTGAATCTGTACTTTTGGAGGGAAAACAGGTATGACCTATACGCTGAAACCTTCTCTATAAGACTCATTAAGGTAGACAACCATTCATTATACAAAGCTGAGTAGTGTTGCTCGTAATAAACAAGCGTACAGGCATGTCCTCAGAGCATCCTCCAGATTTAGGTCGATCTAACAATACTACAGAAACTGTCGCAGGAGTGAAACCAAAAGGAAACGTTCTTCAACGTGTAAGTATGCTTTTGTCTATGTTTCATCAGTTGGATATATTTATTTCTACTTCTTATAGAAGTATGTTAAATTCTCAGGAAATTAG